>CAKNYM010051884.1:6470-90075 GCA_932195095.1 Andricus curvator | reverse complement strand
CGTAAGTTCAAATTTGAAGACCATTCATTTGAAAGCAGGGCATTACAATGTTCATCTGCTAATTTCATAACGGAGAACTTAGCTACGGCACTACGATTGCCAAAGAAGAGATGTTCTGTTCCTGTGGATGCATCAAATAACATAACAACAGTTGCTAAAGCTGTAGTCAAAACAACAATTCGCTCTTTACATAGCAGCTATGAAAGAACACTTAGCTTTCTCACAATCCAACAGATAGCTGAATTAGTGCCGAATGATATTATTCCTCGGGATGCGATAAAAATACCTTCAAATATACAACTCGCTGATCCAACGTTTCATTTACCATCAAAAGTGGACATGCTTCTTGGATCTGGACCATCGTTATCCAGTTTTTGCGTAGGTAAAGTCATATTATCTGAACAGGGTAGCAACCTAATTTTACAAAAGACTGAACTAGGACGGATTATAGGCGGAAATGTTGATTCCACATCTCTCACTGCATCACGCACGGTAAACTACAATTTTGCCGAGCTGAGATCTGAAATTTCCAAATTTTGGGAATTAGAAGAGGGTTTCGGTAAAATTTACCTTTCTCCTGAAGAGACTGCATGTGGAGAGCATTTTCGTATTCATACAGCTCGTAATCATTTAGGCCGATACATAGTAGCATTAGCCAATTCGGAATGAGGGCGAATTTGGTTTCTATTTACCACACCATGCTGTATTTAAGGACGGTAGCTCAAGAACAAGGGTTAGGGTAGTCTTCGATGGTTCAGCAAAATCCGAATCCTGTCTTTCATTAAACGATACAGTAATAGTAGGACCCACATTACAAGATGACATATTATCGCACATATTTCGATTCAGATTCCACAAATAAATCTTGAAACCTTTCAATTAAATACGGTCACATTTGGAATAAGTTCTTTCCCGCGTCTTGCGACACGCGCTATTAAGCAATTGATAAATGATGAAGGTCATGAACATCCGAAGGCAGCTGTCATTCTTGGAAGAGATCTATATGTGGATGATCTCATCACAGGAGCAGAAACTATTGAAGAAGGAGTTCAAATACAGGATAGTATAATAAAAACTGCTTAATCTCGGTTGTTTAAATATGCGTCAGTGGGCCTCAAATGACATAAATCTCTTGCGAGGAATTCCAGATACTAGCATCAATCAAAAAATGCAATTTAGTGATAGTTTCATGGAACTCTAGTCATGACAGTATAATCTACTCTGTGCATTCTCCATTACTGAAATCTAAAATCACAAAAAGAACGGTACTCTCTGAGATTGCCAAACTTTTTGACCCTCTAGGCTTACATGGACCAATCATTTTATTCGCAAAAATAATCATGCAAAAACTCTGGGAGTTAAAAGTAGATTGCACTGTTAGAAAAATCTGTACTAGATTTAGTATACATGTAATGGAAGCAAGAATGCACAACATGAAATTAAATTTAGTATACCAGTGTTAGGTAAATTTAGTATATGCATATACTGAATTTAGTATGCACGTATATGAAATTTAGTATACGCGTATACTAAATTCGGTATACATATATACGAAACTTAGTATACGCATATACTAAATTCAGTATATGCGTTCCGTTTCGCGTAAGTTCCGTCTTCATCATCTGTAAACATGAACAGATGAAAAATGAAATTAAAGAAACAAGTTTTAATTGTCAAAAAATCATATCGTTAAGCTACATTTTCGTTGATAAATTGAACATACCTTTCAAAGAGAAGACTTTGCAGATCCTCGCAGAAAGAAACCTTTTAGCATTACAAATAACTCAAACAAATGCAGGGGCATGAGAGCCTGCCACCGGCCACGTTGCCCGACTCGCTTAAATCGAAACGCGCTTGCGCAGCTGAATATAGTAAACACGTATATGAATTTTAGTATACAGAAACTATGAAATGCATATACGTGAAAGAAACTTACTGTACACCTAATAAATTTAGTATACATATAACTTCATAAAAGAAATTTAGTATACGTAAGTATACTAAAATTACAAAGTGTAATGAATTTAGTAAACATATAGGAAATTTAATATGCCCGTGTATACTAAAATTGCAAACATTTCTAACAGTGTGGGATAAGTCATTACCGAATTGCATACACAAAATATCGATGGAATTTCATTCGGAAATAACCATTGACGTTCAGCTGCATGGATTTTGTGATGCGAGCGAGAAGGGTTACGGAGTTTGCATATATATTACATCGAAAAATAGCCAAGGTCACTCTAAAACCAAATTACTTTATGCCAAATCTAGAGTAGCCCCTTAAAAATTATCAACATCGCACATTTGGAGCTCTGCGGCGCGCAACTACTTGCGAAACTGCACTCAGCAGTACATGAAGTGATTAATGTTTCCATAATAAAGACGGTTTTTTGGACCGATTCAACCATCGTTTACTCTTGGATAAATAATTCTCCTCATCATTTAGAAACTTTTATTGCAAATGGCGTCTCTTAAATACAACAAAAAACCAAAATTCAAAATTGGAGACACGTACGCACAGATGACAACCCTGCATTATCGAGGGGACAAATGCCCGCAAAATTTATTAAAAATTATCTTTGAAAATTCGGTCCAGACTAGCTTAACCGTGAAGAATCCGCTTGGCCGACAATCGAAATCCCATCAAAAAACAAATTCCCAGGGCTAAAGAAAGAATTCTTTTTAACCACTCTTCCGAATTCAGAATTCTTCAAAAAATTTTCGTCCTTCTCAAGGCTAAAAAGAATTATCGCGTATTATCTTCGATTAAAAATATACAACTACCAAAGGGGATTTTTGCGCGCTTCAGAAATATACAATGCGGAAAAGGCTATAATTCGTGCGACTCAATTCACTCACTTTGCTGAAGAAATGAACGATTTCAAAAAGGGAAGAAGAGTTAACAAAAAGAGCAAATTAACATCACTTGATCGATTTATTGATCGAGATGGAATCATCAGGGTGGGACGCCGATTGAAAAACTCATCCATTTCTGAATCTGAACAGCATCCCATGATCTTTTCACGATCAAGTCATATCACTAAGCTAATAATTCTCAACGAGCATTTGGAAAATAAACACTCCGGGATACAGACAACGTTGTATGCATTACGTCGACGATGTTGGCTCCTCGACGGCCGAAGTCAAGTGCGGAAGGTCATTCGTAAATGTATCAGATGCTTCCATGTAAATCCGTCGACAGCTGAATACGTAATGGCAAACTTGCCAAGCATTAGAATAACTCAAGCACGTCCATTTAGCAACGGTGAGGTGAATAACTGTGGTCCATTTTACATCAAAGAAAAAAAATTCCGTAATCGATCACGAGTGAAGGTTTACGTCGCAGTCTTCATTTGTCTCACCGTTAAGGCAGTACATCTCGAAGTGGTTAGTGACATGACCACCGAAGGTTGCCTAGCTGCTCTACGTTGGTTTACAGCTAGACGTGGAAGGCCTAATCTCATATATTCCGACAATGGCTCTAATTTCAGAGGAGCAAATAATGAGCTAAGTGATATTAAAAATCTCGTACAATCTAAGATGCACAATGAAAGGGTCTCTCACTTCCTTACTGATCAAGGGATTCAATGGTAATTCGTTCCTCCTTTGTCACCTCACTTTGAAGGAATATGGGAAGCCACGGTTAAGGTCTTCAAACATCATTTTAGGCGTGTCATAGGTGATGTTCCTTTTACCTTTGAAGAACTCAATACGTTTGCCATCGAAGTCGAAGCGATCCTAAATTCACGCCCTCTCACAACTATTTCTTGTGATCCAAAGGACATGCTTGCCCTAACTCCTGGTCATTTCATAGTAGGTGATTCTCTCACAAATCTACCAGAGGTGCATCTCACTTCAGCATCACCTCCCGCATCAGCACGATGGCTACACATACAAAAAATGCGTCAGCAGTTCTGGAAAAGGTGGCACAAGTAGTATCTCAACGAATTAAACATTCGGTATAAGTGGAAGAACGGAGAACACCAAATAAAGGTGGGATCCATCGTTCTCCTCAAGGAAGAAAACACTCCACCAATCCAGTGGCCAATGGGACGTGTCATCGAAGTATTTCCTGAACCGGATGAAATCGTAAGAGCTGTCAACGTGAAGACGGCCAAAAATACCTTTAAACGAAACGTAACAAAACTAGCACCCTTACCTATAGATACAAACAATGCCAACGCCCAAAATTGTGACCTAGTGTTCATTTTGTATTTCAACCTATCGATAGTCTCATGTAAAGGGTCATGCACAGATAGACGATGGAAATTGACGATTATAAAATTGAAATGATTTATTTATCATCCTCTTACTGAGGGGGGAGGTTGGATTGTCGCACGGCATGTATTGATCGATATTCTAATTAGGTGCTTCTCTAATCTACGAAAGTTGTTATACGATTGTTTATTATTACAAGTAGTTGCTATGACCATAAACGAAGCCTTGTTTGATCTGCCCTTTTTTCCATTCTTCTACGATAAGAAGGGGAGCCGGGCAGCGATAACGAAAGAAATCCACTTTCACTTGTAACAAGGCCGCTGCCGATTTGATTTGTGTATCTTGTGAATGAAAATAAATATATATTTGAATAATTGTGTTTCATTTAATATAATTAGTAATTCGTGAATTCAGTGTTTGATAAATAAGTGTTCATTTACTACTCAACAAAACAAGGGGGGCTAATATCAAAATATTTTAAACTCCAAATTTTTCTCTCACGCTTTGCAATAAACTTCTTGTTGTTATTTGAAACAGATCTTTTACAAGTCATGTACACACCTAGTTCTCCACCTATTCCCATAATTATTCCATTCTTTGTTTTTGTCCCTTGCGTAAGATAGCTTTTTTGTTTAAATTAATTTTTTCAAACTTTGGATAAAGAGCGAGAATAATTCAGTTAAAAAAGTAAAATACTACTTAAAAAATGATTCTTGTTGAGTTTCATTTATTATTTGTTGATAACTGGAAAGGTTAATGAAAAACTGAAGATGCCAGAAAAAAAGGAACTTTCTAGCATTACTTCAAGAGAATATGGTTATAAACAATAATCAATTGTATAAATAAGCATGTTGTGAAAAGTAGCCACATAGTTGTGAATTTAAGAAAAAACCGCAGCTTTGTAGCAATATTCAAATTAAATATTATAATTAATAATGAATTGTTTCTACAAATAATCTTCTGAACTTCAATTAATTATTTAACTCACTCCAAGTGAACAAAAAGTTGAAAGTTTCAGAAAAAACTGCAATTTTTTAGCATTATTCTGAGAGAATATTATTATCAATATTAATAAATTGTGTAAATAATTATGTTTCTTAAAATTAATAAACGAAGAAAAAAAAAATAATAAGTACAAAATGTCTTTTTTTATGGGAAATATGTGTTAAACTTCATGGGGCTTGCGCCACCTCTAAATATCACTTTTTTTTCGACAAAAAAAATGGACAAAAATGGCAGAAATATTTGAATTTGCAAGACAATTTTCTTTAGAGTGTATGTGTCTAGACAGTCTTCCTTCCCATAGTTATTTGGTTATTTTCAACATGTAAACATTTGTTCTTTTAACGCTTAATCAACTCCACAAACGGATTTCTGAACTTTTCTTAGACACTTGGATAACGATCAATTATTGTTAACAAGAAAAATTGGTTTATAACATTCATAGTGAAATAAAAATAGTTAATCGTTATCCAAGTTTCTAAAAAAGTTACAAAATTAATTATTAACAAATAATCAAGTTAAAAAATAAAGTTTAAGTCATGAAAAATAGCCAGATAATTAATTCTTGAATTGAATTTGTTTAAACAATCATCAATTTTAATTATTGGTTTATATAAAATCATTGATAAATAATTGGCTATTAATTATTTCTCGAAGAAAAGCGGGATTTTCCGTCTATAAATAGGGCATTATTTCGCAACTTTACCCACTCAAGAAATCAAAGTTGTTTGTCCTAACATGAGTCAAACTTGGTCAAAGTGTTGTGATCTTGGATAGTAGTTTATGGGAAAGAAATGCTATTATTTGGATAACTATATACCGAGTGAGAGGGGGTGAAAATTTTGGGATTTTCGTCGATATTGCCTATTTTTGCGAGTTTCAATTCTTCTATTTGGTAATAGGAATATTTGTTTCAGTACAGTTTTCATGAATTTTTGTATGCCTTTTCTATTGATCAGAAACATTTTTGTTAATAAATAATATTTTGCCTTCAAAAATGAAATCCACAAACAAATTTGATTTTTTTTTCTTCTTGTAAAACGCATATTTTATTATCTTTTTATCCCGAATGAAAGTATACGTTTCTGCCTTCAAGAGCTTTCGGGTTAACGAATGGGAATTTTTATTTCTGTTTATAAAGATGAGCAATGAGTGGTTTTTGAGACAAGTTGACTTTTTCTGTGGAAGGATGTTTTTTTTGAAATTTTTAAATTGCTGAAAAGAAAGCGTCGTTGGATATAAGCATTTAAAACTTATTTCTGACGGTAGAAAGTTGAATTCAATGTCTAAATCTTATGTTATTGAAGGATAAAAAACCAAGATTTCTTTCAAGCTTAAAAAATGTATTAAAAAGTGTCCTTCTATTAAAAAAGTCAAATTAATTTTTGACATTTATTTTTGAAGGTCAAAAATTTATTTTTCCGAAATAAGGTTGCGATTAATCAAAAGGGCGTGAAAATATTTTTGAAATTGTAATAGGGAAAATTTTTTCTACTGCTATTGAAAGAGTTAAAAATCGCAAAAACAGATTACATTATAATGTTATCATCAAAGCACTAAACTTCATTTGAGGATATAACCGCATTTTTCGCACTTTAAAAGGTTAGGATACCTCAAAAAACTGGCATGCTAGGGAAATTCTGACTTCGGATTTGGATTCTACGCAGAAAATTACATCGGAAATGACCCTCAGGTGGCCAACAACAAACGCAACCCATTTTTTGCAGATCTCCGTAATTTTATGGACAATTTTTTGTCCTCTTATACATTTGTAAATAAAAACTTCCGCTTTTCTTGTGAAAAATATAGACTATTACTTAGACAAAACTAGGGACAAAAATTATTCATGACAATAACAATAGTGGTTCTTTATCGAGGTTTCCAAAAAATGTTTAAAAATTAGCTATTAACCAAATAATAGTCTGCTAATACCCCAAAGAAACGCACTTTTTTTCTCCAAAAATGCCCAAGATGATAATTTGTAAGATTCACCTCTTTGGTTACGAATTCAACAATTTTGTTGAATTTTTTTTTTTTTTTTTTTTCTCAAACTTAATTTTTTGATGTAAAAATTTAGAGATTTCATTTTTGGTTGCAAATTTTTGATTTATAAGTTGAAATTTCAACTACTTGGTAGAAAATTCATGTCTTTTGTTGAAAATTCGTGCTTTTGGGTCAAAAATTTTATTATTTTGTAAAAAATTTAACTATGTTGTTAAAGTCATCATTTTTATTGAAAAATTCAACTGCTTTAATTAAAATTCCTCTTTTTGGATTCAAATTTCATCTTTTATGGTAGAAGAGTTATCTTCCTTAATTGAAAGTGAACTTTTTGTCTTTTTAGCTTTACTGTTAGGAAAAATAGTCGCTAGCTTCATATACAATATATGCAAAAGACTTTACACATATGTAAATGTAATTTTATATAAATGTTTATATTGAATGTAATATGAGTTTTATTTTTTCAATTCACAATGAGCATTGAGTCTTAAATAAATTCATTAACATATAAATTGAAAAAAACGTTTCAAGCCAAGTAAATGCATTTATTTGAATCATATTGCTGGCATCACGAAAACATTCTTTCAGAGAGGTAATTTTTATTTGAACCAGACACATCTCTTTTGTTGAAATGAGAAATTGAATACAATTAATTTGTCCATACTGGAATCAAGTCTTTGAGTTTGTTGCAAAAAAGAAATAATTATTTAATTCAAAAGAATATTAAGTTTCTTAAAATATGTATTTCTTTAGTTAGAGGAAATATTTTATTTTATTAGAAAAATAAATTATTCATAACAAATAAACATTTATTTCAACAAAATAATTATTTTATTAAACTAAACATTTATTTGGTTGGAAAAAATTTTCCTTTTAATGTAAATTACGATGGAGACCATTCCAAACAAATATTATTTCCGATGAAAGAAATATTTCACTAAGATAAAGGCATAATTATTCAACTGAAATAAATACATGTTATATTAATCAATGTTGGAAAAATTTCATTTTTATAACAATTGATATAAATAAAAACCCTCTATGAGCATATTGAATTTGTTTAACATTTTTTTATTAATCTTTGACACAAGATAAAAGTTTTTCGCTGACGATATTTTCTCCTACGACGAGCCATTATTTATTCAAAGACTTTTAAGCAATATACTTTTTATTAATCCACGCATTCTTAAATAATTGCAAATTTCTATGGAAAACTAGAAAAATGTAATTTAAAAAAATTATTTTTTTTCTTAACTTTCTTTAAACAGTCGGAAGGCGATGTTTCACAATTAGCGACAGCCTACATCATGCTCACATTTTCATAATATGACCTTGTCATTTTTTCAACAGTTTTGATAATGCTAGACGATTGCCTCGCGTCGTTTTATTAAACTTTTTTTTCATTTTAATAATCTTTTACAATTGGTATATACAGTCCTCAGTGTTATTTATATGTATTAATTAAATAGTTGCTTTCCACTATTGAATTAGGAAATATCTTGACGAATCGAATTATTAATTTTCCATTAATCTTTGGTCGCTCACTTTTTGCTAATCTAATCTGTAAAATTTAACTCTTGATTAGTTAAATTTTACCAATATTGATTTAAAGAGACCTCAAAGTATATTTTGCATTAGGAAAAAAATATACAATTGAAATAACCTTCTTTAGGCACTCAATCTCATACTTATTCAAGGCAAATCATTTTCACAAAGTTTGCTAAACAATTGCATTTTTCTACGGATAATGAGAAAAATATACACTGAAAAAAAAATTTTGAAAATTGAAAGAAAATTCTTTTGAAAAGTAGCGCATAAGGATCCTGAATGTGCATAATTAATTATTATATTGCTCCATATTGATCCCATTGGATCCCATATTGATCCACTATATTTTTAAGATTGCAAAGGAAGCTTATTTTTCTTGACTTTGTTTAAATAACTAGAACAATGTTTTCCGAAAATAGAAATAAACTAGGTCTTGTTATCAGTGTCTCAATATGGCCTTCTCATTGTTATAATAGAGATTAAAATGATACACCATCGCTTCGTTTTATGAATCTTTTATATTGTTAACGTTTATCATGCTCATAACTCTTTTAAAATTATTATATACGCAGTTCTGAATAATTTTATTTCTACATTTTTCCACAATTGAATTAGGATATATCTCGAATACTAGAAATAATAATTGTCTACCAATCTATAGTTGCTCACTTTTCGCTGATCGAATCTGAAAAATTTCACTAGCACTTAGTTAAATTTTACCCATTTTGAATGTAGAGAGCAAAAAGGCTTAAAAACCTTTGTTTTTTGGCTTTGTGCCTGATTTAAAAAATCGATTTTTTTCAATCTCTTGATCAATTTCTTGCACAAAATAAAACTTTTAACTGTCGTGTTATCTTCTCGTACCTTGAATTATTATTTATTCACAGCCTTATAAATAATATATTTTTCATTATTCTTCGCTCCCTATGAGCCACAATTTTCGTGTTATCAAAAAATGTGCTGTCGCAGTGACAAGCAGTATTTTGAAAATATTAAACTTCAATTACTGAAACTTATTCATGAATATATCATAAAATTTTTATAAACAAACACAAGTTTGTCATGTCAAATAAGAAAACCGTAATCTATCTTAACATTTTTCTGCATGACAACATTATGTCTACATAAGACACCTCTGCTTGACCATTTCAGTGATTTAGCTTGCGATCTTTTTCCAAACAGTCGGTGCTCAAAAACCATGTCTTTTAATTTTATAAAAATTTTGAAATGTTTGAGGGTAAGAGCACCAGTTTCTGGCACTTTAACCCAATTATGGGCCTGCCAAAAACTGAAAATTATAAATTAATTACTTTAGGCAAAACATGCTAAAAAAGGGATTATCTAAGATATTAGAAAAGGGTCCCCCCGCGGGGGGGGGGGGGGGAGTATTAGTGCTCTTACCCGGAAGGTTTTGAAATTTCATGAAGATTTTGCAATTTAAAAAAAATGTTATAAAAATTTTGAATTTTATGCCATTTTTGAAATCTAATGGAAATTTTAAAATTTTATAAAAATTTTGAAATTCAATAAAAAGTTGAAATTTTTTTAAAAAATGTTAGAAATTTTGAAGATTTCTGTAATTTATGAATTACCAAACATTTTCAAATTTTCGAAAAACGAGTAATTTCCGAAACTTCATTTTTATTTTAATATGCATTTAGACAAATATTTCATATATATCAAATCTTACCAAATTTGAAATTTTGAGAATTTTCCAAACTTTCTAAATTTCGAAAATGAAGGAGCTTTGGAAACTTTATTTTTACTTTAGGCTGTGTCCAGTGGTCCCGAAAAATTTAGAAGTTGGAGAAGGGGATGGACTAGTCAAGCATCTGAAGAATATTTTACTACACATTCCGAATTTCGGAAATTTTTAGAAATTTATGGCCATTTTTTAATTAACCAAGAATTTTGACATTTTTTGAAATTTTCTAACAAATTTTGAAGTATGAACTATCTTAATGCACTCGCTCATGGTTTAGCTGAAAGAATTATTCATTTGAATCTGTGGTATTTTTTTTTCTCTAAATATTCAAGAATTTAATGTGAGGAAATAGTTTTTTCGGCATGAAAAAAATTTGATTTAATTTAATATAAATTACTTTCCATTAATTCGCATTTCCTTGGTTCAAAGAAATATTCATTCTCATTCATGGCACATTAATTTGGAACAATGAGTCATTCATTCTAATTAAAATGTATATTTTCGACTTTAATTAATATTTCCTTGATTCGAAGAAATATTCGCCTCCGACGAACAGGTTGTTCTTTTGAATCAAACAGTGTGAACTTAAGCCTACAGAATTACTTTGGCAGCAGTAAATCATTTTTTCAATTAAAAGTTTTGCAAATAATCAGGACTTTCACTCACTTCAGCCAAACAAAATTCAGTTGGTACAAGGAACCTTTTGTCAGTGCAGAAGTATTGCATTTACTGCACTTTAATAATTATTTCAAATACATCTTTATGGGTTGGAAATTGGACTATGTGGTTAGGTATTCAATTATTTCGTTAAAAATTTATTCGTTTTTTGTTATTGAAAATTCAAATGCCTCATTGAAAATTTATCTTTCCCGATTAAACATTTGTCTGAACCTAAATTGTGTCTCAAAATGATGAATTTTCCGTAGATGTGCACCTATGTTTAAGGGTGCAAATATGAAAATGAAAATTCTCATTTAGAGATCATTGACATTTGAGCAGCAAAAAATTTATCACCAGCGTTTTTCTGTGATTAATTGCAAAAATTTTTTCCCTTCCAATTCAATAAAACTTTTGAAAATAAAATATTCTTTCTTTTACGCATGAGCAAAATTCCGAAAATAATGAACCCCGCCACCAATTATTATCAAGCTACACACTTGGACAAAATTTGTTTCCGGTGGCCATTTTATAGGGGAAAAAACAAATTGCAAAGTCTATGGAATGTTTGTAGTTTCAACTGTTAGTTTTACTTTGAATATGCAATTTTTGAAAAAAATTACACATTATAATTAATTTAGGTCATTTAAACCGTTAAATGCATAAATTATAAAATGTATTGTCTAAGGCAGGACTGATTCATATAGCCTTACTGATGAGTCCGATGAGTCAGTCCAGGACGAAACAAAAATAATCCAAAATTTAATTTAATTTAAAAAGAAAAATTATATAATTCTTAAAAATTGATTGCAGAACAAAAATAAATACTAACGACCCTAATGCCAATTGAAAAAATCTTCTTTACAATACTTAATTGCCTCCACCACGCGTAGTATTACTGCCAAATTCTCAATTCTAATAGTTCTTATGGACATTTCTTGTATATATGGTATAGCGGTGGAAATCTTCCCTGTTCATCAGTCATCTATAACGAAAACTGTCTCGACGTACTGAAAACGTGAAGATAAACAATAGGATTCTGCTCTTCATAACCGAGATTTTCATCGATTTTCTCGGTAAGTGTACCTAATATAATACAAATTTTAATATAAGAATATAACCGTCATGGTGAATTTAGGAAGTTTTCGGAAATGTATCGCCAATTTCTTATTAAATATAAATTTTTAAAATTTTGGAATTTCATGAAAATTTTATAAAAATTTTAGGTAACTTTTGAAAATTGTATGAAAATCTTACAAATTTTGAAGAGTTCAAGTCTCTGAAACCTTAACAAATTTTCAAAATTTTGATGATTTAAGAATTTGAGAAAAAAGTTTAAAATTTCATAAACTAGTTCAAAATTCTATGAAAATGTTTGAATTCATTAGAAATTTTAGAATCTTTAGAAAATTTTTAGAAATTTTGAAAATTTTAAAAATTTCCAAACCTGTCAAAATTTTCTTAAAATTTCAAATTTTTTAATTGTTTTTTTCAACTTTTGTAACATTTCAAAAAACGTATAAAATTTATAATATTTTCAAGTTGCTGGTAATTGAGTAATTCCCAAACATTTTCAGATTTTAGGAAACGAGGAATTTTTGAAACTTCGTTTCTATTTTAATATTATTTTAGAAAAATTTTGGAAATTTAAGGGTAAATTTTGAAAATTTTTGAAAATTGTCAAAATGTTTGAAATTTTATAAAATTTTTGAAATTTCATAAAAATTGTGAAATTTTATAAAACCTTTGAAATTTTATACAAATTTTGAAATCTTATAAAATTTTATAATAATTTTGAAATTTTAGAAAAAATATGAAATTTCATAAAGACTTTAAAATTTTATCAACTAGTCCAATATTTTTTATAAGGCGCCTTTTCGGGACGCTTAGACACAGCCTAAAATTTTATTGAAATTTTAAATCTTTATAAAAATGGAAACGAGGAATTTTTGAAACTTCGTTTCTATTTTAATATGATTTTAGGAAAATTTTGGAAATTTAAGGGTAAAGTTTGAAAATTTTTGAAAATTGTCAAAATGTTTGAAATTTTTGAAATTTCATAAAAATTGTGAAATTTTATAAAACCTTTGAAATTTTATACAAATTTTGAAATTTTATAAAATTTTATAATAATTTTGAAATTTTAGAAAAAATATGAAATTTCATAAAGACTTTAAAATTTTATCAACTAGTCCAATATTTTTTATAAGGCGTCTTTTCGGGACGCTGAGACACAGCCTAAAATTGTATTGAAATTTTAAATCTTTATAAAAATGTTGAAATTTTATAAAAAATTTCAATTTTATAGAATTTCTTCAAACTTCTTAAAAATTTTGGAAATTTCATAAAAAATTTAGAAATCTTATTGAAATTGTCGAAATTATATGAAAATCTTTGATATTTTATGAAAATGTTTGAAATGTTCAAGATTTTAAGTAAAATGTAAAAATAATAAATGAAAAAATATCTTTCTGGCTAAAATTTTTTTCTATTATTATTACTAAATTCAAACAATAGTTTTATAAACTTTAAACATCAGGAAATTTTTTTTATAAAAATGCTGGATTATTTTGTTTGTAATAAATGAATAAAATTTAATTAATATTTGGAAAATGTTATTACCATTCAAAGATGTTAACGTCCGAGTTTTCAAATTTTTATTTAATATAAATTTCGATGTTCAAACGATTACTTCGGACAAATAAAATTTGAAGAACAAGAAAAAATCTGCCTCAGCCCGGATTTGAACCGGGAACGCCACTATCCATGAGTGGAGCGTTAACCAATTACGCCACCCAGGCTGCAGCAGATATTTTCTTGTACTCCCTTTCTTCAGGGAAGTACTATACTATACATCCATTGAAACATTACATTACATTTGAACACCGGAATTTATATTAATTGAATAAAATTTGTAAAAAAACATTTACTAAGTTTTTTAATTCGGGAAAAATTTTAAATTATGAAATTTTATAAAGATTTTGGAATTCTGATATTTTATCATCTAAACTTATCCAATAAAATGTGATACAAATTTCATAAGTTCTGCAGATTTTAAGAATTTTAAAACATTTCAAAATTTTCAAAATCTTTTTAAACTTTTAAAATTTCGATTTTTTTTCATTATTTTGAAAATTTTATAAAATTTCAAAAAAACTTATAAAATTTATAATATTTTTAAGTTTTTGGTGATTTAGGAATTACCAAACATTTACAAATTTTCAAGATTCGAGGAATTTTTTAAGTTTATTTTAATTTTAAAATGAACTTAGAAAATTTTTGAAAACTTATCAATTGAAAAAAAAAAAAATTTAGAGCATTTTCAAAATTTTTGAAATTTACAAAAATCAAGAAGCATTGTAAAGTTGATTAATTGCCCGAAAAATTTGAAAAAAATTTTTATATAAATAAACCAAAGTAAATAAAATAAATTTTTTTATTTTCACCCATGTTATATTATTGCGTTAGATTTGTTCATATAGTGGTAAAATATTTGTCCTAATTTTCGATGCTTTGGTAGTTATTGCTTCACAACGAGGAAATCGGTATTATTTACAGACTTTGTCAATTTCACTTGGCGTCGTTCAAATTACACAACAATTCCACCAATGCGCACCTTACACCTCAATTTGTTTAATTCACGTGTCTATGATTTCATGTTTGACAATCAGGCCTTGTGTTCTCATTTCGTGCTTCTTCAAATTCTTCAAATACACATTGACAAAATAATATGAATAATAATGTTCTTTCATGTCTTCGAAAGATATTCATGAGTGAATTTCGAGTAAATTAACTAATAAAAGAAAGAAAAACTAACTGTGAATTCGATCTCGAGTGTTTCCACTTTGTTTGTATTTATAATTATATGGTGCTCATTTCACGAGCACTTTGCTTCCCGTTAGCAAATGTATTTGCTTCCTCATAGAGGAAGCATAAATTTTTTTTTCAATAATAGACAAACTAAAGTCTTCATTTTGATCAATATAAAAATAGAAATTTACAACAAAATTACAAAATAATACAAACAATTTTTGAAATACAAAGACAAATCAAATTTTGAATTCGAAATGATAATCTTTCGAGCTGGAAAAGGGAAGGGAAAAGTTCTGTCGCACTCTATCCCTTTGCCAGCTTTATGATTTTTTTTTAAATTGTCAGAATTATTCTATTTGAAAATTTATGATAGAAAAATCTTTTCTATTCATGCGTCAACTTTGAATTATGTCGATGAAAAAAGTTTTTCTGTTAGAAATAGATGATTCATATATTATAAATGAGCATAACTTCCTTAATCTTCAGTAAAGTGTATTCATATTATAGATCAATCGATTGTCCTCAAATCAAGGAATCTTTTCCGTTCTTGCATCAATTGTAAATTATGTTAGTGAAAAAAGTTTCACTATAAAAAACCGTATTTTCAAATATTATGCATTAACATTGCTTCCTTAATCTTCAATAAAATGTATTAATATTATAGGTCAATCGATTCGTCCCGATCCAAGGAATCATTCATATTCTTGCATCAACTTTGAATTAATGTATAGAATTCTTGAGAATAAAACAAGAATTCAACGATCAAATTTGGACAAACAACACAAAATGCTCCTATTGTAATTCCTAAAAACAAAAAAAAATTGTTTCTTTGCACAAAAATAAAAAAGAGGAAAGAAAAATGAGAAGGCAACCAACCAAATCCCCTTCCTTCTATTACATTCTCATTCTAATGAGAAGGTATTGGTTTTATGTAAAATTTGACATAGTCGGTTTTCATCAAATCTCCACGTTTTGAGACCCCCTGAGCCAGAAAAAACGGTTTTTACCAAGGTGTCTGTCTGTCTGTAGTCTGTCTGTCTGTCTGTCAGTCTGTCTGTCAGTCTGTCTGTCTGTCTGTCTGTAGCCACGATAACTTTCGAAAAAATGATCAGATTTGATTGAGCTTTGGCACACTTTTTTATGGCCTAAAAATAAAGAACGAGTTCGTTAACCAGCTATTTTGGATGAAAATTCAAAAAGTGAGCACATTTTGCAAATTTTTGAGACCACTTTTTTTGAAGATTTAAAAATTCTATGTATGGTTATTAGTAGTACGCAAAATGAGGAACAAAATATTGTAATGATTTTTCGTGATAAAAAAGAAATTACTGGAGCCAACAGCCATACCACGCTGAAAGAACCAGTTCTCGTCGGATCACTGAAGTTAAGCAGCGTTGGGCGCGGTTAGTACTTGGATGGGTGACCATTCGAGAAAACTGAGTGCTGTTGGCACATCGTGGGTGTGGTGAGCCCACACTTGTAGTTATTTACTACAAGAAACTAACCTAGAAACACTACTCGAATCGGGTAGTGTCACGCCTACCCTGAAAGGGAAATGGCTTAATGGTATATATAGCATTTTCAAAATTCCAAAAAATAAACAAAAATGTGCATTTTAAGCCGAAAAACGCACGATATGAAAAAAAGTCAAGAGGAGAAAAACGTTGCTTTTTGAACACCCTACAATATTTTTATAACAACTTTTTGAATTTTTTGAAAAATAAAAAATTCAAATTTTGATCGCACAAAAAAATAATGAAAAATCCAAAATTCCATTTTGCTGTGAAACTATGCGAGATACGAGAAAAGATCATTCCACCAAAATTGTGCAACCAAAAAAGATTTACAAATTTCTTATTATTCACTTTTTGATATGACGCGTAGTTTTTGTTTTATTCGTAAAAAACAGCATTGAAAATAGAAAAATCAAATTTTTAGACGAATAACACGAGCTCAAAAAAGATTTACAAACTTGTAATCAATTTCTGTTGTAAGAATATATTCAAAATGAAAAAATTAACTTTTTTGAAAAACGGCACAAGCTAAAATAAAATTTCAATGAATAAAATTTGTCGCCTAAATTATATCATTATTTTTCATTTGAAATCAAATACAAATTTAGTAATTTGTATATGAAGAACATATAACACGAAGCACAAAGTGCACGCTCAGTGTATTTACCAAATGGCACGTCGTAAGTGCGTTCAAACTTTTTTGTTTCTATCATACGGTGCACAGAACCCAGCGTGGAACGCAAGGTTCAAATGATTTTCAAATCAAATATCGAGCGCGAAGCGCGAGTGTCTGGATGAGAATGTGTTCCGTAAGGTCGATAGAACCTTGAGTAAATAAAGTTCCTTTTCAGTCTAAAATAAAAACAAATTTAACAATCACTTAATATGTAGAGGTTTTGATAATTTTATAATATTTGGAAACAAACTTTTTCTTTTCATCGAAGTCGAACACGAAGTTGAAAAATGTAGAGCAACCGAGCGTAAAGCGCGATGTAGATACGTCCGAGCGCGAAGCGCGGGACCCAATAGTTGCGCGCCCTAGGCGCGCTCAAACTTGCACAATACAGAATCATGCACAGTATTTACCAACGTTTCGGTGCTCACACAGCACCATTATCAAGGCAAGAAAAATTAGAGCAGGTAGGAACAGCGACGAAATAACGACGCTATCACCTCGATACCTGAAAACTGAATCAGTTGATTCAGTCAATTATTAAATTATTAGTCCAATTCAGATTATTGGACGTTAAATGGGATTTTGAATTTGATTTTGGTCTAATTTAAAATTCTTAAATTTCAACTTTGAATTATGTCAATGAAAAAAGTTTTACTATAAAAAACCGATTTTTCAAATATTATTAAGTGCTCAGAAAAAAATGCAACGAATATTTTTCGACATCCTTCGGTCAGTTTCAAGATATTAGTCGGGAAAATAAGCCCTCCAAATTTCATCAATTTATCTGCGACCGTTTTCGAGTTATCGTGTTCACAGAAAAGCGTGACATCCATACATCCACACATCCACACACACACACATCCGGATAATTGCTTAGAATATTTTAATAGACATTTTTAAATTGGGGAAGGTTCAATTGAAGGAATTTAAAAATTTGGGAAAATTGTACCATTACAATGCTTCCTCTATGAGGAAGCAAAATCATCAGAATTCAGCCTTTTACATTTTTTTGAATCATTGGGAGGCTTCTGCCATAACCTACATTTAAAATAGCAAAGTTAGTTGAAGAAAATTTGCCATTATAAAATAAACAAAAAATTTCCTATTCGAGAGCTCTTTGAATAAAGAGCCTGCAGTTTCTTCCTAAAATAAAAAAAAATCACTCCGATTTCGAAATTTCAGTAAAGTCTCGCCGCCCAGAAATTGAGGCTCCGGATGCAATAAGGGGACGAGCGCTCGAAAACGCGAAAAAGTATTGTCCAAACGCCTTACGATATCCAAATTTTAAAGTTAAAAAAATTAAATTAAAAAATATATGGGCTTGTATAGAATGACAAGACGGAACTTTGTTCTATTTAAAGTTTTTCTTTCCGATGTATATTTTTAATAACATAATTTAAAAAGGGATGAAAAAATCAATAGACAATGAAATTTTTTTAGAGATTTTGAGAATTTTCCAATTTTTTTATATTTCTAAAAAGTTTTTAAACTTTTGGTAAATTACCAAAAATATCCTTTGAATAATCTCCCAACTTTATATTAAAGTAAGAAATGAAGTTTCCAAACATTCTGCATGTGCACACATGAGTACTGAAAAATAAACAAGCCGTAAGAAGTCCCCTACCCTTGCCCCACACAATATTTTAAATTAGAGATGCCTGATTTTGAAACTTTTTTTTCATTTTAATACGTAAAGATTGTTTTTGGGTGAATTTCTCATTTTCAAACAAAATTGCATAATTTTAAAAATTTTAAAAAATATTAAACGTTCTAAACTTTTTTAAATTCTTAAAGTTTTGGAATTTTCCAAGTTTCAAAAATTTCCAACAAAGGACCCCGCACCAAATGTACAGAAAAAAGCCTTATGATAAAAAATTCTAAAAAAAATTTTTTCTTGTATTTTCGAACCTGCAAACTAAAAATTAGGAAGAAAAATGTCAGAAAGATTGACAGTTCTTAGAAAAACACTTGTCCAAAGTTTCGCTTTTTACATGTATTTTAATGGAAAAATGCTTATTTTAGCAAAATGTTTTTTTTCCTCAAAAACGCTATGATAGATTTGACTAAAACTTTTATATTTTGACGAGCAGGCGTACCGAATCAAAAGATTCATAGCCGCGAACTAGGAAGATTAACGATTCTTTGGGTATACAGCATGTTTTTGGGGGTGGTTTTGTACCCTAAACATCCAAGTAACATATGTAAATCATCATTTCTTAGTAACTAAAATCAATAGAGATTTTTATTTAACTGCGACGGTATGAAACGACTTTCCAATAAGTGGAGTGTAAGCGTACATAGCAAGAATATGTTTTGACCTGATTTTAGGGGATGTTTTACCATCCCTTAAACAATGAGTCTGAAGTTCCTAACGCATTAATCAATAAAGAAAAATAATTTTATTTGTAAATGCATGAAAGCTGCTATTTTATGAAAGAAAATAGTTGCGTACAACCCTAAAAACTTCTTAAAGCACTTTCAACCCCTCATCAGATATAAAACTCACCCAAGCTACTCCTAAATATTTTTAAAATTCAACAAAACCAACCTAATCAAAAATCCGCCCAGTTTTTTTCTGATAATAATTTCAATTGATGCCAAATGGGCACGCATAAAGTCTCAACCCTTCAGCACGTGTAGAAATCACCCCAGCCATCCCCGAATATTTCAAAAGTTCAATAAAATCACCATAATTTCAAAGTGCACCAGGATTTTTCTGAAGATGTTTTCAGTTGATGCCAAAGGAGCAAAAAAATGTTTCAAAACGTCAGCACATATAGAACTCACCCCAGTCATCCCTAAATATTTTTAATTATAATTAATAATTGAAATATAAATACACTCATAATATGTAAGAAAATAAATAACAGTAACTGGTACCAACCTGTACAAACCTGCTTTAACTGGTTTCAACCTGTACGATTAAGTTGTAAGACTATTTTTACACGAAAAAGTTTCAATATTGTTCTAACCTTTACCAATAACTTATAAAAATTGTTTAACACGGGAAATTCAAATATTCACAAACTCGGACTTGTACCAACCTGAGAAAACCTGTTGTAACTTGTACGAAACTGTACCAATAAGTTGCAATAATACTTTTATGTGGGAAATTCAAATATTCATAAACACGAACTTGCACCAACCTCTGCAAACCTGTTGTATTAGGGTAATTGTTGCATTGGGGTGATTTTATTGAATTTTTAAAATATTCGGGGGTGGTTGGGGTGATTTCTACATGCACTGAGGTGTTCAGACTTTATGTTTCCCCTTTGGCATCAACTGAAAACATTTTCAGAAAAATGCTGGAGTACTTTGAAATTAGGGTGATTGTATTGAATTTTAAAAATATTTAGGGGTGACTGGGGTGAGTTCCATATGTGCTGAGGTTTTTAAACATTTTTTTGCCCCTTTGGCATCAACTGAAAACATTTTCAGAAAAATCCTGGTATACTTTGAAATTATGGTGATTTTATTGAACTTTTAAAATATTCGAGGGTGGCTGGGGTGAGTTCTACATGTGCTGAAGGGTTGAGACTTTATGTGTGCCCCTTTGGCATCAATTGAAATTATTATCAGAAAAAACTGGGCGGATTTTTGAATTAGGTTGGTTTTGTTGAATTTTAAAAATATTTAGGGGTAGCTTGGGTAGGTTTTATATCTGATGAGGGGTTGAAAGTGCTTTAAGAAGTTTTTAGGGTTGTACGCGACTATTTTCTTTCATAAAATAGCAGCTTTCATGCATTTAAAAATAAAATTATTTTTCGTTATTGATTAATGTGTTAGGAACTTCAGACTCATTGTTTAAGGGATGGTAAAACATCCCCTAAAATCAGGTCAAAACATATTCTTGCTATGTACGCTTACGCTCCACTTATTGGAAAGTCGTTTCATACCGTAGCAGTTTAATAAAAATCTCTATTGATTTTAGTTACTAAGAAATGATGATTTACATATGTTACTTGGATGTTTCGGGTACAAAACCACCCCCAAAAACATGCTGTATACCCAAAGAATCGTTAATCTTCCTAGTTCGTGGCTATGAATCTTTTGATTCGGTACGCCTGCTCGTCAAAATATAAAAGTTTTAGTCAAATCTATCATAGCGTTTTTGAGAAAAAAAAACATTTTGCTAAAATAAGCATTTTTCCATTAAAATACATGTAAAAATCGAAACTTTGGACAAGTGTTTGTCTAAGAACTGTCCATCTTTCTGACATTTTTCTTCCGAATTTTTAGTTTGCAGGTTCGAAAATACAAGAAAAAATTTTTTTAGGAATTTTTTATCATAAGGCTTTTTTCTGTACATTTGGTGCGGGGTCCTTTGTTGGATTTTGGAAAATTTACATTTATTTTAATAGATATAAATTTGGATATTTATTGTGAATTCACAAAAAATTCAAATTCAAAAAATTTTGAGAATTTTCCAAATTTTTGTTCAGATTTTTTTTAATTTTCTCAAATGTTACTAATTAATTTTTTTTTTAATTTCACAAACTTTAAAAAATTATAGCTATTTTGCTACTTTAATACCTTTCTAAATTATCCAATTGATTTTAAAAAGATTTCATAAATGCTATCAGAATCTGGAAATAAATCTCAAATATCTTAATTGGGTTAAAAGTTATAGAGGTTTGAAGGAGAATTTAAGGCTTTCTACAAAATCAAGCACAAAACTGAAATTCGTATAACTTCCTAGAAAATTTAGTCTCGCAAATCGGTTAAATACGTCTCACCTAATTTCCTCTAAAAACAACATAATTATTTCGTCCCCCAGAGATTCTGCACATCGAGTGTAGAACCTGCCTAGTTTGAAATGGATTTGGCCGGTTTGATTTTTACATTCTCATTCTAATGAGAAGGTATTGGTTTTATGTAAAATTTGACATAGTCGGTTTTCATCAAATCTCCACGTTTTGAGACCCCCTGAGCTAGAAAAAACGATTTTTACCAAGGTGTCTGTCTGTCTGTAGTCTGTCTGTCTGTCTGTATGTCTGTCTGTCAGTCTGTCTGTCTGTCTGTCTGTAGCCACGATAACTTTCGAAAAAATGATCAGATTTGATTGAACTTTGGCACACTTTTTGATGGCCGAAAAATAGAGAACGAGTTCGTTAACCAGCTATTTTGGATGAAAATCCAAAAAGTGAGCACATTTTGAAAATTTTTGAGACCACTTTTTTGGAAGATTTTGAAAATTCTATGTACGGTTATTAGTAGTACGCAAAATGACGAACAAAATATTCTTATGACTTTTCGTGATAAAAAAAAAATTACTGGAGTTATAGCATTTTCAAAATTCCAAAAAACAAACGAAAATGAACATTTTCAGCCGAAAAACGCACGATATGGAAAAAAGTCAAGAGGAGAAAAACGTTGATTCCTGAACACCCTATAATATTTTCATAACAACTTTTTGAATTTTTTGAAAAATAAAAAATTCAAATTTTGATCGCACAAAAAATTAATGAAAAATCAAAAAAGCCATTTTGCTATAAAACTATGCAAGATAACAGAAAACGTCTTCTCACCAAAATTGTGTACCTAAAAAAGATCTACAAATTTTTTATGATTCACTTTTTGATATGACGCGTAGTTTTTGTTTTATTCGTAAAAAACAGCATTGAAAATAGAAAAATCAAATTTTCAGACGAATATTACCAGCTACGAAAAAATGACCGAAACAAAATTTGTTCATCAAAGGAAGAGGTACAAATTTGTTGTGACTCATGTTTGATAGGATGCGTGGTTTTTGTTTTATTCGTGAAAATAACATTGACAGTAAAAAAAATCAAATTTTTGAAAAAACAATGCAAGGTACGAAAACATATAAATGAACAAAAATTGTGCATTCAAAAAAGACTTACACACCGGTAATCAATTTTTGTGGTAAGAATATATTCAAAATGAAAAAATTAACTTTTTTGATAAACGGCACAAACTAAAACAAAATTTAAACTGATGAAATTGGTCGCCTAAATTATATAATTATTTTTCATTTGAAATCAAATACAAATTTAGTAATTTGTATATGGAGAACATATAACACGAAGCACAAAGTGCGCGCTCAGTGTATTTACCAAATCGCACGCCGTAAGTGCGCTCAAACTTTTTTTTTTCTATCATACGGTTCAAATGATTTTCAAATCAAATATCGAGCGCGAAGCGCGAGTGTCTGGATGAGAATGTGTTCCTTAAGGTCGATAGAACCTTGAGTAAATAAAGTTCCTTTTCAGTCTAAAATAAAAATAAAAATAACAATCACTTAATATGTAGAGGTTTTGATAATTTTATAATATTTTCAAACAAACTTTTTCTTTTCATCGAAGTCGAACACGAAGTTCAAAAATATAGAGGAGCCTAGCGTAAAGCGCGATGCAAATACGCCCGAGGAAAGTACTCAACGACATGGAACAGGCGGTGAAATTTGTAAATTTTATAACGAAATTTAAAATTTGATGAAAATTTTAAAAATATAAAAGGTTCTCCAGTTTTTTTAATTCTTAAAGTTTTGACATTTTTTAAGTTTCAAACATTCTCAACAAATTTTCAAAATTTTGGAAACTTTACATTTATTTTAATATAAATTGAGGACGTATTTGGAAATTTATTATGAATTTACAAAAAATTTAAATTAAACATATTTTGAGAATTTTCCAAATTTTTAAAATGCATGAGTTTTGAAAAATTTATGTCACTTTTATATAAATTTAGGACATTTTCAGAAATGTATAGTCAATTTTTTATTCAGCTAAAAATTGAAAGTTCTTTTTTCTAATTACTTCAATTTTCTAAAATGTTACAAATTAAATTTTTTTTTTAAATTTCACAAACTTTAAAAATTTGACAGCTATTTTGCTACTTCAAACCTTTTTGAATTTTCCAAATAATTAAAAAAAAGTTTGATAAAAGTTATCAGAATCTGAAAGTAAATCTCAAATATCTTGATTGCGTTAAAAGTTATAGAGGTTTAAAAAAAATTTAAGGTTTTCTGCAAAATGTAGCACAAAAAAACAACATAATTATTTCGTCCCCGAGAGATTCTGCACATCAAGCGTAGAACCTGCCTAGTTTGAGATTGATTTGGTCGGTTTGATTTTTTTTTAAATTACAATAATGTTTTTTTTACAGAATTTATTCCGTGGGATCTTTATGGACATGGTTCATCCATGCCAAATCCTGAACCCGAAAGTACACATCAACATGGAGAAGGAGGTGAGTTTTTGACATTTTTAAATTTTATGACAAAATTTAAAATTTTTTGAAAATTAGAAATTACCAAAAATATCATTTGAAAAATTTCTGGAATTCATATTAAAATAAAAATGAAGTTTCCAAAATTTCTCCATGCAGCATACGATGATTTTGATTAGAGATGCATGATTTTGAAACTTGATTTTTATTTCAATACTTTTTCGGGAAATTTTGTTGGCAAATTTCTTATTTTCGAAAAATTTTCCAAATTTTCCAAATTTTATAAAATATTAAAAAATATAAAAGGTTCTCAAGTTTTTTTAATTGTTAAAGTTTTTGCATTTTTCAAGCCCCAAACATTATCAACAAATTTTCAGAATTTTGGAAACTTCACATTTATTTTAATATAAATTGAGGACATACTTGGGAATTAATTGTGAATTTACAAAAAATTGAAATTAAAAATATGTTGAGAATTTTCCAAATTTTAAAAATGCAGGAGTTTTGTAAACTTTATTTCATGTTTATATAAATTTAGGATATTTTCCAAAATGTATAGTGTATATATATGCCAACGGCCATGCAACGCTGAAAAAACCAGTTCTCGTCAGATCACTGAAGTTAAGCAGGGTTGGGCGCGTTCAGTACTTGGATGGGTGACCATTCGAGAATACTGCATGCTGTTGGCATATCATGGGTGTGGTGACCCCACACTTGTAGTTATTTATAACTGCAAGAAAACTATCCACCTAGAAACACTACCCGAATCGGGTAGTGTCACGCCTACCCTGAAAGGGAATTGGCTTAATGGTATACTACTATAGTCAATTTTTTATTCAGCAAAAAATTAAAAGTTTTCTTTGAACATTCTTAAATTTTCTAAAATGTTGAAAATTAAATTTTTTTTTTGAATTTCACAAACTTTAAAAGTTTATAGTTATTTTGCTACTTTAAACCTTTTTTAATTTTCCGATTAATTTAAAAAAAGTTTGAAAAAAGGTATCAGAATCTGAAAATAAATCTCAAATATCTTAATTGCGTTAAAAGTTATAGAGGTTTAAAAAAAAATCTAAGGTTTTCTGCAAAATGAAGGACACAAAACAACATTTATTTTGTCCCCGAGAGATTCTGCACATCAAGTAAAAACCTGCCTAGTTAGAAATGGATTTGGCCGGTTTGGTTTTTTTTTGTAAATTACAATAATTTTTTTTTCACAGAATTGAATCCTATTTGGGTTCCTCGCGCAGAAGGTTCATCTCTGCCATCTCATACTGACACTCCTCATCCACCTCGTTCCAGTGGAGGTGCAGGAAGTAGTGGAGGAGGTGGAAGAGGTGTAGGAGGTGGTGGAGATGCAATAGAAGATGATGAACAAAGAAGGAGAAGACCTAGTGGTCAACTGTCTAGACCAGTAATAGAAATGCATTATTTGACCGCGAAAATTAACGCGCCTATAAAAAAGCCGGAAAACAGTGATTACGAGGCAAAGAGGTGTGATCTTATAAATGACGGTTTTCATGGATATCCTAAACCTTTTATTCCAGATTTTCAGTATGGACTTTCAAACAATTATTATGTCAAGGCTCTTTTGAAAAATTAAAAAGGAGTTCTCTTCAAATGCGTGATATTTGTGGGAATAGATAAAGGGGATCCACCTGTTGAACGAGTTTTGGGAGCCAAGCTTTCCCCTAATCCGCCAGTTCCTTGTAAATCAAGTAAGCGAATATGGAATAAGGTTTTGGTGTACTTAGAACCCAAAGTATGAATTTTGGGAGCTGAGTCTGCACCTACTCTCTTGAAATGAACCAGTGAAATCTGACTGATTTCCAGTAAAATCTCACTGGTTGAAGCAGCCCGAAGTGTGTCACTCACAATCAATGAGATTCACTGGTTACTCAGTATCAGTAGTGATTTCGTCGTACGCGTTGTTGTCCATCAGCTGGTTAGATATGACGCTTATCATTCATCACTTTTGTACTAAACTTTACAAAAATATCTTTCAAAAACCGCACTCTACATTTTCAACAATAAGGGTCGATGGCACCAACTCTGCCTGTGTTGTTAATCCTCGATTGCCCTAATTTAATTTGTACCTTGCGTTCCACCACCAGCTGAATTCTGATTAAAAAGAGTTTCATCGTTTAACTTAACTGTTCGATTTTGGCCGGTTAACGGACTTATTCGGCGATTAGCGCTGGTTCGCTGAACGGAACCTCAAAATCAAACTTTGCACTCGAGCATTTGAAGCATGTTCACAGCGAATGTGTATATTTTTTATTATAATTTTCATCATATCTAAGCTTTTGTTTTTATCAATATGTTGATAGCAGAAACTATGAGGATAAAATATCATTAATGAGGCGTCCATAACGTGTAAATTCTGCTCCTATAACCTTACTTTTCTGAACTACTGTTTCTTTCACATCGTTGGAAGAGATAATTTGTTTTGTAGAACAATGTATGCAAAATATATAATTTAACGAAATAAGAATTCAGTAGCATAAACCGGGTGTACACTCAACTAATTGAGGATGAAAATTTGATGAGAGAACCCGGTGGAACGCAGCGTAAGTTGACGCCAGTTAATTCATTGATTAAAAAATAATCAGGATTAGTTAATCGCCCTTTCAAAAGGTGTTGGTGAAATCGGTTCTAAATGAGATTTGCACTGCAATATAATATATTGCGCCTAACGTGTCATTGAACAGTGGCCAGGAATCCAAGCTGAAATGGAAAGACGTACATTAGAAAGGCTGGCTCAGTACCAGGCCCAAGTGACGACGACGCGACGCGTCCGCGGCCGGAATTGAATCCGATCGAGCGCGACTATTACTCGGATAGGGGACTGTTTGTGATGTACGCCAGTCCTGTCCAACGAGCTGGTGGATATTTACTATCTGGACTTTGAGTTGATTCGCCTCGCTGGACAGGCCTGATGTATACTTGATGATATCGAATCTATCCAGTCAAATTTGACTGTCGGACAACCGGCTTCACTCAGGAAGAAGGTTTTCTGCATTTTTTCTCCCCCCTGGTCAAATCTCCATTCATGAATAAAATTATCAATAATCAAACATCACTAAACATTTTGTTTATTTACGAAGGCTCAAAGGCTGAAGTAGAAAAATGTTTTTTTCTTTATTTTATTTGTTCATTTACTCGAAATATATTTAAAAGATCTTTTAAAGTTTGGGAACCAAATTAAAATATATTATTATTATACCATTAGGCCATTTCCCTTTCGGGGTAGGCGTGACTTGCTCGGTTGGAAAATAGTAGTGTGTATGGTGGGTATGATATAAGGTAGATAGGTATATATTTAGGTGTTAGGTATAGATATTTTAGATTGATCTGGAAATCTCGTGTTATTTATTCAAATGACACGTTTATTCCGCAACGCTACTCCGACCCAGGTAGCTGATTAATCTCTCTAGCGATCACCCCAGGTGAAGAGCCTTACAAAATTGTTATGTGTGGTTCCCCACTTGTGCCCATTTAGTATCCAAGGTCTTTGTTTCAGGCGTCATTCACTCTATTGTCACTCTGTTTACAGACTATTTCTAGCCACACTTTTCTGTCCTGGCATACTACTCTAGCTTCCTTCACGTCCATGCATTTTTTTATGCAAGCTTTCGTGTTTCTATGGCTTCTTATCTCTCTTTGGATTAGTGTCTCGTTCACAGATTCTAACTATTCTTTTGGCGGTCTACCTCTGGGCATTCTGCCATTTACTTTACCTTTATACACTTGTTTGGTCAGTCGTTCATCTTTCATTCTTTCAAGATGACCGAACCATCTTAACTGATTTCTTTCCCATTTGTCAACTATTGTCTCTTTTGCACCACATTCTTTGAGGATTATCTCGTTTCGGACGTTGTCCGTAAGTGTTTTTCCGCATATTGTGCGAAGAGGTTTCATGCCAATCGCGTTAATTTTACTGATTTCCTTCTCTTGACAGGTCCATGTCTCTCTACCGTATAGTACAGTCGGTACGAATATAGAATTATGTATGGCCATTTTAGCTTTTTTTTGGTATGTTTTTATTTCTGAGCATGGGCCCTTCTCTACCGATAAACTGCTTACCCTCATTTATGCGCCTATCTATCTATTTTTCCGTCGCTAGTGAATAGGCTACCCAGATATACGTACTTCTCAACTTGTTCTAATCTC
Source organism: Andricus curvator (assembly GCA_932195095.1). Taxonomy (NCBI): domain Eukaryota; kingdom Metazoa; phylum Arthropoda; class Insecta; order Hymenoptera; family Cynipidae; genus Andricus; species Andricus curvator. The sequence continues at coordinate 61,577 of CAKNYM010051884.1, read as the reverse complement.
TCATCATTTAGGACAATGTTGCACATTATTTTCTCAGATTCTCCTTCAAATACCATGATTTTTGTTTTATTCATTTAAATTTTGAGGCCCATGTTCTTCAAGCTTGTATTAAGTTCGTTCAACATTCTTTGCAAGTCCTCGACTGATTCTGCCATAACAATCTTGTCATCTGCAAAAGCTAACCCACGTACCTTCACTGTTTCGAGATCTACACGTTCTTCGTCGAAGACTGCCGTTCTTAGACACTTATCCATAAATATGATAAATAGCCATGAGGACATAACACATCCTTGTTTCACGCCTTGCATAATATCGGACCAGTCACTCAGTTTCCCATTTACTCTCACACTCGCTTTACTACCTGTATATATTGATTTTATTGCTTTTAGGAGCCATCCACTGACTCCGTACTCTTTAAGGACTTCCCAAAGTTTACTTCTATTTACCTTGTCAAATGCTTTTTCTAGGTCAACAAATGCACAGAAAACTTTCTTTCCTACTCTTAAGCTTTTTTCTGTGATCTGTCTTAAACTAAATATCTGATCTGTACATGATCTTCCTGGCATAAATCCACTTTGGACTTTCTATATCTTTTCTTCTGTAATTTTCATTACCCCACGAATGAGTATTTTTGAGTATATTTTACTTACGGTACTTAGTAAGCTGATACCTCTGTAATTACTGCAGTTGCTTTTATCTCCCTTTGTTTTGTATATTGGTACGATAATCGCTTTTCTCCAATCGTCTGGGAATTCTCCTATCTCGACACATAAATTTATCAATTCGCACAACCTGTGAGGTATGTACTCGCCACCGTATTTGAGCATTTCAGCGCTAATACCGTCTACGCCAGCAGCCTTACCGTTTTTTAAGTTCTTAGTTATATCTCTAATCTCAGTGACACAGACTTTTTCAATTGGGTTTTCTAATGCATTTCACCTTTGCTGTCTCTCATGCTGACAAACTCTGTACTTTTACTTTCTTTTATCAGTTTAAATAGTAGTTTCATAATTCCTTCAAAGCTGTTTTGTATTTTTTTCTCTTCTGCTGTTCTGATTTTTTTTACTCTCCTTGACTAGTCGTTTAACTTTGCTCTTTTTGTCTTTGTAATCATTTTCGAGTCTATTTCTCTCCTCATCGCTAAGACCTGTGATGTTTAATGTTCTCTTGTGCGCTTTTTTCTTTTCTTGCTGGGCTGCTTGAATTTCATCATTCCACCACGCATCACCAGACTTTCTTCCTACCACTGGCGTACCACACACTTCAATTGCAGTTTTAACAATGATATTCCGTAACAAAGTCCAGGCGCCCACTATATCTTTATTGCTTATAAGCGCTTCCCAAGTTGACCTTCATATGCGTTCGCTCAACTTATTTTGAAACTCTATTCGCACTTCCAGTTTCTGTAAATTTTCAATCTTCATTCGCGTTTGTTTCGTTTTTTTTGTTCTCTTTCTTCTTCATCCCCGCCCTAAGTTCATTTTCGAGACTACAAGGTAATGATCAGTATTGCATTCGGAACCCCTCACGACTCTTGTATCTTTTACTACTTCTCTTAGTCTTTCATCCGCAATAACAAAGTCAATTACACTGCGGTTATTTCCTTTACACCAGGTGTACGTGTGGATCATTTTATGTCGAAACCAAGTATCGGTAATAAATAGACCCTTTTCGAAGCATAAGCTAACTAGTTTTTCCCCGTTATAATTTTGTCTTGTTGGATCCCCAAAATTACCTAGCCGAAAATTTCCGTTCATATCTCCTAGCAGAATTATTCTTTAACCTTGATCGCAAGTACTTATTGTATCATATAAAGTGTCCCAGAAGGCGTTTTTGACTTCTCGCGGCTCACTGTCAACTGGGGCGTATCACGCTATGATAAATAATCTTCTGATTCCTACCTTCATTCTAACCCACAGCAATCTGGGCGATACATATCCTTGATCTTTGAGATGCTCTCTTGCTTTTTCATTCATAATTTAACTAGCTACTCCTGAACATATTTCAAAACCGCCTATCAACACCTCATTTTCTATGTTTCTACTTTCGCAACCTTTTTTTTTCGTCTCAGGTACACATAAAATATCTAGTTTCCTTGCATGCATAGTGTGTCGTAGTTCTCTTACTGTAAGATCATTCACTCCCCATCATTCCAAACACCCAGTCTCCATTCATCGCCTGAAACTCGAACTTTACGTTTACCGTGTGTATGCATTTCGTCAATCAAAGTTTCAGTGCATTCCGAGGCTACTTTATTGTTTGTATTATTCATGTTTAGATTGTACACCCAACTATCACCTTTATGCGCGAGATTTGTTTTGCGAGCCGAAATCGTTTCCAAGTTAATTGATTATTCGTCGTACGGTGGAAAGTCTAGTCTTAACGTCAGTCCCACCAAAACTTCTGTTACTGGGCGGAAGGGGGGGCGGTGAGGACAGAAAAAGGAAACCGAGAGTCTCCATTGGTTGTTGATTTATGCTGAGAAGGTTACCAGCCTTCAGCAGCGTTGTATTAGATAGGAGGTAATATGTGCTCATCTGCCGAATACCGGCCTACTTCTAAACGACACTGAGAAAAAAAAAATTTGGATCCAAGGAAATACATTTCTTTGATTGCATTCATTTGAGCCAAAAAAACGTTTACTTAATTGTACTGAATATTGTTTAAAAGCAACAAACTCGTGTATTGATTCAAAGAAATCATTTCTTTGGGCGCCATTTCTTTGAAGTAAAGAAATATTTCTTGGCTTCAGAATATGAGATAATTAACTCAAGGAATTTATATCTTTAAACTAAGAACCTAGTTTCCTTGAATCTTGCTTACGCATCCAAAGCTATATTTTTTTAGTTCAATATATTTGAGCCTTTGAAATAAAAAATATTTTATTTGAAATAAGTAACTCATCGAGGCGTGAAACAAATATTTTGGTTTCTTCGAATCAAGGAAATATTTACATAAATGAAAGCAATATTTATTAAGTGAAAGCGATATTTCTTTCATATAAGGGGATTGATGCTGTTGTTCTAATAGAACGTGTGATTAGTCGAATTAAGTAATTTGTTCACTTAAGTAATAATTTATTCACTTGGAATATATGTTTCTTTTAATAAATAGAGTGAAGCGATTTATGTCCAATAAACATTTCCTTCAAGTGAAGAAATATATTTTTGAAATAACTTCATACACCATTCGTTCGAAAAAATATTTTGGTAAAACTCTTTATTTGCACCGAGTAGTTCAGACATATGCCGCCAGGTGCGCAGAGTTTATAGACTCACAATAGAAATGGATTCTCCAGTCTTTAAGTTACCCATACATTTTCACCGTAGACATAATCTAAAATATCTGATGATAGGTGTTTATCAGTCTTCCTAAACATTGGTCAGTTGGTCTTGCTTGAAATTCTTTTTGCTACTCCGCGAAAATGAAAGTGAATATATTTTTATAATCATTATAATTGCATTGAATATTTTTTTAAATAAATGGGCCTGCTTAGTTTTTGTACTTTAACTATTCAAAATTGTTAAACAACAGGAAAACATTGTCCTTTGAATCAATTAATATTTCATCAACTTTGTTACGCCTTATTTTGAAACAACATGCCGTATTTTAGAAACAAATAGATATTTATTTCCGTTGAAAAAAATTTCTTCGTTGCAAAGAAAATTTTATTTTACCAAAAAATACGCTTATTTGAGTCAAAGAATCATATATTTGGTTAAAAAAAAAACTTTTACTCAGTTTGAGTTACATTTATTTGTATGTAATAATTATCTTCTTGAACATACACCATACTTCTTTACTTTACGGAACTCACCTATTATATCAAATACTTATTTGTTACAGTCAATAACAAATTTATCTCGCTCAACGAATATTTTACAGTGTCAAGTAAGTATTTTTCTGCCTTAAGCATTGCATTTCTTAGATTCAAAGAGAACATTTCTTGAATCTAAAGAAATATTTCTTCAGCCATATTCTGCTCTACCATTTATTTGAATCAAAGAAATTGCCTTTGATTCAAAAAAGTTTTTTTTTCAGTGTCCGCATACCCAAGAATTTATATTATCCCATTGAGGGTAGCACCGGTCGGATTCACTTGTACTTGTCTGACCACGTATTCTAAAACTAAGTTGAAAAGGACGCACGAAAGTGCATCGCCCTGTTTCAGGCCATCAAGGATCGAAAACTCTTCAGATAAACTTCCGTTTTCACGCATTCTACCCCTACTGCCGCTTAAGCAAATTTCGATAAGTCTAAATAATTTTCTTGGTACACCCAGGAACTCTAGGATCCAGTACATTCGCGCGCGTATAATAGAGTCGTAAGCTTTTTTGAAATCGATAAATAGCGGATGCACTACTTCATTAAATTCCCATTTCTTTTCTAACAGTCGTCTAATTGTAAACATTTGATCGCTTGTAGATCGGTTTCGGCGGAATCCACACTGGTAATCCCCAATGATTTCCTCGGCAAAAGGAGTTAGTCTACTTAAGATTACATTGGAGAGGATCTTATAACATGAAGGCACAAGTGAAATTCCCCGATAATTGTTACAGTATTTGGAACCAAAAATGAAAAATTATATTTTGAGTTAAAATAAATAATTTTTAACAAATAGAAGGGGAATTTTCAGCAAAATAGTTAAACTTTCACCCATACTAATTAATCTTCGATTAAAAACTAACTTTCAACAAAAATTGTAATAGTTGATATTTCCACCATAAAATATTGTTTCGATTTTTCATTAAAAACAGTTGAATTGAACCAAAAAATACGAATTTTCAACAAATTATTTGAAACAATCAATTATTTTTTCCATATTTGAATCAAGTATCTAGAATTTGTTTAAATCGAAAAAAATAAATAATTATTTCAAAAGAATATTAATTAAATTAAAAATATATTTCCTTGGTACAAAGAGGTGATGCATTTATACCAATGAAGCATTTCTTTATATGAGTTGAATATTGTGTTTAGATAAATATGTTTTTTTTTGTCAGAGCAAATGTTTCATTCGATTAAAAAATAAATTTTTCATAACAAATAAACATTTACTTTATTCATTTGGTTGGAAGAAAATTTTCTTTCAGTAAAAAATACAAAGGAGAAAATTCCAAATAAATATTTCTACCAACCAAAGAAATATTTCAGTGTGATAAATGCATAATTATTTAACTGTCATAAATGAAAATTATATTAATGAATGTTGAAAACATTTGGTTAATTTGAATACTTGTTTATATGAAACTAATATATCGCCAGTTGCCACTAATTTTTCTGTATGTACAGAGAGGATGACGCAATACCTTTTGTTTAAAAGGTGAAACAAGTAGACTTTTCATTTGTTAATGAGAAATCATCCACGCAAACCAGTATCGCTATTTTTTCTTAAACTATTGACAATCCAAGAACTAACATGAATAACATTTTTTATTGTCCATAAACTGCTCTTGCTTAATTTTTATAACAATTGATATAAATAATAACCCTCCATGAGCATATTAAATTTGTTAAATTTTTTTTTGTTAATCTTTAACACAAGATACAAGTTTTTTTCCTTTCATGCTATTTTCTTGTACGGCGATCCGTTATTTATTCACATCCTTTGAAGCAATATATTTTTCATAAATCCACGCACCCTTGAATAATTGCAATTTTTTATGTAAAACTAGAAAAACTGTAATGGAAAATAAAATCTTATTTTTCTTAACTTTGTTTAAACAGCCGAAGTGCATGGCGACAGCCTACATCACATTTACAATTTTATAATATGACCTTCTTATTGTTTCAACAGTGTTGGTAATGCTACCCGAATTCGTCGTTTTATTGAACATTTATATCTTTCATATTTTCTTTCGTTATAATATTCTTTAGTTATTATATACAGTCCTTACTGAATTAGGAAATATCTCGGTTAATCGAATCATTAATTTTCTACTAATCTTTGGTGGCTCACTGTTCGCTAATTGAATCTGAAAGATTTAACTCTTGACTATTTGAATTTTACGAATTTCGATTTAGAGATACATCAAAGTATATTTTGCATAAGGAAAAAAGCTATACAGTTAAAATAACATTCTTTAGGCACTCAATCTCATACTTATTCAAGCCGATGCTCATTCAAGGCAAATAATTTGACAACTTTTTCTGAATAATTGCAATTTTCTACGAAAAATAATGAAAATATACTATTCAAGAAAAATTGAAAATCAAAAATTGATGGAAAAGTAGCGCATGAAGATCCTGCATATGTACAATTATTTTCAGATCCATTGATCCATCGTAATTTCAAAAGTCTGAAATATTCTCATTTATCTTCAATTTGTTTGAAAAATCGGAAGACAATACTTTTAAATTAAGGAAAGCTACGTCGCATTTACAATTTCACAATATATGACCTTCTTATTTTTTCAATAGAGTTAAGAATGTAACATCATCACGTTGTTTTATTAAACTCTTCTATTTTCCGCGTTTCCCATTTTTATACCATTTTCCTAATTATTATACATAGTCCTAAGTGAATTCATTTATTTGCATCAAGCAATTAGTTTTTTTCACTACTGAATTAGAAGATATCTCAACTAATTAAATTATTAATTGTCTACTACTCCTTGGTGGCTCAATTCACACTTATTTAAGCTGATGCTTAAGCAACGCAAATATCTGTTATAAAGTTTTTTCAAACATTTGCAATTTTCTATAAATACTGAGGAAATTTTAGAACCGGACAAAATTTAGAAAATCGAAGCAGAACTCTGTTAGAAACTAGCGCATAAGGATCCTGAATATGCATAATTAACATAGGGGTTCATATTGATCCCCGATTGGTCCATTCTATTTTTAAGATTGTGAAAGAAGCTTATTTTTCTTAATTTTGTTTAAACAACGAGAAGGCATCTTTTTCTGAAAATCGAAACAGACTAGGTCTCGTTATCAATGTCACGGTATGGCCTTCATTTTGTTTCCATAGAGACAAAAGTGTAACATCATCTCGTCGTTTTATTAATCTTTTCTATTTTTCACGTTTTCCATGCTTCTAGTTTTTCGAACATTAGGAAATACATCGACTACTGGAATTAGTAATTTTCTACTAATATTCAGTGGCTTACTTTTCGCTAATCAGGTCTACAATTTTTACTAGTAATTAGTTAAATTTTACTTATTTTGATTCCGAGTGCAAACAACCTTAGAAACTAAAATATACTTCTTTAAGCACTAAATTTGATACTTATTCTCCTCCTTCCTTATTGAGAAAATAGATTTTTTTTTTTTTCAATTCAAAATTTTTTATTATTTTTGAAATTTTTTAACATTTCAAAAATCTTATGAAATTTCTAAAATATTCAAGATTTTCGTAATTTAGGAATTGAGAACCATTTTTAATGTTTCAAAAATTTAGGAATTTTTGAGACTTAATTTTTCTTTCAATCTAAACTTAGAAAACTGTTGTAAATTTATCGAATTCAAACAAAATTTGAAATTTTGAAAATTTTCCAAACATTCCAAAGATAAAAATCAAGAAATGTTTGAAGCTTTCTTTTTATTATAATAAGAATTTAGAAACTCTTAGGGAATTTATGGTAAATTATTCATGAAACAAAAATTCGGAAAAGTTTTGAAATTTCATAAAAGTTTTGAAATTCTATAAAAGTTTTGAATTTTTATAAAGATTTTGAAATTTAATAGAAATTTCTAAATCTTATAAAAATTTGAGAAATGTTGATAATTTTAAAGGATTTAAACATTTTCAAAGTCTTTTTAAACATTTAAAAGTCCAAATTTTTTTATTATTTATGAAATTTTATAACATTTCAAAACCAATGTGAAATTTCTAAAATTTTAGTTATTCAGGAATTAATAATCATTTTCACTTTTTCAAGAATTGAGGAATTTTAGAAACTTTACTTTTCCTTGCACTCGCTCATGGTTTAGCCGAAAGAATTATTTATTTAAATCTGTGGTATATTCTATTTGCTCTAAATATTCAAGAGTTTAATGTGGGGAAATAGTTTTTTTGGCATGAACAAAATTGGATGGAATTTAATATAAATTACTTTCCATTAATTCGCATTTCCTCAGTTCAAAGAAATATTCATTATCATTCATGGCACATTCATTTGGAACAATCAGTCATTTATTCTAATTAAAATGTATATTTTCGACTTCAATTAATATTTCCTTGATTCAAAGAAATATTCTTCTCCGACGAATAGGTCGTTCCTTTTAATCAAACACTGTTAACTTAAGCCTATCAGAATTTCTTCGAAAGAAGTAAATCATTTTTTCAATTAAAAGTTTTGCAAATAATCAGGACTTTCACTCACTTCGGCCAAATAAAATTCAGTTGGTACAAGGAACCTTTTGTCAGTGCAAAAGTATTGCATTTACTGGACTTCGTTAATTATTTCAAATACATCTTTGTGGTTTGGAAATTGGACTATGTGGGTAAGGAATCAATTATTTCGTTAAAAATTTATTCGTTTTTTGTTGCTGAAAATTCAAATGTCTCATCGAAAATTTGTCTTTCCCGATTAAACATTTGTCTCTTTTGGTAAAACCATTGACATTTGAGGAGCAAAAAATTTATCACCAGTGTTTTTCTGGGATTAACTACCAAAATTTTCTCCCTTCCAATTGAATAAAACTGTTGAATATAAAATATTCTTTCTTTCAGGCATAAGCAAAATTTCGAAAATAATGAACCCCGCCACCAATTATTACCAAACTCTACACTTGGACAAAATTTTTTCCGGTGGCCGTGATATCGTATTATAAGGAAAAGGAAACAGATTGTAAAGTCTCTGTAATGTTCGTAGTTTCAACTGTTTGTTTTACTTTGAAGATATTTCATTGCCTCCACCACGCGTAGTATTACTGCCACATTCTCATTTCTAATACTTTTGAAGGTTTTGCGTCTTATCATAAGGTTGAGTAACCGGAACTGCTTAGTATATATAGAGCTGCGGAAATCTTCCCGATTTATCAGTCATCGTCCACGAAAACTGTCTCTAATCACTTGAAAAATGAAGATCCACAACAGGATTCTACTCTTCTTAATCGAAATTTTCATTAATTTCCTGGGTAAGTGTGCCTAATATAATACACATTTTAATATAAGAATATAATTGCCATGGTGAATTTAGGAAGTTTTTGGAAATTATCGTGATTTTCTTATTAACCAAAAATTGTTAAAATTTTGTAATTTCATAAAAAAAAAAAAAAAAAATTTCATATAACTTTTAAAAATTTTATAAAAATCTTACAAATTTTGAAGAGTTCAAGGCTCTCAAACCTTAACAAATTTTTAAAATTTTAATGATTTTAAGAATTTAAAAAAAAAGTTTCAAATTTTATAAACACGTTCAAAATTTTATGAAAATTTTTAAATTCAATAGAAACTCTAGAAACTTTCGAAATTTTGAAGATTTTAAAAATTTCCAAACCTGTCAAAATTTTCTTCAAATTTCAAAATTTTTTATTTTTTTTTTAACTTCTGTAACATTTCAAAAAACGTATAAAATTTATAATATTTTCAAGTTTTTGGTAATTTAAGAATTCCCAAACATTTTCAGATTTTAGAAACGCGGAATTTTTGAAACTTTGTTTCTATTTTAATATGATTTTATGAAAATTTGGGAAACTTACGGAAAATTTTTAAAAATTGTCAAAATTTTTGGAATTTTATGAAAATTTAGAATTTTTATAAAAATTTTGAAATTTCATAAAAATTTTGAAATTTTATAAAACTTTTAAAATTTGATAAAAATTTTGAAATTTTAGAAAAAATATGAAATTTCGTGAAGACTTCGAAATTTTATCAACTATTCCAATATTTTTCATAAGGCGAATTTTCGCAACGCTTAGAAACAACCTAAAATTTTATTGAAACTTTTAATCTTTATAAAAATGTTGAAATTTTATAAAAAATTTCAATTCTATAGAATTTTTTCAAATTTCATAAAAATTTTGGAAATTTAATAAAAAATTTAGAAATCTTATTAAAATTGCCGAAATTATATACAAAATTTTGAAATGTTGAAGATTTTAAGGAAAATGCAAAAATAATAAATAAAAAAAACATCCTTCTGGATAACATTTTTTTCTACTATTGTTACTAAGTTCAAACAATAGTTTTAGAAGCTTTAAACATTAGAAATAATTTTTTTATAAAAATGTTTGATTATTTTGTCTTTAATAAATGAATAAAATTTGTAAAAAGACATTTACTAAGTTCTTTAATTCGGGGAAAATTTGAAATTATTAAATTTCATAAAGATTTTGGAATTCTGGCATTTTATCATGTAAACTCATGCAATAAAATGTTATACAAATTTTGAAATTTTATAAAAATTTCATAAATTTTGCGGATTTTAAGAATTTTAAAACATTTTAAATTTTCAAAATCTTTTTAAACTTTTAAAATTTTAATTTTTTTCATTCTTTTGGAAATTTTATAAAATTTCGAAAAAACTTATACAATTTATAATATTTTTAAGTTTTTGGTAATTTAGGACTTACCAAACATTTTCAGATTTTAGGAAACGAGGCATATTTGAAAGTTTCTTTCTATTTTAATATGATTTTAGGAAAATTTTGTAAATTTACGGTAGATTTTAAAATTTTTTGAAAATTGTCAAAAGTTTTGAAATTTAAAAAAATTTTGAAATTTTCCAAAAATTTTAAATTTTTATGAAAAATTTCAATTTTAAAGAATTTTTTCCATGAAGATCTTGAGAATTTCATCAAAAATTTAGAAATCCTATTAAAATTGTCGCAATTATATGAAATTTTTTGATATTTTGTGAAAATTTTTGAAATGTTAAAGATTTTAAGGAAAATGCAAAAATAATAAATAAAAAAATATCTTCCTGGATCAATTTTTTTTCTATTATTGTTAATGAATTCAAACAATGGTTTTAGAAAATAAACTTCTGCAAAAAAGTGTTATACTAAATGTTATTCATTATTTTGGAAATTTTATAACATTCCAAAGAAACTTATAAAATTTATAATATTTTTAAGTTTTTGGTAACTTAGGAATTACCATACAAAATCAAGCAGCTTCGTAAAGTTGATTGATATCCCAAAAATTTTGAAAAAAATTTTTACATAAATAAACCAAAGTAAATAAAATAAAAAATTATATAAAATAAAATACATTTTTGTATTTTCACCCATGTTATATTATTGCATTAGATTTGTTCATATATTGGTAAAATATTTATCCTAATTTTCGATGCTTTGATAGTTATTGCTTCATAACGAGGAAATTGGTATTATTTACAGACTTTGTCAATTTCACTTAGCGTCATTCAGATTTCACAATAATTCCACTAATGCGCATCTGACACACATTTATTTGTTTCCTTCAGGTGTCCATGATTTTATATTTGACAATCAGGCCTTGTGTTCTCATTTCGTGCTTCTTAAAATTCTTCAAATACACATTCACAAAATAATATGCCCAGGCGGAAATATTATATATAGTTTATATATAGTGTGAAGTATTATATATAATATTCATTTGTTTTATACATTTTTTATATAAAACAAATGAATATTATATATAATACTTCACACTATATATAAACTATATATAATATTTCCGCCTGGGTGAATAATAATGTTCTTTCATATCTTTAAAACATCTTCATAAGTGAATTTCAAGTAAATTAACTAATGAAAGAACGAAAAAAATCATCAGAATTCAGCCTTTTAGATTTTTGTGAATCATAGAAAGGTTTTTTCAAATATCTACATTTAAAATGGCAAAGTTAGTTGAAGAAAATTTGCCATTATGAAATAAACAACAAATTTTCTATTCGAGAACTCTTTGAATAAAGAGCCTGAGGCTTCTTCCTAAAATGAAAAAAAATCACTGCGATTTCGAAATTTCAGTACAGTCTCGCCGCCCAGAAATTCGGGATAACTAGACCAATATTATTCATAAGCTTTGGAACGACTAGTCCAGCCCCTTTTCCAACTTCCTCATTTATTCGGGACAAATGGACACAGTCTTTATACAAATTTTGAAATTTTATAAAGTGTTGAAATTTTGTTAGAGACGTTGATAATTTTCCAATTATTTATGGTTCGAAAAAGTTTTTAAACTTTTGGTAAATTACCAAAAATATCCTTTGCAAAATCTCTGAAATTTATATTAAAATAAGAAATAAAGTTTTCAAAATTTCTGCATGTGCACAGATGAGTACTGAAAAATACACAAGCCGTAAGAAGTCCCCTATTCTTGCCCCACACGATATTTTAAATTTGAGATGCATGATTCTGAACGTTTATTTTAATTTTAATACGTATTAAGATTTTTTCTTGGCAAATTTCCTATTTTCAAAAAAATTTACCCAATTTTTAAAATTTTATAAAATTTGAAAGTTTCTAAAATTTTTTAAATTCTTAAAGTTTTGGAATTTTCCAAGATTCAAAAATTTTCAAGAAATTTTTAGAATTTCGGAAACTTTACATTTATTTTAATATAAATTTAGGACACAATTGGACACATTTAGGACATTCTCAAAAACGTATAGTAAATTTTTCATAGTAAAATTTTCAGATTTTCTGAAATGTTACTAATTAATTTTTTTTTGTTTCACAAACTTTAAAAGTTTGTAGCTATTTTTCTACTTTCATACCTTTCTAAATTTTCCAATAAGTCTTAAAAAGATTTCATAAATGCTATCAGAACCTGGAAATAAATCTCAAATATCTTAATTGCGTTGAAAGTTATAGAGGTTTGAAGAAAAATTTAAGGTTTTCTACAAAATGAAGCACAAAACTGAAAGTCGTATAACTTCGTAGATTGTCTCATAAAGTCCATTAAATACGTATCGCCTAACTTCCTCTAAAAACAACATAATTATTTCGTCCACGAGAGATTCTGCACATCAAGTGTAGAACCTGCCTAGTTTGAAATGGATTTGGCCGGTTGTATTTTTTTCTTCATTACAATCATCTTTTTTTTTTACAGAATTAAATGCTATGTGGGACGCTAATCAAGGAGGTTATTACCTGCCAAGTATGGATCTGGAAAATACTCAACAACATGCAGCAGGAGGTGAAATTTGTAAATTTTATAACAAAATTTAAAATTTGATAAAAATTCCAAAATTTTATAAAAATTTTGAAGTTTTATGAAAATTTTGAACATTTTATTTTTTTAAAAAGCTTTGTGGAATTTTTCAATTTTTGTAAATTCCGAAAAAGATTGTAAAATTTTTGAAAATTAGAAATTACCAAAAATATCCTTTAAATTTTTATACGCGGCATGCCGCATACGATGTTTTTGATTAGAGATGCATGATCTTGAAGCTTTATTTTTAATTGAATACTTTTTCAGGAAATTTTGTTGGTAAATTTCTCAATTTCAAACAATTTTCCAAATTTTTAAAATTTTATAAAATTTTAAAAAATCTAAAAGGTTCTCATGTTTTTTTAATTCTTAAAGTTTTGGCATTTCTCAAGTTTCAAACTTTTTGAACAAATTTTCAGAATTTTGGAAACTTTACATGTATTTCAATATAAATTGAGGACATATTTGGAAATTTATTGTGAATTTACAAAAAATTGAAATTAAAAATTATTTGAGAATTGTCCAAATTTTAAAAATGCAGCAGTTTTCAAAGCTTCATTTTATTTTTACATAAATTTCGGACATTTTAAAAAATGTATAGTCAATTTTTTGTTCCGAAAAAAATTAAAAAATTTTTGTTGAAATTTCTCCAATTTTCTAAAATGTTACAAATGAAAGTTTTTTTTTTTAATTTGACAAACTCTAAAAGTTTATATCTATTTTGCTACTTTCATACCTTTCTAAATTTTCCGATTAATTAAAAAAAATGTTGATAAAATCTATCAAAATCTGGAAATAAATCTCAAATATCTTAATTGGGTTGAAAGTTATAGAGGTTTAAAGAAAAATTTAAGGTTTTCTGCAAAATGAAGCACAAAACTGAAATTCGTATAACTTCGTAGAAAATTTTGTCTCCCAAATCGGTAAAATACGTATCGCCTGATTTCCTCTGAAAACAACATAATTTTTTCGTCCCCGAGAGATTCTGCACATCAAGTGTAGAACCTGCCTAGTTTGAAATCGATTTGGTCGGTTTTTTTTTTTAAATTACAACAATTTTTTTTTACAGAATTTATTCCTATGTGGGGTAACCCTGGACAAAGTTCGTCCCAGCCAAATCCTAACCTGGAAAGTACTCATCAACATGGAGCAGGAGGTGAAATTTTTAAATTTTATAATAAAATTTAAAATGTGATAAAGAAATTCGAAATTCTATGAAAATTTTGAAATATTATGAAAATTTTGACGTTTTATGAAAATTTTGAAATTTTATAAAATTTTAATTTTTTTAAGATTTGGAGAATTTTCCAATTTTTGTAAATTCTGAAAAAAATTGTAAACTTTTTGAAAATTAGAAATTACCAAAAAATCATTTGAAAAATTTCTGGAATTCATGTTAAAATAAAAAACAAGTTTCCAAAATTTCTTCATGCCGCATATGGTGTTTTTGATTAGGGATGCATGATTTTGAAACATTATTTTTATTTTAATGCTTTTTTAGGAAATTTATTTGGGAAATTTCCTATTTTCAAAAAATTTCCCAAATTTTCAAAATTTTATAAAATTTTAAGAAATTGGGAACGTTCTAAAATTTTTTAAATTCCTAAAGTTTTGAAATTTTTCAAATTTCAAACATTTTCAACAAATTTTCAGAATTTTGGAAACTTTACATTTATTTTCATATAAATTGAGGAGATATATGGAAGTTTATTGTGAATTTCCCAAATTTTTAAATGTAGGAGTTTTGAAAATTTTATTTCATTCTTATATAAATTTAGGGCATTTTCAAAAATGTATAGTAAATTTGTTATCCAGCAAAAAATTAATTTTTTTTTTTATTCCTTTAATTGTCTAGACTCTAGAATGTTACAAATTAATTTTTTTTTTGGATTTCACGAACTTTAAAAGTTTGAAGCTATTTTGCTACCTTCAAACCTTCTTTAATTTTCCGATTAATTTGAAAAAAGTTTGGTAAATGCTATCAGAATCTGAAAATAAATCTGAAATATCTTAATTGGGTTAAAAGTTATAGAGGTTTAAAGAAAAATTTAAAGTTTTCTGTTAAATGAAGCACAAAATTGAAATTCGTATAACTTCGTAGAAACTTTTGTCTCGCAAATCGGTTAAATACGTATCGCCTAATTTCCTCCAAAAACAACATAATTATTTTGTCCCCAAGAGATTCTGCACATCAAGTGTAGCACCTGGCTAGTTTGAAATCGATTTGGTCGGTTTTTTATTTTTTTTATTACAATAATCTTTTTTTTTACAGGAATGAATGCTGTGGGGTACCCCTATGGACAAGATCATTACATGCCAATTCACAATGGACAAGATCATTACATGCCAATTCACAACCATGAAAGTACTCAACTACATGGAGCAGG
Source organism: Andricus curvator (assembly GCA_932195095.1). Taxonomy (NCBI): domain Eukaryota; kingdom Metazoa; phylum Arthropoda; class Insecta; order Hymenoptera; family Cynipidae; genus Andricus; species Andricus curvator. Next base: position 46,103 of record CAKNYM010051884.1, on the reverse strand, counting down.
AGGTGGAATTTTTAAATTTTATAACAATATTTAAAATTTGATAAAAATTTCCAAATTTTATAAAACTTTTGAAGTTTTATGAAAAGTTATTTTTTTTAAAAGATTTGGAGAATTTTTCAATTTTTGTAAATTTCGAAAGAAATTGTAAACTTTTTGAAAATTAGAAGTTACCAAAAATATCCTTTCAAAAATTTCTGGAATTCATATTAAAATAAAAATAAAGTTTCCAAAATTTCTCCATGCCGCATACGATATTTTTGATTAAAGATGCACGATTTTGAAACTTTATTTTTATTTTAATACTTTTTTAGGAATTTTTTTTTGGTAAATTTCATATTTTCTAAATAATTTTCCAAATTTTTGAAATTTTATGAAATTTAAAAAAATTTGAAAGGTTATAAGATTTTTCAAACTCTTAAAGTTTTGGAATTTTTCAAGTGTCAAACATTTTCAACAAATTTTCAGAATTTTGGAAACTTTACATTTATTTTAATAGAAATTGAGGACATATTTGGAAATTTATTGTGAATTTACAAAAAATTGAAATTAAAAATACTTCTAGAATTTTCCAAATTTTAAAAATGCAGAAGTTTTGAAAACTTTATTTTAGTTTTATATAAATTTAAGACATTTTCAAAAATGTATAGTCAATTTTTTATTAAGCAAAAAATGTAACATTCTTTTTGAAATTTCTTCAATTTTCTTAAATGTTACATATTACATTTTTTTTTAATTTCATAAACTTTAAAAGTTTATAGCTATTTTGCTGCTTTAAAACTTTTCAAATTATCCGATTAATTTAAAATAAGTTTGATAAAAGCTATCAGAATCTGAAAATAAATCTCAAATATCTTAATTGGGTTAAAAGTTATATAGATGTAAAGAAAAATTTAAGGTTTTCTGCAAAATAAAGCACAAAAAAACAACATAAGTATTTCTTTCCCGAGAGATTCTGCACATCAAGTGTGGAAATTGCCTAGTTTGAAATTGATTTAGTTGGTTTGATTTTTTTTTTACATTACAATAATCTTTTTTTTTACAGGATTAGATCCTATGTGGGGCGCTTATGGACACGGTCATTCCATGTCAAATATTTACCCGGAAAGTACTCATGCACATTTACCAGGAGGTGAAATTTTTAAACTTTTAAATTTTATAACAAAATTTAAAATTTGATTAAAAATTCGAAATTTCATGAAAATTTTGAAATTTGATGAAATTTTGAAGTTTTATGAAAATTTTGAAATTTTACAAAATGTGAATTTTTTTTAAAGATTTGGAGAATTTTTCAATTTTCGTAAATTCCGAAACAAATTGTAAACTTTATGAAAATTAGAAATTACCAAAAATATCTTTTGAAAAATTTCTGGAATTCATATTAAAATAAAAATAAAGTTTCCAAAACTTCTCCATGCCGCATACGATGTTTTTGATTAGAGATGCATGATCTTGAAACTTTATTTCGATTTTAATACTTTTTGAGGAATTTTTTTTCGTAAATTGCTTATTTTCAAAAAATTTTCCAAATTTTAAAATTTTTATACATTTTAAAAAAATATGAAAGGTTGTCAAGTTTTTTTAATTCTTAAAGTTTTGGAATTTTTCAAGTTTCAAACATTTTTAACAAATTTTCAGAATTTTGGAAACTTTGCATTCATTTTAACATAAATTGAGGACATATTTCGAAATTTATTGTGAATTTACAAAAAAATGAAATTGAAAATATGTTGAGAATTCTCGAAATTTTAAAAATGCTGGAGTTTTGAAAACTTTATTTTATTTTTATATAAATTTAGGACATTTTCAAAAATATATAGTAAATTGTTTATTCAGCAAAAAATTAATTTTTTTTTTAAATTTCTTCAATTTTCTAAAATGTTACAAATGAAATTTTTTTTTTTCACAAACTTTAAAAGTTTATAGCTATTTTGCTACTTTTAACCTTTTTAAATTTTCCGATTAATTTTAAAAAAGTTTGATAAAACCTATCAGAATCTGGGAATAAATTTCAAATATCTTAATTGGGTTAAAAGTTATGGAAGTTTAAAGCAAAAATTAATGTTTTCTGCAAAATAAAGTACAAAAAACAACATAATTATTCCGTACTCGAGAGATTCTGCACATCAAGTGTAGAACCTGCCTAGTTTGAAATCGATTTGTTCGGTTGATTTTTTTTGTAAATTACAATAATCTTTTTTTTTCACAGGATTGAATCCTATATTGGCTCCTCGCGCAGAAGGTTCATCTCAGCCACGTTGGATTGACACTCCTCGTGTACCTCATAATAGGGGAGGTGCAGGAAGTAGTGGAGGAGGTGGAACAGAAGATGAGGAACCATTAAGAAGACCTAGTGGTCAAAAGGCTAGACCAGAAATAGAAATGAAATATTTGACCGCGATAATTAAAGTGCCTCTAAAAAGGCCGAAAGCCGGTGGATTGGAGGCGTTGGGTTGTCATATTGATAGTGACGGTACTCCTGAAAAGCCTGTAAATTATATTCCAGATTTTCAGTATGGACTAAAAAACAATTATTATGTCAAGGCTCTTTCAAGAAGTTACAAAGGATTTGTCTTCAAATGCGTGATATTTGTGGGAGTAGATAGAGGGGATCCACCTGTTGAACGAGTTTTGGGAGCTAAGCTTCCCCCTAATCCGACAGGTCCTTGGAAATCAAGTAAGTGAATATGGAATAAGTTTTTGGTTTACTTAGAACCCAAAGGATGAATTTTGAGAGCTGAGTCTGCACCTACTCTCTTGAAATGAACCAGTGAAATCTCACTGATTTCCAGTAAAATCTCACTGGTTGAAGCAGCCCGAAGTGTGTCACTCACAATCAATGAGATTCACTGGTTACTCAGTATCAGTAGTCATTTCGTCGTACGCGTTGTTGTCCATCAGCTGGTTAGATATGACACTTATCATTCATCACTTTCTTACTAAACTTTACAAAAATATCTTTCAAAAACCAAACTCTACATTTGCAACAATAAGGGCCGATGACACCAACTCTCTCTATGATTTTAATCCTCGATTACACTAATTTAATTTGTACTTTGCTTTCCACCATCAGCTAAATTAGGATTAAAAAGAGTTTCATCGTTCAACTCAACTGGTCGATTTTGGCCGGTTAATGGACTTAATCCGCGATTAGGGCTGGTTAGCTGAACGGAACCTCAAAATCGAACTTTGCACTTGAGCATTTGGAGCATGTTCAGAGTGGAAATTTTCTTCCTGTAACCTCACTTTTCTGACCTACTGTTTCTTTCACATCTTTGGAAGAGATAATTTGTTTTTTAAAACAATGTATGCAAAATATATAAGTTAAAGAAATAAGAATTCAGCAGCATGAACCGTGTGTACACTCAACTAATGGAGGATTAAAATTTGATGAGAGAACCCAGTGGAACGCAGCGTAAGTTAACGCCAGTTAATTCATTGATTAAAAAATAATCAGGATTAGTTGATCGCCCATTAGTCAGTGTTGGTGAATTCGGTCTTAAATGAGGGCCGGACTGCAATATTATATATTGCGCCTTATTGTGAGAAGGGCCGTCATTGCGTCGACGTGTCGTGTTGCCCAAAATCAAACTTAAGAAGCCCAGGTCCTCCCAACTTTCAAGCAAAAGCCACTCTATTATAGCCCCTGCTTATTGCAGCCAGGCCCCAAATGTTTCTAATACAAACACTACTAAACAATAAAGTTTATTTTCACTTGAGGTTCACCCAGTCAAAGTTGGAAAATCACTTATTCACCACTGATGATTCAAAATACTGATTCGGCCAGTAATAATTTCACTGGTTCAGTTAAGGAGATTACTGTAAAAGATCTAGTAGTTTATAATGAAAAAATGGTCAAAAGCTTTGTAAGATTTATTTTTAATCTTTTTAAAATTGCAAACCTTTATTTTATTTTTCAAGACAATCCACAAAGTTTCAACCCTGACACAACAACATGGTTCATGGTCTTTGAGGGCATGCAGTTTGAGGTCTTGCAATATCGTGGAGAAGTAGTTCCTACCTCAGTAATGGTTAAAGACGGTAAAAATGAGTTTCCAAGCCTCGAAGAGCTTTATAATTTAACTTACGATGCCTACAGTGCTTACTTTGTTGGCGTCCCATTTGTGATAATTTTAAAAAAAGGAAAACTTCACTCAGCTAAGCTTATGACAGCAGATTGGCCAGAAATCCAAACTGAACTGGACAGACTTAAAGCAGAGAGGAAGGCTCATGCCCGGGCCCACATGGGAACGACGTCACGCGGCCGCGGACGCGGCCGCGGCCGCCCAACTTGAATCCAATCGAGCGCGGCTAGCACTCGGATGGGGGACTGTTTGTGACGTACGCCCGTCAAATTCGACTGTCGGAAAACTGGCTGTACTCGAAAAGAAGGTTTTCTGCAGTTTGCCTCCTCCCTGGTCAAATGTCCAGGCAAATGCGAGTACTTCTAATAAAGTCGTATGCAGTCGCGCATCATATCTTTATTATTAATTACATAATAATAATCTAAACTATGTCATATGTATGTAATACAAATTCTTTAACGAAATTATAAATAATCAAACATTACTAAACCTTTTGTTAATTTACGAAGGCTCAAAGGCTGAAGTCGAAAAATGTTTTTTTCTTAATTTTATTTGTTCATTTACTCGAAATATATTTAAAAGATCTCTTAAAGTTTGGGAACCAAATTATCATTCATATTGATTTTAATTATGTTATGGTTTTTTGACCAGAGAAATGAAGTAAACAATATGATGTTGATGTTTTCTGTCTACATGGTCTAGAATTGATTTTTTTCCAATACTGAATGTTAACTTAATAATTTGTGAGAAAAATCTCTGTAGCTACGGTGGGATCCTGGCAATTTGCATTCTGAAGTCATTCGGAATACTTGTAAGCTTAATTGTTCATCTAACATGAGAGTTATATTCATTTTATATCATTAATTTTTTACATTCTCATCATAATGAGCGATGGTGTATGTCTGTCGTTGTCGCCGTCGTTTTTGTCGTCTGTATACCGGATAACTTTTGAAAGATTATTCTGATTGGGTTGTGCTTTGGCACATGCATTTAGGAACCAAAAAGAAAGATCCAGTTCGTTAACCAGCTATTTTGACAAAAATTCAAAAAGTAAGTGCCTTTCCAAAATTGTTTAGACAATTTTTTTCAAGATTTAGAAATTCTATGCATGGTTATTCATAGTTCCTGGAAACCCGCACAATTTATCTCAATGCTTTTATTCAATTGAAAAAAAATTATTAGAGTTATAGTATTCTCAATATAAAAAAATTAAAATTTCAAGCCAAAAAACGCAGGATATGAAAGAAAGTCAGGAGAAAAAAAAAGTTGCTTTTTCAATTCCCTACAAGATTATCATAACACCTTTTTGAATATTTCGGAAAATCGAAAATTCAAATTTTGATCGCACATAAAATAATAAAAAATTCCATTTTGCGGTCCAACTATGCAAGATACAAAAAAAATGGATCAACAAAAATTGTGCTCCCAAAAAGGATCTACAAATTTGTTATGATTCACTTTATTGTTTTGCTTATTTCCATTTTATTTTATCCATTATTTTATTTTATTCATTATTTTATTAATATTTTTATTTATTTTATTATTTTATTCATTATTCATGCTGCTAAAGACTCCAAAAATTGAATTTTTGTAACGGACCGGAGAAAAATGGAAAAATTTGGAAATTTATCAGTAGGCCCGATCGGGCCTTGCCGCCAAATAAGAAGGCGAACCGGCCGTGACTATAACAACTGAAAATATTGCGTTCTTATAGCTTGAACACAGATAAAACTTTTACGAATTATGACTCTTGATCTTGACACCATAATTTCTAATAGTGTACTGAACATGATAATCTTTTAAAAAAAGGGGAATGTAGTAGTAGTATACCATTAAGCCATTCCCCTTTCAGGGTAGGCGTGACACTACCCGATTCGGGTAGTGTTTCTAGGTGGATAGTTTCTTGTAGTAAATAACTACAAGTGTGGACTCACCACACCCACGATGTGCCAACAGCACTCAGTTTTCTCGAATGGTCACCCATCCAAGTACTAACCGCGCCCAACGCTGCTTAACTTCAGTAATCTGACGAGAACTGGTTTTTTCAGCGTGGTATGGCTGTGGGCCATAATTTCTGTTGGGAATGAAAGATAAATAATTAAGGTTTCCGTTCATATGAATATGTTAATGACTTATGTAGCTTATATGGTTGTATTGATGTGATGAAAGTTCGTGCTTCGTGCGAGTTGCCGAAAAAACTTCAGCAGTTCGAAATTCAGGTTTTCCTTTACCCCAAGGTTTAGGAAGAGCTGTGGTAACTTCTCTGTGCCTTCCTCGTGGAGCATTTTAGGTAGCGGGCGGGGATACGGTATGTTACGGGCAACCAAGGTTCTTCATAACTTTGATCCCGTTCATTGTGTTGTTTGTGTTCGCATGTGAATACTTCTATCTTGCTTCATTGGTTACGCTTTACACGAAGCCTTCAATACAGTAACCGCAGTCTTTTGTCTCTCTTCTATTCATTTTCTGATATATGTGGTTACCGCATTCATAGTGTAATTTTATTTTTGAAATTATTTTCAAATTATTGATTAAAATGAAATGCACATTCGATTGAATTTTCTTGATAAGTCTACTCTGAACGTGTCTACATACTATACTTTTCACCACATAATGTACGGCTGTGCACTTATCTTTGTTTGATTCCGGATAACCTCTACTTTCTTAGGCACGATACTACCATCCTGGAATACAAAACTTGTATTACATGCTTCTTATTAGTACGATTTTCGTTTTTCATCTTTTTTCATATCTTGCATAGTTTAACCGCAAAATGGAATTTTTTATTTTTCATTATTCTTCGTGCGATCAAAATTTGAAATTTCGTTTTTTTTTTGCAAATTGAAAAAATGCCATAATAATATTGTAGGGTGTTTGAAAAGCAACGTTTTTCTTTCCTTACTTTTTTCATATCGTGCGGTTTTTGGCTTAAAATTTCAACTTACGTTCTTTTTTTTTAATGTTGTAAATGCTATAATTCTGCTAATTTGTTTTTAATCGAGAAAATTCATTAAGATAGATTTTTCGTCTGTTTGGGTACTACGAATAACCGTACATAGAATTTTCAAATCTTAAAAGAATTTGTCCCAAAAATTTTGCAAATGCTCTAACTCTTTGAATTTTTATCCAAAATGGCTGGCTAACAAACTTTACCTTTGGTTTAGGACACTGATGAAGTATGCCAAAGGTCAAGCCACAGGCAGCCAGACGTATGTGCGAAAATCTGTTTTTCGGGTTCAGAAGTTTTTAAAACGTGGACATTTGACAAAAACGGAAAGGGTCGAATTTTATACAAACCTAATACCTTCTCTGAAGAGAATGTGAAAATTACCATCTGAAAGTGGTTCGTACTGAAATTTCGTAATCGGTGTAATTTTTTTTTATTTTGGAAAAGAAATCAGGGCTCTTCATTCAAAGAGTTGTAAAATATAGAAAAGGGATTTTTTTGCTTTTGAGTAAATAAAAAAATGTAGAACGAGCAAAATTCCACTTATTTGATAAATGGCTTGCTTCAAAAACTTTTCTTTGTTTAATTTATAATGGCAAATTATCTTTAACTAACTTTGCTTCTTGAAATCTAGGTTATTGAAGAAAACTTTTTCATGTTTAACAAAAATCTAAAAGGATAAATTAGAGAGTTTTTTTCTCATTTTATTTGTGTATCTAGTTGAAATTTAATTTAAAAGATTTTTCAAAGACATGACAGAAGATTATTGTTTATATTATTTTGTAAAAGTGTATTGGAAGAATTGTATGAAACACGAAATAAGAATATAAGGCCAGATTGTAAATATAAAATCATAGACACGTGGAGTGAACAAATTAACGTGTCTCAGGTGCGCATTGAAGGAATTATTTTGTAATTTGAATGACGCAAGGTCAAATAGACTAAGTGTGTAAACAATTCTGGTTTCATTGTTGTGAAGCAGTAACTGGCTAAGTATCGAAATTTAAGACAAAAATTTTAACAATATAAGGTAAAATAAAACCTCCTCAAAAATGTAATTTACGTAACCGTCCGGAGAAGTATAAGAATTTGAAAATTTACGGAAATTTTAGAAAAATATTTGAAGTTTCTGGAAATTTACTGGAAATTTAACAACAACTTCAATGCAATAATATTATATGGGAAAAAATAAAAAATCTGGAATTATTTTACTCTTTATTAAATGGAAAAGAGTGTTTCACATCAACCTAAAATATGTTTTATCTATTCATATTGATATTAATTTTTTGTAGTCATAGACAATCTTTTGATGTGAGTCAAAATAATAATGAAATCTGATTTCCGACGCTTCAAATATAAAAATTCATACTTTATTATTATTATTCTTTATAATAAAACTAGCAGCAAATGCAAGCCCGTGACGTGTCTCAATTTGTATTTTCTAGCAATAAAAACAATTAAAAATATCAACAATTCAAAAATCAATTATAACAATGATTTTAAGTATTAAGTTTCAAACATTTTTGAAGCAATAATTAATAATTAATCATTTCACCTTAAAAGCGTTTGAAATCAAAAGATATATATTGAACGATTTTGAATAGATCGAATTTGTAAAAAAGGACAATATTCCGAATGAAATCAAAAGGAATTGAGCTTGTATCATTTCTCAATAAAAGCGTTTTAAGTTTGATAATTTGAAATGACACCTGTTCGAAATTGAAAAATTTAAAGACATAAACTCTGAGAAGATTGCAACATTTTAGAATAAAATTATAGAAAATCAACACTTCCTTCAAGAATCTCGAAGTTGAATGGTTTCAGATTAGAATATCGAAAATAAGACAATTTAGAGATGTTCAAAATTTGAATTATTTTCAGATTGAAATTTCGAAAATTTGATCATTTAAATTTTAATTATTATTTCAATATTTATCATTATTAGTAATAATTACCACTAACAACCCGTACTTAAATTCATAAAAAAAATCAATTTTCAATATATTTCCGGATGAACTATTCATCAAGGTAGAATTAAATTCGACTATATGAATTGATTTCGAATTTTCCATAAGATTCCATTTGAAAAGTTTCCTAGGCATATTTGTTACATTATTCCCACTTGGGCCCCGCTTGGGCCCATTAGTATCCAAGGTCTTTATTCCAGGCGTCATTCACTCTATTGTCACTCTGTTCACAAACTATTTGTCGCCACACTTTTCTGTCCTGGCATACTATTCTAGCTTCCTTCACGTCCATGCATTTTTTAAAGCAAGCTCTTGTGTTTCTATGGCTTCTTATGTCTTTTCGGACTAATGTCTTATTCACAGATTCTAACCATTCTTTTGGTGGTCTACCTCTGGGCATTCTGCCATTTACTTTACCTTTATACACTTGTTTGGTCAGTTGTTTATCTTTCATTGTTTCAAGATGTACGAACCATCTTAACTGATTTCTTTTCCATATGTCGACTAGTTTCTCTTCTGCACCATATTCTTTGAGGATTATCTCATTAGTTACTTTGCCCATCAGTGTTTTTTCGCATATCATGTGCAGGAATTTTATGTTAATCGCGTTAATTTTACTCCTGTCGTTTTCTTGACAGGTTCATGTCTCGCTACTGTATAGTACAGTCAGTACGATTATAGAATTATGTATGGCCATTTTAGCTTTTTTTGATATGTTTTTATTTCTGAGAATGGACTCTGCTGTGCCGATAACCTGCTTACCCTTATTTATGCGCATATCTAACTCCCCATCTATTTTGCCGTCACTAGTGAACAGGCTACCCAGATATACGTACTTGTCAACATGTTCTAATCTCTCATCATTTGGGACAATGTTGCACATTGTTTTCTCAGTTTTTCCTTCAAACAGCATGACATTTGTTTCATTTATGTCAATTTTGAGGCCCATGTTCTTCATGCTTGTATTAAGTTTATTCAACATTCTTTGCAAGTCCTTGATTGATTCTGCCATAACAATCTTGTCATCTGCCAAAGCTAACCCACGTACCTTCACTGTTTCGAGATCCACACCTTCTTCGTCGAAGAGAGACATTCTTCAAGAGATATCCATAAATATGATAAATAGCCACGAGAAAATAACGCATCCTTGTTTCACGCCTTGCATTATATCAGGACCAGTCACTCAGTTTCCCATTTACCCTTACACTCGCTTTACTACCTGTATATATTGTTTTTATTGCTTTTAGGAGCCATACATTGAGTCCGTCCTCTTTAAGGACTTCCCAAAGTTTACTTCTACTTACCTTGTCAAATGCTCTTTCTAGAACAACAAATGCACAGAAAACTTTCTTTCCTACTCTCAAGCTTTTTTCTGTGATCTGTCTTAAACTAAATATTTGATCTGTGCATGATCTTCCTGGCATAAATCCACTTTGGACTTCCCATATCTTTTCTTCTGTAATTTCCATTACCCTACGAATAACTATTTCTAAGCATATTTTACTTAGGGTACTTAGTACGCTGATACCTCTGTAATTACTGCAATTGCTTTTAGCTCCCTTTGTTTTGTATATTGGTACGATAATCGCTTTTCTCAAATCGTCTGGGACTACTCCCATCTCGATACATACATTTATCAATTCGCACAACCTGTGAGGTATGTATTCGCCACCGTATTTAAGCATTTCAGCGCTAATACTGTCTATACCAGCAGCCTTACCGTTTTTCAAGTTCTTTATTATGTCTCTGACCTCAGTGACACAGACTTTTTCAACTGGATTTTCTAATGCATTAAGTTCTATGTCGCACTTCTGTTGCCCTATATCTTCACCTCCTAATAATTGTTTAAAAGAGTCTTTTCAAGCATCTACTATCCTGTCTGTATCATATAGCATTTCACCTTTGCTGTTTCTCATGCTGACAAACTCTGTACTTCCACATTCTTTTATCAGTTCAAATTGTAGTTTCATAATTCCTTCAAAGCTGTTTTGTATTTTCCTCTTTTCTTCTGTTCTGATTTCTTCTTTACTCTCCTTGACTAGTCGTTTAACTTTCCTATTTTTGTGTCTGTAATCATTTCTGATCCTATTTCTCTCCTCATCGCTAAGACCTGTGACGTGCAACGTTCTTTCGTACGCTTCTTTCTTTTCTTGTCAGGCTGCCTCAATTTTATCATTCCACCACGCATCGCCAGACTTTCTTCCTATCGCTGACATACCACACACTTCAATCGCAGTTTTAACAATGATATCCCGTAGCAACGTCCAGGCGCCCTCTATATCTTTATTGTTTAATAGCCCCTTCCAAATTGTCTCATCTATACGTTCGTTTAATCTCTTTTGAAAATCTATTCGCACTTCCGGTTTGTGTAAATTTTCAATCTTGATTTGCGTTTGTTTCGTTTTGTTTTGTTTTGCATGCGGAGCCCCTCATGACTCTTGTATCTTTGAATAGTTTTCTTAGTCTTTCATCCGCAATAAGGAAGTCAATTATACTGCGATTATTTCCTTTACAACAGGTGTACGTGTGGATCATTGTATGTCGAAACCAAGTATTTGTAATATAAAGACGCTTTTCTAAGCATAAGGTAACTAATTTTTCCATGTTTCAATTTTTTCTTGATGGATCCCCAGACTTACCTAGCACCCTTTCTGTATTTGTACCTGGACGTTGGACGCGGACCCATCCGTTCATATCTCATAGCAGAATGATTCTTTCAGCATTATCACAAGTACTTATTGTATCATTTAAAGTGTCCCAGAAGGCGTGTTTGACTTCTCTCGGATCACTGTCAATTAGGGCGTAGCACGCTATGATAAATAATCTTCTGATTCCTACCTTCCTTCTAGCCCACAACAATCTGGAAGATACAAAATCATGATCTTTGAGATGCTGTCTGGCTTTTTCATTCATGATTGAACCGACCCCTTGACTGCGATTTAATTCACTACCTACTTCTGACCATATTTCAAAACCGCCTTCCAACACCACATTTTCTATGTTTCTACTTTCGCAACCCTTTTTTTTCGTCTCAGGTACACATAAAATATGTAGTTTCCTCACGAGCATTGTTTCTCGTAGTTCTCTTACCTTAAGATCATTCACTTCTCTAGCATTGCAAACACCCAGTTCATTCAGAGGCTACTTTATTGTTTGTATTATTCATTGTTTACATTGTTCATCCAACTACCACCTTTATGCGAAAAATTTGTTTTGCGAGTCAAAATCACGTCCAAGTTAAGTAGCGATTCGTCGTATGGTGGAGAGTCTAGTTGTAACGTCAGTCCCACCAAAACTTCTGTTACTGGGGAAGGCGGTTGGGGTTTTATGCTGAGAAGGTCAGTAACCTTTAGCAGCTTTGTATTAGATGAGAGTTCATATGTTCCCATCTGCCAATTTCCGGCCTACCTCTAGGCATGGAAGCAAATACTCTTTTTTTTAATGCATATATTAAATTTTCTCCTGTTTGAAATATTAAGATAGTTATGATAATTGAACTGAAATATTATAAGTTTTAGGGAAAATTCAAAATGCATTTAGGAATCTTTGAAAATAACGCAGAAACGTCATCAGTTTAATTTTCGAGTTTTCGACCACTTTAAAATATCTGTAAAGATTACCCCCCCCCCCCTTAATTACATGAGGTATAAAATGGTATAAAGTACTCATCTTCGGTATTTTTCTATTTTCTTTTCAAATTCGACGTTACACTTGAGTTACGCGGTTTGCAATCTTTTATGAAATTGCCTATATATAGGAACACAATTTAAAGGAAAATTGCTCAATCTTTTGAATTTTATATTTGGTTTCTCTCTCAGTTCAAATGACACGTCCGACTCTGTGAACAACTGATGGGAGACTAATTAATATGTAAAAATATTTTATTTTGATATCAACTTCAATTCAATGTCTATAATGTAAAATTTCATAAGACAGATGCACACAAAAGTGTTTCAATTTATATTTGACGTGAGTAAAAGTAACTTTATTGTAGAATAACAGTAAAGCTTGTACTTTTTAATAAATAAAAAATAACCATTTTTCTATATTTTTTTCTTCATCCTGTAATATGAAAATTTTCACTTTGACACGTGACATATCTAGTTCTGAATTAAAAGCGGGACTTTCTGAAGTTTTAACATTTTGAAGAAGTTTTTAATTCAGTTGAAGGGGGTCAGATTATTCATTTTAGGCATTTTTCTGGAGAAGCAAAAAATTATTATTGTTTTTTTCTGAATTAAAAAAGAATATTTTTTGACGAATGAAAGGTATGAAACTGTGGCTTTTTTCAGAATTGCAGTTTAAAATTAAAAGAAAAAAAAATTAATGAAAATTTGTACATATTTGCCAGGAAAATTGTAGAAATAAATAATAATTCTAGATAAGTGTTTGAAATTAAACGATTCGAAATTAAAAAGTTAAAAAATGCTATGTATAAAATCATAAAAGATGAAAATTAAGCTATTTCAAATTGAAGTTCTGAATTTTTATTTTCACCTTTCAGAAGTTACAATTATACATTTTAAATTCTAATTGTTTACTTTTTAAAGATATAAGTAAGAATCTCAAAATTGTGAATTTTCAAAAGATTTATATTTGCCCAAAATAATCAAAATTTGTAAGAGCTTGATTGTGAAAAAGTTGGAATAATAATTTAAGTTTAGCATTATCGAAAAATCAAATTTGCATGAACTATTTTTTTATTTTCTCGGTCCGTTCTAAACATTTTTTCACGAATAAAAACAACCTTACACACAGTCATAGCAGATCAATGATTTTAGTGTAAAAAAAGATTTGTTTGAATATATTGTAAACACGTTCAGTGATAACAGTCATACATAATTTTATAAGGAGTTATCCACAGATTACGCCAGACATACGTAAATACGTGAATTTTCAAGAAAATGGTCAAGCTTTCAACAGTTTCAACTCAGAAAGATAAATTATTATTATTATAGATTAGCAGTTCGAAGTCGAAAGTTCATTGCCTCATCTACCCGAGACCGCCACACATCTCTGTCTTGTGCATTCTCCATCCAGTTTAGGTAATCATGTCCTAGTTCTTTTAGATCATCCCTTACATTTTTCTCCCATCTGTTTCTCGGTCTGCCTAGGGGTCTCTTACCAGTCGGCCTCCCTCTTAAAACTTGAGCCACTGTTCTTTCATTGCCCATTCTTGCTACATGCCCCGCCCATCTTAATTTACGCGCGTTCATTACTCTATTAATATTTGCTGACCCGTAGAGAGCGTGCAGCTCATCATTATGCAGTTTTCTCCACTCGCCGGTCTCTTCGTCCCTTTTTGGACCATAGATTTTTCTAAGTACTTTATTCTCGAAAACTCTAAACCTATTCTCTTCTCCTTTCGTCAGCGCCCACGTTTCACACCCGTACATGACGACCGGCATTATTATCGTTTTGTAAATTCTTACTTTGATGTTTCTAGATAGCGATCGCGATTTTAGTAGCGTGTTTGCTGCATAATAGCACCCATTGCCAGCGTGTAGCCGCGCATTGATTTCCGTTTTAATCTTATTTTCGCTAGTTATAATAGACCCGAGGTATTTAAACTCGTTAACCCTTTCGAATTTCATATTTCCGGCCATTAGATCCCCGTCTTGATTACTTTGTCCGGACCTGACGACGGTCATATATTTTGTCTTCGATTCGCTAACTTCCAAGCCAATCTCTTTGGCTTTTGCGATCAAGATTTCTGCATTTTTAGCTACCGTTTCTTTATCATCCCCTAGTACGTCGAGATCATCCGCATATCCAAGAATTTGTATTACCCCATTGAGGGTAGCACCGGTCGGATTCGCCTGCACTTGCCTAACCACGTATTCTAAAACTAAGTTAAAAAGGACGCACGAAAGTGCATCGCCCTGTTTCAGGCCATCGCGGATCGAAAACTCTTCAGATAAACTACCGTTTACGCGTATTCTACCCTTACTGCCGCTTAAGCAAATTTCGATAAGTCTAACCAATTTTCTTGGCACACCCAAGAACTCTAGGATCCAGTACATTCGCGCGCGTATAATAGAGTCGTAAGCTTTTTTAAAATCGATAAATAGCTGATGTACTGCTTCTTTAAATTCCCATTTCTTTTCTAACAGTTGTCTAATTGTAAACATTTGATCGCTTGTAGATCGGTTTCGGCGGAATCCACACTGGTAATCCCCAATGATTTCCTCGGCAAAAGGAGTTAGTCTACTTAGGATAACATTAGACAGGATCTTGTAGCACGAAGGCACAAGTGAAATTCCCCGATAGTTGTTACAGTTAGTTTTATCGCCTTTTTTAAAGATGGGAATAATGATAGAGGTATTCCATTCTTCCGGCATGCGTTCTGTTTTCCAAACTGCGCGTATCAATTTACAAATTTGCCTTGTGAGGCAAGGGCCTCCATTTTTTATCAGTTCTGACGGTAGGTCATCGATGCCCGCGGCTTTGTTATTTTTCAACTTCTTTATGGCCATTTCTATTTCTATATCAGTAGGATCGTTAATTAATAGATCAGCAGTGTGGATTTCGCCGAGATTACCTTCAACGGGGGCTTCGCGTACATTTAATAGTTTATCGAAATAATCTTTCCATAAATTCAGTCTCTCTGTCGCATCGGCTACTAGATTGCCATTTTCGTCCCTCATTACTTCCGTTCTACTTTGAAAGCCTTTCTTTATAAAATTGATTCCCCTGTACATCTCACGCGGGTTATTTTGTTTATTATGCGCTTCTATTGCTAGTATTTTATTCTTTTCCCACTCCCTTTTCTTGGATCTATAGAGCCTATTTGTACTTTTGCTAATCTCGAGATATTTCTTATGTGTTTGATCGCACTTATTTTGTAAACTACTTAGTCTGGCCTTCCGACGTTTCTCAAACCAGAGTTTGCACTCTTCGTCAAACCATGGTTTGCTTTTGGTTACTTTCTTAAAACCTATCGTAAGTTTCGCGGCTGCCTTTATCGCCTTTTTCGTATTGCTCCACAGGGTTTCCGGGTCCTCCTCGTGATTATTGTTATCGTCTCTCTGTTCTTGGAGAGCGTCGAAACTATTAGAAATCTCAACTTGGTAATTTAATGTTTCTGTTGCTGTTTTGAACTTATCTATATTGAAACGAACTGTTGGCTCTGTGCGGCTTGTTTTCTTACTTAACGCTAGCCTAGATCTTAGTTTTACTATCACGAGAAAATGGTCTGAATTTAAATCCGCTCCCCTATACGATCTTATATCGAGAATGTTTGTATGACGTCTTCTGTCAATTAGAACGTGATCAATCTGATTGTGAGTATTACCATCTGGTGATGTCCAGGTGGCCTTATGTATATTTTTATGCTTGAAATATGTGCTTTTGACAACGAGGTTCTTTGAAGCTGCAAAGTTTATTACTCTGGTTCCATTATCATTACTGACGTCATGCAAACTTTCTGATCCTATTGTAGGCCTATACATTGGTTCTTCTCCAATTTTCGCGTTGAAATCCCCCAATACTATTTTTGCGTCAAACGTTGAGAACTTGTCAAAAACCTGCTCGATTGTTTCATAAAAAAGATCTTTAGTGTCTTCGTCTTTGTCCTCGGTGGGGCAGTGCACATTGATTAATACGTGTTTGCTGAAATTACCCTTTAGTACAATGTATGATAACCGGTCGTTAATGAATTGCATGTCGATAAGTGCTTGCGAAATTCGTTTATTAATAAGAAAGCCAGTCCCCAGTCTTTGCCCCTTAGCTCCTCCCCAGTGCAAAGTATAGTTATCCCTAGAAATTGACGCGAAATCGCCCGACCAGCAGGTTTCTTGTAATGCTATTAAGTCAGTTTTGTAATCAATTGCTATCTTAATGAGTTCGCTAAATCGGCCAGTTTTTAGACTACGCGCGTTTAGAGTTCCCACCCTTAGATCTTTAACTGTAGTTTTTTGATTTTGCAAGTTAGCCATGGTAGTTTCAAGATAATCCGCACGTTAGGGTCCTATTCCGATCGTAGGTGAGTCCACTGTCCCAGGAGTGATAACCCCCATACCTCCCTAGGTCTAAGTATGGGAGCTTTCCGACTCTGACAAGGACCATGTCAACTTGTCGTCAGACACATTACAGTTTCATCCTCGTACCCTAACGTCCCCCTGCAAGGCAGCGCGCCTACTGGCATCAATACCCCTTTGGCCCTATGCAGGCGAATCATTCCACACATCCCTTGAGGGCAGTGTCATCGCTGCAGTGTCCAATGGGCAGCAGGATTTTTCCCTTACAAGATTTTTAGTTTTGGTTCGGGTATAGTTTCTAGGTGGGTACACGCGGCACCTTGGCTTGCCAGAACCCACCCATTGTGTATGAACGCGAATAGGTGGGTCCCCCCAAGCCATGGTTGTCGTGTACCTATTTTTGCCAGTGCTAGATTCACCACACCCACGACTGGCTCCTATCGGCTGTCCGCGACTGCTTATTCTTGTATTCGCAGCTAACCTTGGGGGCTGTTCAGCCTTACGGGCCGTTCCTCTATCCGCAACCTGAGAACGCGCTACGTAGTGGTGATAGGAAACCCACCGAGTAGCAGAAAGATAAATATAGAACCAAAAATGAAAAATTATATTTTGAGTTAAAATAAATAATTTTTAACCAATAGAAGGGGAATTCTCATTAAAATAGTTAAACTTCCACCCAAAGTGATGAATCTTCGATTATAAATTAACTTTCAACGAAAATTGTAATTATTGATATTTGCACCAAAAAATATTTTATTTTTCAATTGAAAACAGTTGAATTGAACCAAAAAATACGAATATTTGAAAAATTATTTGAATCAATCAATTATTTTTTCCATAATTGAATCAAGTATCTAGATTTTGTTTACATCAAAAAAATAATTAATTATTTCAAAAGAACATTAATAAAATTAAAAATATATTTCCTTGGTACAAAGAGGTGATGCATTTATTTATATGAGTTAAATTTTGTGTTTACATAAATATGTATCTGTTCGCGCTCTCCGCGCTCCGTAATTGTGTCAATGCTCACGCACTTTCCTTTCTACCGGGCTCTATGGAAAAATGTGTCACCCCTGCGAATGGGCCAGAAAGGGTGGGAGGTGCTTGATTTTCCGGCCGGGCATCCCCACTCGCAACTTCAGTTCCTCTCGGAAAATCGTCGTCATCGGTTGCTGATTTCTCTGAGCCTTGCGTCGTGTTGGCCCTTGGCCGAATGGTACTGATGGGCGTCCGCCGCGCCCTTGTTCTGTGTATTTCACTCGCTCGACTGCTCGTGTGTTATTCTCACTCGACGGCGATAAGTGTTGTTACTGCGGGTATGGTGTGTGTATGGGTACAGTGTGCATCACCTTTATTCAGTGCCTCGTTCCTGCATAACGATTTAAGAAGACCAGCTAGCGTGTTGGTAGAGGATACGACTGTCCTCTGAGGTGTTCCAATTTCGTCCTTAGAGTCGGCGTTCTAGGTGCTGGCCGTGGTCGGCTCGAGACGTCGTCCCCACGTAACGCCTAACCGGTCACCTTCTCTTGCCCCTGTGCACTGCTTCGTTGGATCGAGGTAAGAGAGCTCTCAATTATTGCGGGTAAATGGCCATTTACGATAGGGTTTGTACCGGCTAGTCGCGCTCACTTCAAATTGTAATTTTGCTATCACTTGTATGATTTTCTTCCTCTCATAAGGAGGCTTTATGCACATTAAAGTTCATTTATTGTTTAAACCAACTATTATTATTATTTGTGCAAGCACACATTCCCCACCATTCCTCTAATTAAAATTATGAGACTTATTTATTCTCGCCTGTAACCGTTTCTTTCAATCACTTACGTGCTGAAACAGTATCTTTTTGTCAGATAAAATGTTTTATTTAATTAAAAAATGAATTTTTCATAATAGATAAACATTTACTTCATTCATTTGGTTGGATTACAATTTTCTTTCAGTGAAGAATACAAAGGAGAAAATTCCAAATAAATATTTCTACCAACCAAAGAAATATTTCAGTATGCTAAATGCATAATTGTTCAAGTTTAATACATACAATTTATATTAATGAATGTTGGCAACATTTGTTTAATTTGAATACTTGTTTATACGAAACTTGCCTAATTTTTGTAACAATTGATATAAATAATAACCCTCAATGAGCATATTAAATTTGTTGAAAAGTTTTTTATTAATCTTTGACACAAGGCACACGATTTTTTTTCGTTCTATTTTCTTGTACGGCGATCCGTTATTTATTCACAGCCTTTTAATCAATTTATTTCTTATAAATCCACGCACCCTTGAATAATTGCAATTTTCTATGTAAAACTAGAAAAACTGTAATGAGAAATAAAATCTTATTTTTCCTAACTCTGTTTAAGCAGCCGACGGACTATGTTCTTCTTTAGTTATTATACACGGTCCTTACTGATTTATGAAATATCTCGGTTAATCGAATTATTAATTTTCTACTAATCTTTGGTGGCTCACTTTTCGCTAATTGAATCTGAATGATTTAACTCTTGATTATTTGAATTTTACGAATTTCGATTTAGAGAGACATCAAAGTATCTTTTGCATAAGGAAAAAAGCTATAAAATTAAAATAACCTTTTTCAGGTATTCTATTTCATACATATTTAGGCTGGTGCTTAATCAAGTCAAATAATTTTAACAACGTTTTCTGAATAATTACAATTTTCTACAAAAAATAAGGAAAATATACTATTGAAGAAAAATTGAAAATCAAAAATAGGTGGAAAAGTAGCACGTGAAGATCCTGAATGTGTATAGTTAATTTCAAATTGATTGATCCACGGTAATTTTAAGAGCCTGAACACTTCTCAGTTTTCCTTAATTCGTTCAAACAATCGGAAGGCAATACTTTTACATTCAGTCGAGATACGTCACGCTCACAATTTAACAATGTGACCTTCTTATCATTTCAATAGAGTTAAGAATGTAATACCGTCGCTTTATTTTATCAAGCGCTTCTATTCTCCACGTTTCCAATTTTTATACCATTTTCTTAATTATTATACATAGTCCTAAGTGAATTCATATATTTGCATCACGCAATTAGTTTTTTTCACTACTGAATTAGAAGATATCTCAACTAATCAAATTATGAATTGTCTACTACTCTTTGGTGGCTCAATTTTACACTCATTTAAGCTGATGCTTAGGCAAGGCAAATAGCTGTTATAAAGTTTGTTAAACATTACAAATTTTTTATGAATAATGAGGAAATTGCTGAACCAAACAAAATTAATAAAATCGAAGCAGAACTCTCTTTAAAAGTAGCGCATAAGGATCCTGAATATGTATAATTAACATATGGGTTCAGATTGATCCCTTATTGATCCATTCTATTTTTAAGATTGTCAAAGAAGCTTATTTTTCTTAACTTTGTTTAAACAACGAGGAGGCATTTTTTTGAAAATCGAAACAGACTAGGTCTCGTTATCAATGTCATGGTATGGCCTTCTTTTTACTTCCATAGAGACAAAAGTGTAACACCATCGCGTCGTTTTAGTAATCTTTTCTATTTTCCACATTTTCCATGCTTCTAACTTTTTTTAAATTATTATTTACGACCACTTGAATTCGTAATTTTCTATCAATCTTTAGTGCTTCACTTTTCGTTAATCAGGTCTAAAAAATTTTAACAGTAATCAGTTACATTTTATCCATTTTGGTTCGGAGAGCAAAAAAGCTTGGAAACTAAAATATACTTCTTCAGGCACTGAATTTGATACTTATTCTCCTTGTGTCTGATTGAGAAAATAGATTTTTTGGAAATTTCTTTATTAATATCATTTAAACTTTTTTTTTTAATTTTAACACCCACTATTGCTGCACTCTAAAGATCTGAGAGAAAAGGTATTTAAAGAATAAATAGTAATTGATTGCGAGTATTTTGTGTATAAATAATAGTGGTCCTGCTTAGAATTAATAGATACATTACATTTTTAACATTATAAAGATTTTGAAATTCAATAGAAATTTTATAACATTTCAAAAATCTTTTGTATAATATTCAAGATTTGTATAATTTAGAAATTAACAACCATTTTTAATTTTTCAAAAATTCAGGAATTTTGGAAACTTAATTTTTCTTCGAAAGTTTTGAAATTTCATAAAACTTTTGAATTTTTATAAAGATTTTTCAATTTAATAGAAATTTTATAAAAACTTGAGATATGTTGAGAAGTTAAAAGGATTTAAACATTTTCAAAGTCTTTTTGAACATTTAAAAGTCCATTTTTGTATTATTTATGAAATTTTATAACATTTCAAAACCAATATGAAATTTCTAAAATTTGAGTTATTTAGTAATTAATAATCATTTTCAATTTATCAAGAATTTAGGAATTTTAGAAACTTTATTTTTCCTTGGAAATTTATCATATGTACAAAAATGTGAAATTTTTGGAATTTTCCACATTTTCTAACCTAAAAAAACCCAAGGAGTGTTTTAAACGTTATTTTTATCAAGATATGAATTCAGGAAATTTTGGAAAGTTTATGGTAAATTTCTTATTAAACAAAAATTTCTAAAATTTTTGAAATTTTATAGCATTTCAAAAATCTTATAAAGTTTCTTAAAACTTTTAATGATTGTGGTGATTCAGGAATTATCAAATCTTTTCAAATTTTTAAAAATCGAGGAATTTTTTTAACTTTATTTTCCTTTCCATATATGTAGGAGGAATTCAATTCAGTTCGTCGTTTTAGTTTCAAACTCACGCTGACACTATCGCCTGTCCATATGAATTTAGAAAATTCTTGGAAATTTATCAAATTTCAAAAATGTTGAAATTTTGAGAATTTTCCAAGCCTTCCAAATTTTAAAAATCGATGAGTTTTGGAAACTTCATTTTTACATTGGCTGTGTTCTAACGTCCCAAAAAATTGGAAAGTTAGAAAAGGGGATGTCCTAGTCGTCCCGAAAATTCGGGACAGCTAGCCAACTTCTGAAAAATATTTTTCTACTATCTCGAAATTCGGAATGATCAGACACCCTGTTTATTTTAATATGAATTTAGGAAATTTATATTATAAAAATATTTATTTGAATCAGTGTGACATTAAGTCTTTTTTTTGGTCAAAAATTCAAATTTATTTTGAAAAATTGTCCTTCTGGATCGAAAATCCATGTTGTATGGTAGACAAGTTATCTTTTTTGCTGAAAATTCTACTGTCTTCTATAAAATTAGTCTTCTTGTGTAGAAAATTGTACTATTTGGTTAAAAGTTGAACTATGTGGTTGAACATTCGTTGATTGATATGTTGAAAATAAAAAATTCTTCGCTTTCATCGTAAAAAAACATGTTGAAAATGATGAAGTAAAACTTTAAAATTTTACAAAAAATTTGAAGTGTTATGAACTTTTTGAAATTTTACAGAAATTTTAAAACTTTTGTAAAGATGTTAGGAATTTTGTAGATTAGAACAAAGTTGAAACCTTCAGAGATTTTGAAAATCTTTTTAAACTGTCAAGATTTTAAATATTTTTGAAATTTTATAACATTTCAGAAAACTTATAAAAGTCCTAATATTTTTAAGTTTTTGGTAATTTAGGAATCACCCAACATTTTCAAATTTTATAAAACGAGGAATTTTTGAGAATTTGTTTTTCTTCTAATATGAATTTAGGAAAACTTTGGAAATTAATGGTAAATTAAATATTGTTCTTTTTTGGTTAAAACCCTAACTATTTGGTGGAAGGTTGAACTAACTATTTTTGGTTAACATTTTATCCTATCAAAATTCATCTTTTATGGTGAGAGAGTCATGTTTCTAAATTGTAAGTGAACTTTCTTGTTGAAAATGTAACTTTCTTCTCCAAGATTCGTCTTTCTAGCTTCACTCAGTGCTATGCTATCCCAGTGGTAATTTTTATTTTAACCAAACACATATCTGTTGTTGATCCAAAGAACTAAATTCTTCGGCTGTATTTTCTTGATTTAAATAAATATTTTACATATTCAAGGCAATGATTTCATTGACTCCAATGATCTAGATTCGATAAAATCCGATTAGTCCTTTAAAGAAATATTCATTTGATTCAATGATTTAGATTCTTTGAATTAATCAGAACGCATTTCTATCAATTAATTTATACATGCTGGAAGCAAGTCTTTAGGTTTGTTCAAATAAAGAAAATAATTATTTAATTCAAGAGAATAATATTTATGATAAAAATATATTTATTTGGTACAAAGAGTTGATCTTTCAAAGCATGAATGATGCATTTGTTTAGGTGAATAAAATATTGTGTTTACATAAATATGTATTCTTTTAGTTGGAGGAAATGCTTTATTTGATCAGAAAAATAAATTATTTATAACAAAAAAACATTTATGTCAACAAAATAATATTTATGTCAAAAAAATTATTATTTTATTAAATTAAATATTCCTTTGGTTGGAAGAAACTTTCCTTTCAATGTAGAATACGAAGGGGACCATTCTCGAGATATCTTTTGTTTGAAAGGTGACAAAAAATACTTTTCATTTGCTGATAAGAAATCTTACAGGCCAACGAGTGTGGATTCCTGAAACGGTTGCAAAACCAATACCTAACATTAACACAATTGTTTATTGTTCAAAAGCGCTCTTGCTTTTTTTTTATAACAATTGTTATAATTAAAAGCCCTCAATGAGCATATTAAATTTGTTTAACATTTTTTATTAATCTTTGACACAAGATGAAAGTTTTTCTCTGGTGATGTTTTCTTTTCGGAAGGCATGTTTTTCAATTAGATAGATCCTACGTCGCGTTTACAATTTCACAATATGACCTTGTTATTGTTTAAACAGTTTTGATAATGCTCACGATTGCGTCGTTTTATTAAAGTTTTTTATTTTCCACGTTTTCCATTTTTATAACCTTTTTCGATTCTTATATATAATTTTTAGTGGATTTATTTATTTGTATCAAGCAATAACTAGCTTTCCACTATTGAATGAGGAAATGTTTTGACTAATCGAATTATTAATTTTCTACTACTATTCTTTGGTCGCTCACTTTTTGCTAATCTAATCTTTTTCAGTAGAAAAAAAGCTATACAATTAAAATAGCCTTTTTCAGATACTCTATTTCATACCTATTTAGGCTGATCCTTAATCAAGGGAAATAATTTTCACGAAGTTTGCTAAATAATTGCAATTTTCTACGAAAAATAAGGAAAATATACAACTGAAACAAATGGAAAATCAAAAACAGGTGGGAAAGTAGCGCATGAAGATCCTGAGTATTTATAATTAATGGTAAACACATTGATCCATTGTAATTTCAAGAGCCTGAAAAATTCTCATTTTCCTTCAATTTGTCAAAACAATCAGAAGGCAATACTTTTACATTAAGACAGGAGACGTCACGTTTACAATTTCACAATATGACCTTATTGTTCGAACATAGTTAGGAATGTGACACCATCGTGTTAGTTTATCACACTTTTGTATTTTTCATTTTTGTAACACTTTTTAAGCTGATGCTCATTCAAGGCAAATCATTTTCACAAAGTTTGCTGAACAGTCGCAATTTTCTATGGATAATGAGAAAATATACAATCAAAACAAAATTTTGAAAATTGAAAGGAGAACTCTGTTGAAAAGTAGCGCATAAGGATCCTGAATGTACATAATTAATTATTATATTAGTCCATATTGATTCACTATATTTTTAAGATTGCAAAGCAAGCTTATTTTTCTCAACATTGTTCAAATAACCAGAACGCAGTTTTTTGGAAATGGAAACAAAATAGGTCTCGTTATCAATGTCTCAATATGGCCTTCTTATTGTTTTAATAGAGATAAAAATGCTACACCATCGCTTTGTTTTATGAATCTTCTCTATTTTTCACATTGATCATGCTCAAAACTTTTCCCAAATTATTATATACGCAGTTTTTATTTTATTTTCACGAAGCAATTATTTTTCCACTATTGAATTAGGAGATATCTCGAATACTAGAATTAATAATTTTCTACCGATCTCTTTAGTGGCTCACTTTTCGCCAATCGAATCTGAAAAATTTCACTTGTAATTAGTTAAAATTGACCCATTTTGAATGTGGAGGGCAAAGAAGCTCAAAAACTAAAATAAACCGTACTCAAGTTGATACTTATTCTCTTCGTGCGTAATTAAAAAAATAGATTTTTCAAAAAATGTTTTTATTAATCTCTTGCACAAAATGAAACTTTTTACTGTCGGGAAATTTTTTCTCCTATGCTGAGTCATTATTTATTCACAGCCTCGTAAACAATATATTTTTCACGAATGTTTGCTCCCCCACAAGCCACAATTCCCAAGTTATCAAAAAATGTGCTATGGCAATGACAAGCGGTATTTTAAAAATATTTAAATCACTTCCTATTATCCTAAAACTTATGAAGATTGCAATAGACCTAAAAAGAACATATGAATAATGGTGAAAAGTCCGGTTGAATTTCGCTCAGGTGATTGAAAAAAGTTTTATTTTTCAGGTTCTGATCTTCTTTCAAAGTTCTTGGCACCTTAACCCAATTATTGGCATGACAAAACTGAATAGTATAAATTAATTAATTTAGTTTTAAGAAATTTTCAAGTACGAACTAGTCTATTGCATTCGTTTATGGTTTAGGCGGATAAAATATTTATTTCATTCAGTGGGATATTTTTTGCTTCAAATATTCAAGAATTTGATGTGGGAAAATATTCTTTTGAGCCTGTAAAATATTTGATCGACTTTGGAATGAATTACTCTCCATTAATTCGCATTTCACTCTTTGATTCAAAGAAATATTCGCCTCTGACAAATAGGTCGTTCTTTTAAATCAAAAAATGTTAACTGAATCCTATTAGAATTTTGTTGGCAGGAGTAAATCATTTTTTCAATTAAAAGTTTTGCAAATAATCAGGAGTTTATGAGTATTGCATTTACTACACTTTGTTAATTATTGTAAATACATCTTTGTGGGTTGGAAATTAGACTATATGGTTAAGGATTCAATTATTTCGTTAAAAATTTTTTTTTTGTTGTTGTTGAAAATTCAAATGTTTGATTGAAAATTTGTCTTTTTGTCTTAAAAATGTGTCTCTCTTGGTGGAAAATTTGTGTTGTTTGAAAATCAAACTAATGTGTTGAGAATAGCTCAGACAAAAAAGTTGTTTTGACAGGTGATCAGGTGGATGAACGTTCGGTCCTATGTTCGGTACCTATGTTTAAGGGTGCAAACATGAAAACGAAAATTCTCATTTTGAGACCATTGCCATTTGAGCAGCAACAAATTCATCACCAGCGTTTTTCTGTGATCAAACACTAAAATTGTCTCCCTTCCAATTCAATAAAACTGTTGAAATTAAAAAATTCTCCCTTTTCTTCATAAGCGAAATGTTGAAAATAATGAATCTGCCTCAAATATAACTATGGATACTCTCTTTTTTGTAGGCACGAGAATTTCTTAATTTTTCTAGAGGATCCCTCGTGCCGCTCCTCAACCCCTCCCCAACCAAGATTTATGAGCAAACTCCACACTTGGACAAAAATTTTTCCGGTGGCCCGGATATCTTATAGGGGGAAAGAAAAGATTGCAAAGTCGTAGTAGTATTGCTGCCACATTCTCAATTCTAATAGTTCTTGAGGACAGTTTTTAGTATATATAGCGGTGAAAATCTTCCCTATTCATCAGTCATCTATAACGAAAACTGTCTTGACGTACTGATAACATGAGGATCAATCATAGGATTTTGCTCTTCATAACCGAGATTTTTGTCCATTTTTTGGGTAAGTGTGCCTAATATAATACAAATTTTGATATAAGAATCTGATTGTCAGGGTGAATTTAGGAAATTTTTGGTCAGTTTCTTATTAACTGAAAATTTTCAAAATCCTTGAATATTAAAATTCCCAAATTGAAAAATTCCCGATGAATAAAATTTCCGAGAGAAAATTGCCGAATCATAATATATCCGAACCAGAAAATTCCCGTATTGAAACAAATAATTTTTTTTACATACAGTGTGTACCAAATTTATAGGGCCACCTACTTTTTTTTGGATAATTTTTTTCTACTTTCGCAAATTGCATCAAATTTTTTGAGTGTGTTTGAAAGTTGTAACAATTTTAAAACCTTTCGAAATTTTCTGGAAATTTCAGATTTTTTTGTTATTTTCGAAGTTTTGTAATATTTAAATAATTATAAAATTTAAATATTTTTAAATGTTTGGTAATTTAGGAATTACCAAACACTGTCAAATTGAAAAAAACGAGACATTTTTGAAACTTTGTTTTTATTTCAATATGAATTTAGGAACACTATGGAAATTTATGGTATATTTTGAAAAATTTTTCAAATTTTATACAAAGTTTTCCAATTTTATACAAATTTTGAAATTTTAGAAAAAATATGATATTTCATAGAGACTTTGAAAGTTTAATAACTAGTACAATATTTTTCATAAACTGAATATTTCGGGGGGCTCAGACGCACCCTCAAATTTTGAAATTTTGTAAAAATTTTGAAATTTAGGAAAATTTTGTGAAAATTGTAAATTTTATAAAAATTTTGTGAAAATTGGAACTCTATAAAAATTTTAGATTTTATGAAAATTTAAAAATTTCATATCAATTTTAAAATTTTAATAACAATTTTGAAATTTTATAAAATTTTTTTAAATTTGATGAAATTTTTTTAAATGAGATGAAATTTTTTTTAATTTGATGAAAATTTTGGAAATTTGATGAAAATTTTTGAAATATTGAAGATTTTAAGGATTTTATAATGGGACGACTGAAAAATCTTGAAAAATAAATTCCCTACAATGTAATATTTCGGAATTGGAAGATCCCTGAATAATAAAATTCCCGAATTGGAAAATTTCAGAATATTAAAATTCCGGAATTATAAAATTCCCAAATTGAAAAATTCCCGAATTATAAAATCCCCGCATTTAAACAAATAATTTTCTTTACATACAGTGTGTCCCAAATTTATAGGGCCACCTACTTTTTTTTGGATAATTTTTTTCTACTTTCGCAAATTGCATCAAATTTTTTGAGTGTGTTTGAAAATTTGAACAATTTAAAAAACTTTCGAAATTTTCTTGAAATTTCAAATTTCTTTTATTATTTTTGAACTTTTGTAACAATTAAATAATTATAAAATGTTAAATATTTTTAAATTTTTGGTAATTTAGGAATTATCAAACAATGTCAAATTGAAAAAATGAGGCATTTTGTAACCTTTGTTTTTATTTCAATAGGAATTTAGGAACACTATGGAAATTTATGGTATATTTTGAAAATTTTTAGAAATTTTATACAAAGTTTTCCAATTTTATACAAATTTTGAAATTTTAGAAAAAATATGATATTTCATCGAGACTTTGGAAGTTTAATAACTAGTTCAATATTTTTCTTTAACCATATTTTCGGGGCGCTTAGGCGGACCCTCAAATTTTGAAATTTTCTAAAAATTTGGAAATTTATGAAAATTTTGTGAAAATTGTGAATTTTATAAAAATTTTGTGAAGATTGGAACTTTATAACAATTTTAATGTTATAAAAATTTTAGATTTTATGAAAATTTAAAAATTTCATATCAATTTTAAAATTTTAATAATAATTTTGAAATTTTATACAATTTTGTTTAATTTGATGAAAATTTTTGAAATTTTATTGAAATTTTTGAAATATTGAAGATTTAAGGATTTTATAATGGGACGAATGAAAAATCTCGAAAAATAAATTCCCTGCAATGTAAAATTTCCGAATTGGAAGATTCCCGAATATTAAAATTTCGGAATTATAAAATTCCCAAATTGAAAAATTCCCGATGAATAAAATTTCCGAGAAAAAATTGCCACCTCTAAAGTTGACGTTTTTATGCTTCTAAATTGTGCCTAAAGGACATTATTTGAGCAGACTGTGTGCGAATAATTTTCGCGCATGCGCAGTTTGAAGATGGCTTACTTGAGGCACTGGTGAAAAAGCTGCGCATGCGCACTTTCGAGATGAGGTACTTTAGACATAGGCATAGGTAACTTTAAACACTGGTGTTGGTATCTTCTTGAAATAAGTTTAGATTTAACTTCAACAAACGTTTTAATGATTGTAGTTTTGTTTTTAGGGTTTCGTAGCCTCCCCCCCCCCCACCGGAAAAAGAGCATAGACGGCAATATTTTTTATAAATAATTTTTTTTCCAAAAAATATAAAATTAGTATTTTTCGTTACCTCCTCCTAGAAACTTTTTCGGACGAACGTTGCAAAGAATAGCGTGTGATACACGTGCGCATAGGTGATTGGTAACTCGTGTGATTGCATCATTCGCCTGCGGCTTATGCTGCAAAATTCACACTCGCACACAATCACCTATTTTGCGCACTTGTATCACAAATAACTATTTCTACATTCAGTGTGTCCCAAATTTATAGGGCCACCTACTTTTTTTTGGATAATTTTTTTTCTACTTTAGAAAATTGCATCAAATTTTTTGAGTGCGTTATAGAAGAGTGTCATTGAATCATTGAGATTTTTGAGACTTCTTGCGCTGATGTTGTCCCACGCTGACTTTACCGCTTCCTTGAGCTCTGCGACCGTCGCATACTGCTTGGCGTTGTCATAAACACCGCGAACCATCATTCCCCAAACATTTTCAATCGGATTATGATCCAGAGAAACGCCAGACCACTCAAGTACTGGAATCTTCACCTCGGCTCACCAATTCTTGGTTGACTTGCTGGCGTGTATTGACGCGTTGTCTTGTTGAAATGTCAACCGAGCCGAGTAGAAGCGACGAATGTAGGGCTTGAGATGTTCTTCAAGCACTGCCTGATAATCTTTGCTGTTCATTTTATGGGTAACAAAAGCCAAGCTAACTTCCCCGAAACCGCTGTATACTGCCCATACCATAACGGATCCGCCACCAAAGTTTCGGGTGGGAAAAAAACGAGGTTCTTGTCGAAGATCACGCCAATAGTATCGTAATCCATCTGTACCGTCCAAATTAACCTTTTTTCGTCAGACCAGATAATCTGAAACACATATGAAAGACGAAAGTCCTAATTTGATATGTATTGGCGTGATCTTCG
This sequence comes from Andricus curvator, assembly GCA_932195095.1. Lineage (NCBI taxonomy): Eukaryota > Metazoa > Arthropoda > Insecta > Hymenoptera > Cynipidae > Andricus > Andricus curvator. Next base: position 16,063 of record CAKNYM010051884.1, on the reverse strand, counting down.
ACAGGAGCCTCATTTTTTTCCACACGAAACTTTGGTGGCGGATTCGTCATAGTATGGGCAGCATACAGCGGTTCCGGGAAAGTTAGCTTGGCTTTTGTTACCCATAAAATGAACAGCGGAGATTACCAGGCAGTTCTTGAAGAACATCTTAAGCCCTACATTCGACGATTCCGCTCTACTCGGTTGACATTTCAACAAAACAACGCGTCAATACACGCCAGCAAGTCAACCAAGAATTGGTTAGCCGAGGCGAAGATTCCAGTACTTGAGTGGCCTGCCGTTTCTCCGGACCTTAAGAGGGCTGGGGACATGAGCTTTTGTAAGGTCATCGTCAGCCACTAATTTCTTGGAAAGTATAGGGAAACATATGACTTGTGTGGTATGCCTGCTTTCAGAAAATAATGAGCTACGTCCAACATTTATCAAATTTTTATAAACATTTATTATATTAAAAATATGCTTGATCAAAGTTACCCTACTTTTGAAGACTAATTTCTCGGCTTGTAATGAATATTTCACAAATTCTCGAAATCGTCGATCTAGATTGATATTTTATCTACAAATGTATGTATCTAATTAAAAAGTTTCTTTTGAATAAATATGAATAATCATGTGCTAACGAAGTGTCTGCATGAAGTAAATTCAAGGCAAGTAACTACCGATCCCAGTGGCCAAATATTGAGGAGACATTTAGGTACGCCCACGCTATTATACTCACTACAATGCATATCCTTTACCTCACCCCGCCAAGTTCTAGGGCCTACGCTAACTGTAATTCACATCTGGCACCACTCTCAAGAAAACCTTCTCAAATTCATTTCTAAATTTTCTCTTAAGCCACCAAAGGAATGTACGAAATGTTAAAGTTCCCAAAAAATTTGCCAAAAATACTTCTCTGACGTTCAACGAATTTGCATGTTTCTTGAAATTCTGATTCGAATGATATATACTTTTAGGAGTCACTTTTGTCATGAAAATTGAACATAATAATCGAAAAATGAAAATAACCCAAGTTTCCTATTTTGACAATTGAATGCCAATAGCGAAAATTTCGATTGAAATTTCTTAATCTATCACAAATCGTTTCTATTATAGGGATCTTTTTTCCATTTGAGAAAGAATCATTTGCAAGCCGAAAAAGTTGTCTTTAAAAGAAGGGCAACTTTGATCAAGCATATTTGTAATATCTTCAATATTTATTCAAATTTTATGAATGCAATCTCTACCTTATTCTTATACGAATCCAGGCATACCATATAAGTATAATTTTTAGCAATACTTTCAGGTAAATTAGCCGCGAGAAGTCGAAACAAACTTTGAAATGTTGAAAATACTCTACTTGAATTTTCGTGTAATCGAAACATTTCGTTGGGATACTTCCCAAACATACTTGATATCCAGTGAGAATTTGGAATTAAATTTTGCATTATACTAGAAAAAAACGTTTTGTATTGAAATCTGACTTTTTAATTGTGAAATAATAGTTACAAACTAGAAATTAGTCTTCGAAAGTAGAGTAACTTTGACCAAGCATATTTATAATGCCATCAATATTTATTAAAATTTGACAAATTGTCGATCTACCTTAATTATTTACGAATCCAGGTATATCACATACGTTATAATTGTTAACAATGGTTACACATAAAATATAGCCGCAAGAAGTCGAAATAAAGTTTCTGTCCTGACTGCATTTTTGAAAACGAAAAAACGTCGAAGATGAACAAGAAGTCTCAAAAAGCTCAATGTTTCAATGCCAAAGCGGATGAAAATGGTATTCAAGAACGACGGAAACGCAATTGACTACTATTTTTTTGTAAATAAAGCTTCAATTACTTAAATAATTATTGGTTAAAATAACTTTAAATACTTGAACAAAGCAATTTTTTTCGAAAAATTGAATTTTTTTTCAACCGGCCCTATTAATGTGGGACACCACTTTTTTTCACTATAACTGTATGAAAAAACGAACAAGTCAAATTAGGTTTATCAAATTCAGAGAAAAATCGTCAATTTGATTCTATAACACCCTCGAAAAATTTGATGCAATTTGCTAAAGTAGAAAAAAAATTATTAAAAAAAAACTAGGTGGCCCTATAAATTTTGGACACACTGTATTATTTGAACATTAAAAATACAATAAACAAATATTTTTATGAAAAGAAATTATTTTCAATGTTTAAAGTTTTGAAAATGATTGTTTTTTAAAAGATCTGGACTATCTTTCAAGAAATTTCGCGATGAACAGCTTGAAGTTCTCATCTAGTTATTGATACGAAAAACTACAATTTTATTCCATATAAAAAATAGTATTTTTATGCATTTATATTAAAGTTGAAACGTTGAATATTCTACATTGAATTAACTTGAGTAAAAAAAGTAATAATGTGTAATAAAAAGAACATAAAATGTCCATAAGCTAAAATGCAACAAAAAGCAATGCGTTTTTTTACGTTCTTTTTATTAAAAATTATTCTCACTGTAAACTAAATTACAGCTAGGGTTATGACTATGACTCGAAGCATTTAAAGTTTAGGAATTATATAAAATATATATGTATAAAATAAAATAAATTGTTTTCTGTTCACCCACATCATATTATTGCATTAGATTTGTTCATATATCGGAAAATATTTACCTTCATTTTCGATGCTCTGGTAGTTATTGCTTCACAACAAGGAAACCGGATTTATTTACAGACTTTGTGAATTTTACTTGGCATCATTAAATTACACAATAATTTCACCAATGCGCACCTCACACATTAATTTGTTTACTTCACGTGGCTATGATTTTATATTTGACAATCAAGCCTTGTGTTCTCATTTCGTGCTTCTTCAAATTCTTCAAATACACATTCACAAAATAATACGAATAATAATGTTCTTTTATATCTTCAAAAGATCTTTATAAGTAAATTTCAAGTAAATGAACTAATAAAGGAAAGATAAAAATCATTAGAATTCATAATGAGAGCCTGAGGTTTCTTCCTAAAATAAAAAAAAATCACTGCGATTTCGAAATTTGAGTAGAGTGTTGAAATTTTTTCAGAGATTTTGAGAATTTTCCAATTTTTTTAATGTTTCAAACAAGTTTTTAAGCTCTTGGTTAATTACCAAGAATATCCTTTGAAAAATCTCTGAAATTTATATTGAAATAAGAAATAAAGTTTTGAAAATTTCTGCATGTGCACAGATGAGTACCGAAAAATACACAAGCCGTAAGATGTCCCCTACCTTTGCCCCACACGATTTTTTTAATTAGAGATGCATAATTTTGAAACTTTATTTTTATTTTAATACTTATTGAGATTTATTTTGGCAAATTTCTTATTTTCAAACAAATTTACGCAATTTTTAAAATTTTATAAATTTTGAAAGGTTCTAAAATTTTTTAAATTCTTAAAGTTTTGGAATTTTCCAAGTTTAAAAAATTTCCAACAAATTTTTAGAATTTCGGAAACTTTACATTTATTTTAATATAAATTTAGGACACATTTGGACATTTATTGTGAATTTACAAAATATTCAAATTAAAAAAAATTTGAGAATTTTCCAAATTTTAAATATGTAGGAGTTTCGATAACTTTATTTTATTATTCGCAGTGTCTCGTCGTCTTGAAATTCGGGATGACTAGTGCAATATTTTTCATAAGCTTGGCTAGTCGTCTCGAATTTTCAGATGGGGGCGAAAGGGCACCCCTGTGACTGGTCACATAAATATTATTGGTCCAACCCCCCTAATTTTTCCGGACGACTAGACACAGCCTTTATTTTTACATAAATTTAGGACATTTTCAAAAACGTATAGTGAATTTTTTATTCATCAAAAAATTAAAAAAAATTTTTGAGATTTTTTTACATTTTCTGAAATGTTACTAATTAATTTTTTTTTAAATTTCATAAACTTTAAAAGTTTATAGCTATTTTGCATCTTTCATACCTTTCCAAATTTCCCAATTGATTTAAAAAAGATTTCATAAATGCTATCAGAATCTGGAAATAAATCTCAAATATCTTAGTTGGGCAGTGCTACCAATCTTGCTCCCCAACCGCACTGCGCATGCGTCGCGCCGAATTTCTGATTGGCTGCATAGCGCGCGCTTATTCAAAATGTTTAAAATATGCAAATTAATTGTTTTAAACAAATAATAATTAGAAAATGCATAAAAGTACAGTTTTCATTGCAAAATATACTTTCGCAGTCATAAATATACTAATTATTTGATTTCACTGCTGAAAACACATTATTCCTTCGGACATCGAAGAAAGACAAATTTTTTCTCATAATTAATTGCAACAGAATAATGTGTTTTCAGCATTGAAATCAAATTATTATTATATCTATGACAGCGAAAGTTTATTTCGCAATGAAAAATGTATTTTTATGCATTTTCTAATTATTATTTGTTTAAAACAAATAATTTGCATATTTTGAACATTTTAAATAAGCGCGCGCTATGCAGCCAATCAGAAATTCGGCGCGACGCATGCGCAGTGCGGTTGGGGAGCAAGATTGGGAGCACTGTAGTTGGGTTGAAAGTTATAGAGGTTTGAAGAAAAATTTAAGGTTTTCTACAAAATCAAGCACAAAACTGAAATTCGTATAACTTCGTAGATTGTCTCGCAAATCGATTAATTACGTATCGCCTAATTTCCTCTAAAAACAACATAATTATTTCGTCCCCCAGAGATTCTGCACATCGAGTGTAGAACCTGCCTAGTTTGAAATGGATTTGGCCGGTTTGATTTTTTTTTTAAATTACAATAATCTTTTTTTTTACAGAATTAAATGCTATGTGGGAGCCTAATCAAGGAGGTTATTACCTGCCAAATATGGATCTGGAAACTACTCAACCACATGCAACAGGAGGTGAAATTTGTAAATTTTTTAACAAAATTTAATTTTTTTAAAAAGATTTGTGGAATTTTTAAATTTTTGTAAATTCCGAAAAAAAATTTAAACTTGTTGAAAATTAGAAATTACCAAAAATATCCTTTGAAAAATTTCTGGAATTCATATTAAAATAAAGTTTCCAAAATTTCTCCATGCCGCATACGATGTTTTTGATTAGAGATGCATGATCTTGAAACTTTATTTTTATTTCAATACTTTTTCAGGAAATTTTGTTGGTAAATTTCTTATTTTCAAACAATTTTCCAAATTTTATAAAATTTTAAGAAATATAAAAGGTTCTCAAGTTTTTTTAATTCTTAAATTTTTGGCATTTTTCAAGTTTTAAAGATTTTCAACAAATTTTCAGAATTCGGAAACTTTACATGTATTTTAATATAAATTGAGGACATATTTGGAAATTTATTGTGAATTTACAAGAAATTGAAATAAAAAATATTTTGAGAATTGTCCAAATTTTAAAAATGCAGCAGTTTTGAAAACTTTATTTCATTTTTATATAAATTTAGGACATTTTCAAAAATGTATAGACAATTTTTTGTTCAGGAATTTTTTTTTTTTAATTTCTTCAATTTGCTAAAATGTTACAAATTAAAGTTTTTTTTTTGAATTTGACAAACTTTAAAAGTTTATATCTATTTTGCTACTTTAAACCTTTTTAAATTTTCCCATTAATTTTAAAAAAGTTTGATAAAAGCTATCAGAATCTGGAAATAAATCTCGAATATCTTAATTGGGTTGAAAGTTATAGAGGTTTGAAAAAAATATGAGGTTTTCTGCAAAATGAAGCACAAAACTGAAATTCGTATAACTTCGTAGAAAATTCTGTCTCGCAAATCGGTTAAATACGTATCGCCTGATTTCCTCTAAAAACAACATAATTATTTTTTCCCCGAGAGATTCTGCACATCAAGTGTAGAACCTGCCTAGTTTGAAATCGATTTGGTCGGTTTTTTATTTTTTTTATTACAATAATCTTTTTTTTACAGAATTAAATGCTATGGGGAACCTTAATAGACAAAACTCCATGCCAATTTACAACCCGGAAAGTACTCATCTACATGCAGCAGGAGGTGAAATTTTTAAATTGTATAACAAAATTTAAAATTTGACAAAAATTTCGAACTTTTAAGAAAATTTTGAAATTTTATGAAAAGTTATTTTTTTTTAGAGATTTGGAGAATTTTTCAATTTTTGTAAATTTCGAAAAAAATTGTCAATTTTTTGAAAATTAGAAATTACCAAAAATATCATTTGATAAATTTCTGGAATTCATATTAAAATAAAAATAAAGTTTCCAAAATTTGTCCATGCCGCATACGATATTTTTGATTAGAGATACACGATTTTGAACATTTATTTTTATTTTAATACTTTTTTAGGAAATTTTTTTGGTAAATTTCATATTTTCAAAAAATTTTCAATTTTTCAAGATTCAAACATTTTTAACAAATTTTCAGAATTTTGGAAACTTTACATTTATTTTAATATAAATTGAGGACATATTTGGAAATATATTGTGAATTTGCAAAAAAAATTGAACTTAAAAATATTTAAAAATTTTTCAAATTTTAAAAATGTAGGTGTTTTGAAAACTTTATTTCATTTTTATATAAATTAAGGACATTTTCAAAAATGTATAGACAATTTTTTATTCTGCAAAAAATTAAATTTTTTTTTAATTTCTTCAATTTTTTAAATGTTACAAATAAAATTTTTTGTTGTACTTCACGAACTTCAAAAGTTCATACCTATTTTTCTACTTTCAAATATTTTTAAATTTTCCGATTAATTTAAAAAAAGTTTGATAAATGCTATTAGAATCTGGAAATAAATCTCCAATATCTTAATTGGATTAAAAGTCATGGAGGTTTGAAAAAAATTTAAGGTTTTCTGCAAAATAGAGCACAAAACTGAAATTCGTATGACTTTGTAGAAAGTTTCATTTCAAAAATCGTTAAAATACGTATCTGATTTCCTTTAAAACAACATAATTATTTCATCCCTGAGAGATTCTGCACATCAAGTATAGAACCTGCCTAGTTTGAAATCGATTTGCTTGGTTTGATTTTTTTTTAAATTACAATAATCTTTTTGTTTACAGAATTACAACATATGTTGGACCCTAATGGACAAATGTATTCCATGCAAATTCATAACCTGGAAAATACTCATACACATGGAGCAGGTCGTGAAATTTTTACATTTTATAACAAAATTTAAAATTTGATAAAAATTTTGAAATTTTATGAATATTTTGAAAATTTATAGAATGTTAATTTTTTGTAAAGATTTTGAGAATTTGATAAATGCTATCAGATTTGTCTCGCAAATTGCTAAAATATTTATGGAATAATTTCCTCTAAAAACAACATAATTATTTCGTCCCTGAAAGATGCTGCACATCAAGTGTAGAACCTGACTAGTTTGAAATTGATTTGGTCGGTTTGATTTTTTTTTAATTACAATAATCTTTTTTTACAGAATTTACTCCTATGTGGCACACTGATGAACAAGGTCATTTCATGACAAGTCATAACCCGGAAAGTTCTCATTCACAGGGAGCAGGAGGTGAAATTTTTAAATTCTATAACAAAATTTAAAATTTGATAGAAATTTCGAAATTTAAGAAAATTTTGAAGTTTTATTGAAATGTTAATTTTTTTTTAAAGATTTGGAGAATTTTTCAATTCTTGAAAATTCCGAAAAAAATTGTAAACTTTTTGAAAATTGGAAATTACCAAAAATATCCTTTGAAGAATTTCAATGGTTCTAAGATTTTTTAAACTCTTAAAGTTTTGAAATTTTTCAAGTTTCAAACATTTTCAACAAAGTTTCAGAATTTTGGAAACTTCACATTTAGCTTAATATAAATTGAGGACATATTTGGAAATTTATTGCGAATTTACAAAAAATTGAAAAGAAAAATACTTTGAGAATTTTCTAAATTTTAAAAATGTAGGAGCTTTAAAATCTTTATTTCATTTTTATATAAATTTAGGACAGGTTCAAAAATGTATAGTTAATTTATATAGTAATTTTCTAAAATGTTTAAATTAAATTTTTTTGTAGATTTCACAATCTCTCAAAGTTTATAATTTCAAACATTTTTCAAATTTTCGATTACTTTAAAAAAAGTTTGATAAATGCTATCAGAATCCGGAAATGAATCTCAAATATCTTAATTGGGTTAAAAGTTATAGTGGTTTAAAGAAAAAATTAAGGTTTTCTGCAAAATAAGGCACAAAAAAACAACATAATTATTTCGTCCCCGAGAGATTCTGCACGTCAAGTGTAGAAATTGCCTAGATTGAAATTGATTTGGTCGGTTTTTTTTTTTTTTTAATTACAATAATCTTTTTTTTTACAGGATTAGATCCTATGTGGGGCGCTTATGGACACGGTCATTCCATGCCAAATATTTACCCGGAAAGTACTCACCCACATGGAGCAGGAGGTGCAATTTAAAAATTTAAAAATTTTATAACAAAATTTAAAATTTGATAAAAATTTCGAAATTTCATGAAAATTTTGAAATTTTATAAAATGTTAATTTTTTATAAAATTTTGCAATTTTATGAAATGTTAATTTTTTAAAAAGATTTGCAGAATTTTTTAATTTTTGTAAATTTCGAAAAAAATTGTAAACTTTTTGAAAGTTAGAAATTACCAAAAATATCCTTGAAAAGTTTCTGGAATTCATATTAAAATAATAATAAAGTTTCCAAAATTTCTCCATGCCGCATACGACATTTTTGATTAGAGATGCACGATTTAGAAACCTTATTTTTATTTTAAAACTTTTTTGGAATTTCTTTTGGTAAAAAATTCAAAAAATTTTAAAAATTGTATAAAATTTGAAAAAATTTGAAAGGTTCTACAATTTTTTAAATTCTTAAATTTTTTGAATGTTTCATGTTTCGAACATTTTCAAAACATTTTGAGAATTTTGGAAACTTTACATGTATTTTAATATAATTGGGGACACATTTGGAAATTGAAAAACATTGAAAAACAGCCATACCACGCTGAAAAAACCAGTTCTCGTCAGATCACTGAAGTTAAGCAGCGTTGGGCGCGGTTAGCACTTGGATGGGTGACCATTCGAGAAAACTGAGTGCTGTTGGCACATCGTGGGTGTGGTGAGCCCACACTTGTAGTTATTTACTACAAGTTATCAACCTAGAAACACTACCCGAATCGGGTAGTGTCACGCCTACCCCGAAAGGGAAATGGCTTAATGGTATACAACAAAAAATTGAAAATGACCAAGGTTGTGAGAATTTTCCAAATTTTAAAAATGTAGTAGTTTCGAAAACTTTATTTCATTTTGCTTCCTCATAGAGGAAGTTTTGTAATAGTAACATTTTCCAAAAATTTCAAATTCATTTAATTGAACCTTCCCCAATTTAAAAATGTCTAATACAATGTTCTAAGCAATTGTCCGGTCATGTGTGTGTGTGTGTGGATGTGTGGACGTCACGCTTTTTTCTGAACACGATAATTTGAAAACGGTCGCAGATAAATTGATGACATTTGTAGGGCTTATTTTCCCCAATAATATCTTGAAACTGACCAAAGGATTTCTAAAAATATTTGTTGCATTTTTTCTGAGCACTTAATAATATTTGAAAAATCGGTTTTTTATAGTAAAACTTTTTTCATTGACATAATTCAAA
>CAKNYM010051883.1:400470-413256 GCA_932195095.1 Andricus curvator | reverse complement strand
ATAGACAAATCAAAATTTCGTGTCTGCCCCCCGAAATTTAAATTTTTTAAATTTTCTTTTTGCATACGTTTGTACGTCGTTTGTACTGTTTGTACCTCCAACATTTTCGTTTGTACCCTCTTGGTTGCCCAGATATAGACAAATCAAAATTTCGTGTCTGCCCCCCGAAATTAAAATTTTTCAAATTTTCTTTTTGCATACGTTTGTACGTCGTTTGTATTGTTTGTACATCTAATTTTCTATCTATTTTACTTGGAGAATCTTCAGACCTATTTCCGTTAAGAGTACTAGGGGTAGATTTTTGGGATTTTTAAATATTATCGTGTGGTTGGAAGCATATTTTGGACTTTTCTGAAGGTTAATTTTGTCACCATTATCAGCTGAAAATGGATTGTCTTGTTTAAGTGACGAATCTTCGGACCTGTTTCGTTACGAATACTAGGGGTTGATATAGTGGGATTTTTGTATATTACTATGGGGAGAAAAGCAAACTTTGGAATTTTCTGAAGGTCAATTTTGTGTTCATTATCTGCTAAAAAATTGATTTTCGGTTTTGTGTGGAGAATATTTGGACCTGTTTCGTTAAGAATACTAGGGGCGGATTTTTGAGATTTTAAAATATTATTATGTTATAATTTTGTGAATATTATCAGATTAAAAATTTATTGTCAGCTTTACATGTAGAATCTTTTGACCTTTTCCTTCAGGAATACAAGGGGTGGATTTCACAAATTTTTTAATATTACTACGAGGTTACAAGCATACTTTGGACATTTCTGAAGGTCACTTTTGTGAATATTATCAGCTAAAAAAATTATGGTCACTTTCAATTGGATAATCGTTTGGGCCTGTTTCGTTAAGAGTACTAGGGTTAGATTTTTGTTAATTTTAAATATTATTATGGGATTAGAGGCTTATTTTTGACTTTTTTGAATGTTAATTTTCGGACCATTATCTGCTAAAAAATTGATTGTCTGTTTTACGTGCAGAATCCTGGGACCTGTTTCGTTATGAATACTAGGAGGGGATTTTTAGGATTTTTGAATATTAATATTGGGTTGCAAGCATACTTTGGACTTTTTTGAAGGTCATTTTGGTGAATATTATCAACTGAAAAATTTATTTTCTGTGTTACGTAAAGAATCTCTGGACCTGTTTCGTTATGAATGCTTGGGGTGGATTTTTGGGATTTTAGAAATATATTATTCGGTTGCAAGCATACTTTGAATTTTTCTGAAGGTCAATTTGTGACCGTTATTAACTAGAAAATGTATTGTCTGTTTTACGTGGAGAATATTTGGATCTGTTTGTTTAAGAATACTAAGGGTCGCTTTTTGGATTTTTTATTATTACTATTTGCTTGCAAGCATACCTCGCACTTTTCTGAATGTCAATTTTGTGATTATTTTCAGTTTGGAAATTTATTGGCATTTTCACATGGAAATCTTTGGACCTGGTACATTAAGAATACTAGGGGTGGATCTCTTGGGGTAACTTAATAATATTATAGGGTTAAAAATATAACCTGGAAATTCCTGAATGTGACTAGATTGAAATTTCAAAATTTTTTAACTGTTTTACATGGTGGAAGTGCCAAGCTGTTTCGTTAAAAGTACTAGGGATGGATTTTTGGGATTTCTGAATATTATTATGGTGTTGGGAACACAGATAGGATTTTTTTTGGAGATGAGAAGTGTAACAATTATTAGTTTTTAAATTATAATCTGTTTTACGTGGAGAATCTTTAGACCTGTTTCGGCAATCGTACTGGGGTTAGATTCACGGAGAAAACTAGATATTCGCATGTATCATCTGGATAATGCGGCTGAATATATTTGATAGTGAACTATGGGACAGCTATCTCGGATATTCGAACGGAGTATCTTTGGATATTGAAAAGTAGATATCAGCTGCTAATATCTGAGATATTGAAGTTGAATATCCTAGATATTCATCTGAAAATGTGACATCAGCTGTTAATATCTAAGATATTGGACCTGAATATCCTAGATATTAGTCCAAAAAGGAGATGTCAACTGTTAATATCTAAGATATTGGACTTGAATATCCTGGATATTAATCTGAAAAGGAGATGCCAGCTGTTAATATCTAAGATATTGGACCTGAATATCCTAGATATTTATCAATTCCAAATCTTGAACTGCAAAAAATGTATATAAAAAATACAACAAATCGTAATATTGCTATGGAAGACAATTTTATTACAAATTTTTTGTTACTGCCGTCTCAAATACGACACTTTAACTTTAATACATAAATAATACTAATTATAATACTATGGTATAACATATTATGCCTCACTTGCGGTTATGACGTACGTTTTTCCGTTCCGATGTTCGTACATTAATACTGGGTGATAATTTAACTGGTAGGCCTGTTTCAAAAAAATCGTTTTTGAAGCTTTAATAACATGGTAAGCAAAAAAATGTTCGTAGAATACCACAGTTTTATAAGCAGTACAGCAAAATAAAACAGAGTTGTTTTCGCAAGAAATTAAAATTTCCCTTATTTTTCCGAAAACTGGGTACTGCTCATCATCGCCCAGTTCGTCGACAATAATCGTAAAATCGTTTGCATATTTAGTGTTAAAAACAATAACAAAGTCAGCCACGAGATAATCCTCCGGTGAAAAGTTAGTTAAACTCGTTAAAATATTGGAGGTTTTCTCACTTAACTCTTTTAAACTGGAAAAGCGCGTTAACGACGACTAAAGACGCCAGCGTCAAATTCAAACTAACCAAGCTTAACGGCTAACTCAGAAGACGCCATTGCCCCTTACGTCATTTGTCGATACAGGCGCCCTCTACAACTTCACTATCCAGATATTGCATTTGAATATCTCAGATCTTAAAAATCTAATATCCAAAGCTGTTGTCCGGCAATATCTCATATATTGAACAAAAATTTTCAGATCATACGCGCCAATATCTAGATATTGCGAATGACTATCCTAATTTTCATTATCTACATTCGAATATCTAGTTTTCTCCGTGTTTTTGTGATTCCACTTCCAATTAAAATATTTATAGGCTTTTTTACATAGAAAATCTTCGGAACAGTTTCGTTAAAAGTTACATGGATACATTTAGAATTGTTCAGTTACAAATTTTAGGGGTTGTTTTTTGATATTATGATGTGGTTTGACACATATCCTGGAGTTTTATGAAGGCGCATATTGTCACTAGTTTTGATTTTTAAATTTAATAGTTGTTTTACATGGCGACACTTTGGGTGCGTTTCATTAAAGATGCTGGAGTTGTTTTGTGGTAGTTTCGAAAGTGGAAAAAAGGAGTTCCTTAAAAAGGAAATTTACTGGTCTTTCTGGTGGTTTGAAACGGGTTTCAGAGCGTACAAAAGTAGTTTTCTAATAAGCAAATTTAATTTATCGTTTTTATTGTAAAAATCTCATAATACCAAAAGTTTTTACCCTTCTTACAAGTGATAATAATTTGTTACAATTATGTTTGTGTAAAAGAAATTATACAAAGCGAGTAAAAGTAAGAAAATGAATACTGTTCACGGACTAACAGATAAAAATGATGAAATTAACCCTCTTCAATTCGCGTTGAATATTATCCTTGTTCTACTATTTTTAATTACAATTATGATATTTATCTTCATTTAAATAACTTACGGTAGAGACTAATGGTCTTTACATGGCTTCTATTTTTTATAAAAAGGATTGGCATTGGAGTAAATAGAAAAATTATAGTTTTTATAAATCATCGTTTTAGTATTATATATTCATATATAATATATAAAAGTACATTGGTTCCTTTATGTATATTATTTAAGTTAGACATTACAGTTAAGGTAATAATAATCAGTCGTTGATACATGATCAGACATAAAAGCGTACAGTTTACGTGACAATATAATATATTGACATTTAAATGTTTCCAAATCATGTATTTTTGTCAATATATTCTATACTACATGTAGTAGCACTAACAATATCTAAATACGAGAATAAAAAATGAATGATGGTTTTATACTCTTGATTAAATTTTTACCATCGACCCTTAAAACTTTTTCATTGATGTCATTGCGCTCTTCCCACTGGTTGGAAACTCTTCGACAATAAGCAAAGTAATGACCTATACCTCCTTTAATTGTAGGTGGTTTATATACGCCTACACCGTGTAGCGTAAATTGCCGATCCTTTATAACCAAAGCTGTAGGTAGCTGACGGAGTGTTACATTTTCAATATCTTTGATACTATATTCGATATCCAAAAACAAGTGATTTCCTGGAATTATTTCTAAATCAGCAGTTTTTTCCTTACATTTATGACAGTGGACTTTTTTGTTCTGAAAATGTTCTTGTAGTTGCTCTTGTAAAGTTGTGGCAAAGTTTTGGCATGGGTGTAATTGTAGGTTTAAATCGATATACGTCATTTCTTGAATGTTTCTGTCATTGCAGTTGTTGCAAGTACGTAAGTTTGTAAGTGAAGGCGCATTAGGTAATAATTTTTTCAGCAAACTGCTTATGTTGCTGTTGCAATTTATCGATCCTTTTTCCTCAGGAAAATGCGTTAAAAGTAAATTCGCTCGACTTTTATATAGGTCAGGGAGTCTCCTGTCTTTTGCAAAGTGAACAACCATATCCAGAAATGCTGATGTTGGGATGGATTCAACGTAAACTTGGTATGTTTTAGAGTCAGAGTAAGCAATCAAAAACAATTCAGTCAACGTGTCTGCAGCGCATGTATTAATTAGTTGCTCTTTCTTTCCTTTGCTTATTTTAACTGGCGGAAGATGGTTCCCATTCCGAATCACTGTTGATTGCATTCTTGTATTAGGCCTATTGTGTAATAATCTTACATCTGGACAAGGCCGCAAATATTTGCCTCTCTTTTTTACTGCGTTAACAGTGTCCTTGTAACTGTTTTTTAAAGTGCAAGAATCTTTTATAGAACAGAAGGCATCCTGCTTTATATTCTGTCCTTCCCAAAACACAGTGAATTCTTTATCTGAAATTGTTTTGTCAGTAAAATCAATGCATTGGATTTTATTGGCTCCTTCCAACTGATTGAGTTTCATTTCTCCTTCTACTTTTGCGTAATTTTCCTGCATTATATTAGAGTTGTTCATATGAGATGCACTTACATCACTTGTGATCAGTTCGTCACTAATCAATGATATTTTAGAGAGCTTATTTATTTTTTCATTTGGTTGAACCTTCGGCTCTTCTGGAACTATTTCTCTCGAATTTAAGACCTTACATAAAGTTTCCTTTTTTTTCGTAGTTGGTAACTTTTTTCCCCTTCTTAATATAGTTTCTTTTGATTTCTTGGTTGGTTTTCTTCTGTTGTACTTTTTCCAAGATTCTTCACTTACAAGGCTGACATCTGCTGTTACAGAATATTCAGACTCTGTATCAGAAGTAATATTACTATCATCTTTTTCGAATGAACTCTCGATTCTAGGTTCTTGAAGACTCACGTCTTCCTCCTTGTCTTCGCTATACTCATCTGGCTGTGAAATCGATTCAATAAAACTATTAGAAAAACAGCTTTTCTCTTTCATTCTGGAATATTTTTCATCTATTTTTATCTTGTTCTGAGATTCAATTTTTGGATACTTTTTTTCTGTATTTTCAAGTGCAGCGCGAGCAATTTTCACAGCCCCCCGATTTGATCTTACTTGCTTTCGTATAACTTTGTCAAGTCTCCGACACTTAAAGTTTTGCCCCAATGTGATATTTTTCATATCATCAAAATGAGCTTCTGATCTCGCAGAAGTTGATACATCGTTAGGTGAACCATATAAATCTTGCATAACATTTGTCCACGCTGGAAACTGCTTTGCGATTCTCAAGATATCTTTTTGTATGTTAGGTATTTTATACGCATTGACGACTTTACCTGTTTCCGCTGGTTCAGAAACTGTCATAGCTCTATTTTTGATTCCATCAATGTAGACTGATAAATCGCTGTTTTCAAAATAGTCGTCTATGCCGGAAACGTCTGCCTCGTCTTCTTTACTATCATCCACTTCCATTTCATCAAGATCGTCCGTATCAGAGGTGTCTTCATTATCAGCATCGTCTGTTTTTCTAGCATCAGGCTTTTCGGGTGGATTTAAGCTTAGAGAGAAGGTCTCCATCTTATGAAACAAAAGCTCTAGCTGTTTACTTGTCTCAGAACCAGCATCGTTATATTCCGATTGGCAAACAACGAGAATAGCGAACAGTACTTCTTCAAACATTTTAATGTCCTTAACGATGGATAAAAACCCTATGCAGCGCATATAGAAATCTTTCACTGGATCGCTCGTTCTTGACATTTTTCCTTTAAAAACTTTCCAGTGTCCCACTGCATTAATTAAATGAGCAATGTCAATACGAATAAAACATGGAGGTAGTGGGTTTTCAAGATTAATTAAAATCTGATAAGATACTTCGAGGTACATCCTGTAGGTTATTCCATTGAATGCGACAGACATTGCATTTTGTAATGCCGGAGACATGTCGGAAACAGCTTCTCTGGGAATCGGGGCACCAGATCGAATCCACTCTTTTAACCAGTACGTTATAAAATTTGCATCATGTTTTTCGGAGTACATGCAAACAATTGGAATGATTGAACCCGCTATATCCATCACTCCAACATAACAAAAAATTGGACCAGTCTTCCCGTCAGGCCTCTTCATCGCTTTAACAATACCTCCACTTGCATCAAAGCCGACAGACAGGTGAGGATTTTTTTTTAATGCCTCTTTAAATAAGTCCAACTGTTGCGGAGACCAAACAAATACGTAAACTTTATCCAATCCGATGTCTCTAATTGTTCCTTTGAATTCCGGGTCATATTTTAACTCTAGTAGATATTGTATTGGATCTCTTGAAGAGTTCCGCAGGCCTAAATGTTCATCTATTGCTTCCTGTCTTGCTTTACGCAAAACTGGAAGATTGGGCATGTCTGCCGATTCAGAGTCACCGTATATCATTTTTTTGTCTGCATCATCACGTCTCCATGCGCTAGGTTTCATGTGCAAAAGATCTCTTTTGGCAATTTTTCTAGCAGCACCTTTTAATTGTCTTTTTTTTGAATGTTGAACTTTACTGGTGTCCTTTGTTTTGACACTTATTATTAGTTCACACTCAGGTAGAGGTTTATGAACACTGTGCCCAACAAATACATTGCCACATTCTCTACATTCACCTTGTAACTTTAAAAAAACGCCACTCTTAGTTACTTTTGACCTCTTAAATGCAAAACAACAAGGAATTTGTTTAACCTTCCAAAGCGCCCGATACACAGCATCAGCCCAACCCGGTTGCAATATCTCATAATGTCTTTTTTTCTTCGCCGATCCTTTATCTTGGTATCTGACATCAATGGGTTCTAAATTTTTCCAAATTTCATACTCTATTTTTATATTTCCCTCAAAATATATGAGGTTCTTAATTTCGCTAAAGTGAATGGGACTATAATTTTCATCGCTACTTTCAGTCTCGGTGCTCAAAACATCTTCTACAGGAATTGTTATCCCTTTGTATTCTAACAATCTTTCCAATAGTTTATTCCGATTTTGCGTGACCCTTAAATACAAATTGGCTACAGAAATGTTTTCCTCTAGTTGATCAGACACCTGCAAATATAAAAATAGTTTGATACAATAAGGTAGTATATATTAGTAAAATCCATAGATTGGTGAAAATTAAATTCATATAAATTTGATTAAAAAAAAAAATTTAATACAAAAAAAATTGACTTTTCCAATGCGACCATTTAAAACTTTTTTTTTTTTAATAAAGAAAAAAGCTAATGAATTTCACATTTGAAGCCTTGATGGGCAAAATATCTATCTTTTATCAAGAAATTAAATTTCTTCCATCTTGATTCAGGGAAAGTAAACATTTCGATGAGTTGCATTTTTCTAAAATCAATACAAAAATTGTCTACTGCAGCTTCAAAATTATTTTCAACACTATTTTTAGTAGAGCGGGATGAAAATATTAAAATAATTCGAATTATTTGGGCACCGAAAAAAACGTGTGGTTTGGCATCCGTAAAAAGCAAAAGAAAAGTCTGTTTTACATAACAGAAAAATGATAGCATATTTCTTTGGTTCAAGCGGATAGAATTTCATAGGTCTGAGCTATTTTTCAGCTCACTGAAAATAACAAAATTAATTGTCCAAAAACAAACCATGATACTAAACCCTACTACCCTAATTTAAAAAATAGATAATGAGGACGACCCCCAGCACATTTAACGAACCCCATCTTAGCTACTTTCAACGAAAACAGCAAGAAAAAAATCGGACAAAAAAAAGTCACCCCCTAAACCTCCCCAAGACTCTACGTTATATCATCATCCCTACAGTAATATTCAACTACCCCAAAAACAATCTCTAGTATATTAAGTGAATCGCGTTACAGCTGAATTTAACTGAAACAGTCAACAAAATTTAGAATTAAAAATAATCACAATACAATCTTTACAAAACTCTATCCAGAATTTTCGTCCACACAATAATATTTAATAACCGCAAATAGTAACCCCTACTATATTCAATGAACCTCGTCTGAGCTGTATTCAATTAAAACAGCCAAAAATTCGAAATTAAACATAATCACCCCCGACATTGTGTCAAAACTCTACTTTATATTGATATTTCCACTGTAATATTCAATAACACCCAAGAACTAGTCCAGTTTTCATTTATATCAAACGACTTCACTTTCTGTGAACTTCATGACGGTCCCAATGTACTATTTTTAGGCTGAGATTTGTTTGCGATTTCCAAAACCATTTTTTTTTCCACCCTACACTCTAATTTGAAAGTGTACAATACTTAATGTTTCTGAATACCAGGTAGTCTTAATTCGACTTTTGATTTTATATTTATGTGGCTGTTTTCGTTAGAAGGAAGCTGGAATTTTTCAATGTACTTAGTGTATTTAGGGTTTATTGTTTATAACTGTCGAAATGAAGATATATACTGAAACATGAGGAAGGCGATAGGTGTAATTATTTTCAATTTGAAATTTTTTTGATTTTTTGGTCGAAAGGCAACTGATATATGAACTGGAGTTTCTCGAAGGTGTAAGGGGTGATTATTTCAAATTTAAACTTTTTTGGCTGTCTTAGTTTAAGAAAGCTTGAACGGGGTTCGTTAAACGTACTACGGATGTGTTTGGGGTTTTTTGAATATTATTTTTATTATTATATTATTATATTATTTTTATTTCGTGGGTGTGGTGAGCCCACACTTGTAGTTATTTATAACTACAAGAAAAACCTAGAAACACTACCCGAATCGGGTAGTGTCACGCCTACCCTGAAAGGGAAATGGTTTAATGGTATATATATATATATATATATATATATATATATATATATTCTAGGGACGAGGGTATCTAAAAAAGGTTTGGAAAGTTATCTGGGGTGACTATTTGAAATTTTTAATTTGTTTCGCTGTTTTAGTTATTGAAGGCTGCTGAGATGGAGTTCGTTAAATATACCGGGGATTATTTTTTGAATAAATAACTATTACTGTCGAGATAAGGATAAACACTAGAGTTCTTAGAAAGTGTCTGGCTTGACTATTTTTGATTATAAATTTTTGTCGCTCTTTTAGTTGAAGGCAGAGGAGACAGGGCTCTTTGAGCGTACTGTGGGTGGTTTTATTTGTTTTTTGTTAAATATTAGTGTGGAGATGAGGATATATGAACTAAAGTTTTGGAAAGGCGCCTGGGATAATTATTCTCCATTTTTATTTAAAATTGTTTGATTGTTTGTGTAGGAGGTAGCTGAGACGTAGGTTAGTAAACCTGGAAGTACCACTTTGCCCAAAGAACGTGTGCCCTATGTCATGAAAAAGGGCTTATTTAGGGCTTATTTAATACCCGGAAGCCAAATTTTTAGTTCTGCATTTAAAAAAAGGCATAGTTCTACTACGTAGAAATATTTTTTGTTATATCAATTTTTTACTTTCACAGGAATAGAGGGCTCATTTAGGGGTTTTGCATGACCTTGACGCAATTTTTCAAAAACAACCCTTACCGCAGAAAAACTACACTAACAAAAAGTTTTCCTAAAAAAGCTGTTGAGTGTTGGGGATCGTTTTTGTAAATTTTTTTGATGTTTAAGGACAGCTAGAAAATATTCCGAATTGATGCAGTACATTTACCTGCACTACGTCAGTACTTTTTGCTCAGAGCTAGTTTTCCATAGTCAAAGGATTTTTCCAGAAAATAGATTTCCGCCCCGCTTCGAGAGACTAAAATTATCCCTCAATGCTGATAACTCACTCTCATGATTTGTACATACTTATTTTTTAGAGTAGTTTTTCTGTGATAGGGATTGTTTTTGAAAAATTGCGCAGAGAGTCATACAACAGCATAGGGTACTGTCCAGGAAAATAAGAAATGCTGATATACTTCGTTCTCAGTTTAATAATTGTTTCCCGGGGTGGTATTCGAGCGTTAGGGATGGTCTTTGGAAAATTGTTTAATGTTTTCGGACAGCTGGAAAATATTCCAAATTGATGCAACACTTTTTCTTTCACTTCATCAGTACTTTTGGGTAAGGGGTAGTTTTCCGATGCTAGGGTGTGATTTTGAAAAATAATTTGGGGGGCATTGGAGAGCCTTAAATGAGCCCACAATTCTGATGTACCCACTTTCATGATTAATGTATATATTTTTTTGGGCTAGTATTTTTGTGACAGGGGTTGTTTTTGAAAAATTGGGCCGACAATCCTGCAAGAGACCTGCATGACTCCTTAATTCCTGTAAAGGAAGAAAGTTGATGTAAAAAATATTTCTACTATGGTACTGCTAGCTTTACGTAAAGCTGGAATTACCATGCATTTTTTTCTTAAATGCAGATCATAAAACTGGCTTTTGGGTATTAAATAAGCTCTAAATGTGCCTTTATTTCTAGCATAAGGCATACCCTGTTTGGACACAATCCGAGAAAATTGAAAACTGCTGATATAATTCATTCCTAGTTTAATAATAATCCTTCTCCGGGAAGGTTTATCAGCGCTAGGGGTGGTTTTTAGAAAAGTTTTTGGTGTTTTCGGGCAGCTAGAAAATATTCCCGACTGATGCAATACTTTTGCTTGTACTTTATCAGTACTTTTGGATAAGGGGTAGTTTTTCAATGTTAAGGGATAGTTTTCGAAAATTGATATTGGGTACGTTAGAGAGCCTAAAATGAGCCCTCATTTCTGATTTACCCACTTTTATGATGAGTGCATATTTGATACATTTTATTTTGTGGTTCGTTTAATAACTATATTTTTAATAATGGATAGGTATTATTATTACGTGTTATTTTCTGAAAATTATTCTTTATTTATATTTGCAGTAAGCTGAAAAATATTTCATACATATTTCATATTTCATTTTATGTAAAAAAAAGCTTTTTCAATCCCTACAAGATTATCATAAAAAATTTCTGGATTTTCTTGAAAAATCGAAAATTCAAATTTTGATTACACGAAAAATAATGAGAAATCAAAAACTCCCTTTTGTGGTCAAACTATGCAGGATACGAAAAAAGATGAATTCACGAAAATTATGATTCAAAAAAAGATATACAAATTCGTTGATAATTACTTCATGATAGGACCCGTACTTTTTTTTATTCGTGAAAAATAACGTTGAAAATAAAAAAATAAAATTTTTGGATAAACGACACACGTTACGAAAAAAAATCATTCATTAAAAATTGTGCAAATGCAACACATATACAACTTTTGTATGAATCACTGTTTGATAATACGCGTAGTTTTGTTTTTAATCATAAAAATGTGATTAAAAATTAAAAATAAAAATGTATGGAAAACGACAGAAGGTACGCAAGCAAATTCATATACAAAAATTATTCGCCCGAAAAAGGAATACTTTACAGTTTTTTACATACTTATAACAATAAATAAATTGAATTGAAAATTTAATTTGTATATATATACCTGCTTCCATATCTCATTTGCCCTTTTTTTAAGAGCATTATTCTCCTCGAAAATGTCAATATTTTTTAAAACTTCAAACAGATCATCTGTCGATACACCAGCTTTAGTGGGCATTTTTGTGCATCTCACATGCAGATAGCTGTAATAATTGACGTTAAATTTATGAACGTTAATTATATCAAATTATAAAATTTTACGCAGTTTCAAAACAATTACCTACTACTTTGAGAACAAACTATGTTACAACAATAAAATACTTACCGATAAAATCCTTTAGCAGAGTAGAAGACACTGGAATTAAATACAGTATTACTACTACACTTAACAATTAAATAAGAAATTTATTCAAATGAATAAGGCCTTCTCATTCCCAAAGAGTCCACGTGCTCTCACATCGAAAGCATGTCTCACGTTTGAGGTTAGTTTAAAGAGACATGTATCGTGCCAAACAATACACATGTGTAGAGATGGTGGCGATGGGCCGTGAGAAAAGTACTACGCCTAATACGGAATAGGCACAAAATGAAGTATTATTGGTTATTGCCGTAATTACTGTAAAATACGGAAAAAATTTGTAAAACTCATGTATTAATTCTGTAAATTATATTGCATGAAAGGGCAGAAGTATGTTCATTAATAAATCGCAATGCAAAAAGAATCTCTCATTATTCTCACAACCGCTTATAAATTCTCGTAAACTTGTAGCACCAATAAATACAATAAAATAAAAAACCAAACGAAATCTTGATTTGTCTTTATCTGCGCAACTAAGAGGGTACAAATGAAAATATGAAATGTACAAATAGTACAAACGACGTACAAACGTATGCA
>CAKNYM010051883.1:356002-390470 GCA_932195095.1 Andricus curvator | reverse complement strand
GTTACACATGGTCATGATTTTGATTGGAATGATATTAAAATTCTTTATCATAAAAAAAAATCAGAAAAGAGAAAATTCATGGAGATGTTATTTATAAAGAGAGAAGGTAACAAGGCTATCAATTTAAAAAGGGACCTCTGAAGATATAACAAAGTATCAATATATCAATTTCTCAATAAATAATTTTGATTACATTAAACTTTATTAATTTTGCTTCCTCATAGAGGAAGCTTTGTAATAATAACATTTTCAAAAAATTTTAAATTCATTTAATTGAACCTTCTCCAATTTAAAAATGTCTAATACAATGTTCTAAGCAATTGTCCGGATGTGTGTGTGCGGATGTGTGGATGTGTGGATGTCACACTAAATTGTGAACACGATAACTTGAAAACGGTTGCAGATAAATTGATGAAATTTTGAGGGCTTATTTTCCCGACCAATATCTTGAAACTGACCGAAGGATTTCTGAAAATATTTCTTGCATTTTTTTTAGCACTAAATAATATTTTACAAATCGGTTTTTATAGTAAAACTTTTTTCATTGACATAATTCAAAGTTGATGCAAGAACAAAAAATATGTGTTGATTTGAGACGAATCGATTGACCTATAATAATCATAAATTTTATTAAAGAGTAAGGTAGCTATGGTAATGCATAATATGTGAAAATACGGTTTTTTATAGTAAAAATTTTTTCTTCAATATAATTCAAAGTTGATGCAAGAATATAAAATATTCCTTGTTTCGAGACGATTCGGTTGACCTACAAAATTAATGCATTTTATTGAAGACTAGGGAAGTTATGGTAATTTATATATTTTTAAAAACGATTTTTATACTAAAAATGTTCTAATTCTCTTAATTTAAAGTTGATGCGAGAATAGAAAAGTTGTGTTGATTCAAGACGAATCGATTGATCTATAACATTGATACATTTTATTGAAGAGTAGGGAAGCTATGGTTATGCATAATATTTGAAAACACGGTTTTTTATAGTAAAACTTTTTTCACTAACATAATTTACAATTGATGCAAGAACGAAAAAGATTGCTTGATTCGAGGAAAATCGATTGATCTATAATATTAATACACTTAATGAAGATTAAGGAATTTATGCTCATTTATAATATATAAATCACCTGTTTCTAACAGAAAAACTTTTTTCATCGAAATAATTCAAATTTGACGACGCATGAATAGAAAAGATTTTTTGATCATAAATTTTCAAATAGAATAATTCTGACATTTTTTTTTAAATCATGAAGCTGGTAAAGGAATAGGGTGCGACAGAACTTTTCCCTTCCCTTTTCCAGCTCGAAAAATTATCATTTCGAATTCAAAATTTGATTTGTCTGATTTGTCTTTGTATTTCAAAAATTGTTTGTATTATTTTGTAATTTTGTATTTTTTGTAAATTTCTATTTTTAAATTGATCAAAATGAAGACTTTAGTTTGTCTATTATTTAAAAAAATAACTAATGCTTCCTCTATGAGGAAGCAAATACATTTGCTAACGGGAAGCAAAGTGCTCGTGAAATGAGCACCATACAATTATAAATACAAACAAAGTGGAAACACTCGAGATTGAATTCACAGCTAGTTTAATTAATAGTGATTGAAATATTTTCTTTACAGGTATATTAATTTTTTTCATACCTCTAGTTATTCCCTATAAATAATCCCTGATGAGGAGGTCTAAATTGGCCTCGAAACATGTTGGTCCCCTCGTAGTATAAAAAGGACGGAGAAAGGAAAAAGTGAGAGTATGGTTTTTGGTTGACTTTTTCCCTTTCTCTCTCTCTCTTTTTTCATTATGTTATTTTTCTCTCTAATGAGCCGAAAAGTGAGGTTGCTTTGGAATTTTATTTTTTTATTATGAATCTTTTTCCTGCTTATTTTTCAAAAATTATTAATGTAAAATGGAATTCTTTTTAATCTTAATGTAAAATGAATTATTTATTCAATTTTAAATAAATGCTATTTTTCAAAATAGCGTGACGTAGTTTTTGAACGGCCCCTAATTAACTTCCTTGTAGTTAATCTGTATGAAAGTTGCAGGAGCAAAAAGATCCAGGTGTTAGCAGCTACTTGTGGATAATTAATAACGTCGAGATCAAAAGTGCAACGGTTGAAATGTTGATTGTGCGTTCATTCACAAATGATCGCGGTTGCCATGAATGTGGGACAGATCGTTACATAGGGTATTCTTAAGACTGCTCATAGGTATCATCGGTCCAACATGAGCAGGGCGTTGAATAAAATTATTAATGCTATCATTAGGAGGATTTACCGTTTTTAGAGCCATGCAATCGAGGTGGATTATAAATGGATGCGCTGCTCTGGATTACTTTTTTCAGACCGCCTACGTTCACGTCGCAAGCGCACTGTCAATTTATCGATTGATGGCGATCGATTGATTGGTTATTCAACCTTTGATTCCTTCCACCGCGATTTAATATTAACAATGGATGAAGGAAAGTATCACAGTACTCCCGTCCTGATGAAGAAACTAGGGTAATCGGTACAATGATTGGCCACATAAGGAATTTTTCCTGTTTAAAAAATTAGAAAAAAATACTGTAGGTGTTGAATGAAATTCGAAAAAACAAAATTATTGGCTACATCGACATGAGGGTGGGTCGAAAATAAATACTTTTGGAATTCGAAATCGCTACAACGCGCATAAAAAGGTTTAAAAAATTTCTTGTTTGCAGAGTTTTTAAATTTTATTGAGTTTCAATTTTTTTTACATACCTGGAGGTCAAAAAAGTCTTCTCAATTTTTTTCGGACTTTAATCTATCATTTTCGGAGAGATAATTCCTATTTAATTCACCATTGTTTTCGGAAATTTTTTTTAACACCTTTGCAAATAGAAACCAAATTTCCAAGACCCAGGAATCGAAATTGGCAATACAGCGAAATTTAAAATTTTCGATTTTGGTATTTTGTGAACTCATCCTCGTAACTTGTAGTTTAAACATTTTTGTAGATGAATTTTTAACTCAAAAAGACGAATTTGAAAAAAAGGTTGAATTTTCAACCAAGAAGAATGAGCTGTGTTTGTATTGACAGCTAAAATGAATCACATCTTTCTCATTAGGAACAACTCAAGTAGTTCAATTTTCAGTTTATTGAAAAATAGCTTTTTTATTGAAATAGCGATTTTTCAAAAAATTTAGATCAACTTCACCAAAGTGATGAATTTTCTACTACAATGATGCATCTTTAACAAAAAAAATCAATTTTGAACAAAAATTTTCAACTTACAACCAAGTAGTTGAATTTTCAACCAAAAAAGATGAATTTTCAACAAATTACATGAATGATCAACCAAATAGTTAAATTTTCAACTAAGGCAATAAATTTTCAACCAAATAGTTGATTTTTTAACTATAAAGAGAACAATTTTAAACCTAAAAAGGAATAGTGAAATTGTGAATTAAAAAAATAAAATTCGATTTTTCAATAAAATATCTAAATTTTCAACCAAAAGGATGAATTTTCAAAATAAGATGATGGATCTTGAACCAAAAAATGAATTTTTAACAGAGGAGTTCAACTTTCAATCAAGTAAATGAATTTTCAATCAACGAAGATCAATTCTTAAGAAAAAATATAATAGTTGAGACTTGAAAGAAAATAATTAATTTTTAATGAAAAACAGTCGAGTGTAGCCAAAAAGATAAATGATAAAAAAAAACAGTTGAATTTTCTACGAAAATAATACCATTTTTTACCCAAATCGACGAGATTTTTCGCAAAACAGTTTAATTTCTAAGCCAAATAGTGGAATTTTAAACTAAAAACGATCAAATTTCTACCAAAAATGGAATAGTTAAATTTGCAGTTGAAAATATTTATTTTCAACAACAACAAAAAGAATTTTTAACAAAAAAGTTCAATTTTCAATCAAAGAGATGGATCTGTAACTAATAAAATTAATTTACAACAAAATACATAAATTTTCAACTAAACTGTTGAATTATCAACTGAAAACGACTAATTTCAAACCAAAGAGATGGATCTTTAATTTAATAAAATAGATTTTTTTAAATTATTACAACTTTTAACCGAATGGTTGAATTTGCTATTAAGAACATTAATATCCTACTAAATAATGGAATGTTTAAATGAAAACGATCAATTTTCATCCAAGAATGAAATTTTTACATTATCCGTTTAAAAAAATGAATTTTCAAACCTTGAAAGACGAATTTTTAACAAAATAGTTACTAGTTACTAGTTGAATTTGCAATTAAAAAGATTGATTTTCTACAAAAAGACTAATTTACAACAAAGTACATAATTTTTCAACCAAACAGTTGAATTTTTAACTAAAAAGATTAATTTTTAATCAAGAATGGAATTATTAAACTTTCAGTTAAAAAAATTAGTAAAAAAAAAAATGTCAACTAAAAAAATAAAAATGATTTTTTTTGTAATTAGTTCTACTTATGACCGAATGGTGGAATTTTTAATTAACAAGATTAATTTCCTACCAAAAAACAAATTTACAATGAAATACATAAATTTGTAACCAAATAATTGAATTTTCAACTAAAAACGATCAATTTTTATCCAAGAATGGAATTTTTGCATTTTCGGTTTAAAAAAATGAATTTTCAAACCTAAAAAAACGAATTTTTAACAAAATAGTTGAATTTTTAACCAAAGAGATGGATCTTTAATTAATAAAATAGATTTTTAACAAATTAGTTCAACTTTTAACCCAGTAGTTGCATTTTCAATCAAAAAGGTCAATTCTCTATCAAAAAAGGCAAAGTTACAAAAAAAGACATGAATTTTCAACCAAACACTTGAATTTTCAACTAAAAAAAAAATGTTAATCAAGAATGGAATTGTTAAATTACCAGTTTAAAAAATATATTTTCAAACAAAAAAAAAACAAATTTGTAACAAAATAGTTAAATATTCAATCAAAGTGATGGATTTAAAAAAAAAAGTTGAATTTTCAACCAAGAAGAATGAGCTGTGTTTGTATTGACAGCTAAAATGAATCACGTCTTTCTCATTAGGAACAACTCAAGTAGTTCAATTTTCAGTTTAATGAAAAATAGCTTTTTTTATTAAAAAAGAGATTTTTCAACAAATTTAGATCAACTTCACCCAAAGTGATGAATTTTCTACTACAATGATGCATCTTTAACAAACAAACAAATTTGTGAACAAAAGTTTTCAACTTACAACCAAGTAGTTGAATTTTCAACCAAAAAAGATGAATTTTCAACAAATTACATGAATAATCAACCAAATAGTTAAATTTTCAACTAAGACCAATAAATTTTCAACCAAAAAGTTGAATTTTCAACCATAAAGAGAACAATTTTAAACCAAAAAAGGAATAGTGAAATTGTGAATTAAAAAAATAAAATTCGATTTTTCAATAAAATAATTATATTTTCAACCAAAAGGATGAATTTTCAAAATGAGATGATGAATCTTTAACCAAAAACTGAATTTTTAACAGAGGAGTTCAACTTTCAATCAAGTGTTAGTTGAAACCTCAAGCAAAAAGTGTGAATTCTTCTTTAAGAAAAATGTAATAGTTGATATTTCAACCAAAAAAGATTTTAATTCTAATTCAAAAACAGTTGAATTTAACAAAACAGACGAGACTTTAATTAAAAATGATCAATTTTCAACCAAAAACTAGCATAGTAACATTTTCAGTTGAAAAAATTAATATTCATCCAAAGAAAGATTTAATTGCTGTCCTCAGAGAATCGGTTTCTTTGTCAACTCTCAAAAATAATTTTCAACAAAATAGTTAAACTTTCATCCTAAGAGATGAATTATGTACTAAAATGACGAATATGTAACCGAAAAAATTGATTTTATACCGAAAAAAACGTATTTTCAATCAAATATATGAATTTTCAACTAAAAAAGAAAAGGTTTTAACCGAAAAGGGAATAGATACATTTTCAGCTAGTAAAAAAATAATTTTTAACCAAAGAGATGCATTTTGAACTAAAATGATTCAACTTCCAAGCAAGTAGTTGAAGTTTCAACCCGAAAATATGATTTTCAACAAAAAAGTTAATTTTAAACCAAATAGTTGAATTTTCAATCAAATAAAACTTTTAACCAAAAAAGATTAATTATTATCAACCAAAAATATGATAGTAAATCAGAAATAGTTGGCTGTTTAACTAGAGATGAATTTTCAAACAAAGAGATCAATTTTCAACTAAAATAATGAATCTTCAACTGGAATAGTTAAATGTTCTATAAAAAAAAAAATTTTAACAAAATAATGAATTTTCAACAAAAATAGTTGAATTTTTGACCAAAGAGATTATTTTTCAACTAAAATGTCTAAAACTGTTAATAGTTAATAGTTACGATATATTTAACTAAAAGCTTTTAGATTGAACTAAAAGCTTTTAGATTTCATTTAAATTTGGTGATTAAAGATACACTATAGTACAGACATGCCCAACTCGGGGAAATAAATAATAACTTTTGGAATTCGAAATCGCTACAACGCGAAAAAGTAGCGTATTGGGGTCCTAAAAAAGCATAATTAATTTGGAATCGATCGACATGCAGCTTAGTTACCCGCGCTAGGAAAAAAGGTTTCAAAAATTTCTTGTTTGCAGTTTTTAAATTTTATTGAATTTCAATTTTTTTACATACCGGGATGTCAAAAAAGTCTTCTCAATTTTTTTCGGACTTTAATCTATCATTTTCTGAGAGATAATTCCTATTTAATTTACCATTGTTTTCGGAAATTTTTTTTAACACCTTTGCAAATAGGAGGAGAATTATTTGAGGACATGAACACTTTTTAGTAACAAAAATGCATTAGAAAAAAAATTTCCAAGACCCAGGAATCGAAATTGGCAATACAGCGAATTTTTAAAATTTTGATTTTGGTATTCTATGAACTTATCTTTATAGCTTGTAGTTCAAACATTTTTCTGAGCATGTGTGGGCACGCCTCCTCAGAACCAAGTTTCACTCAAATGAGCAGGCTAAAGTTTGTACCTTTAATTTTGCGCCCAAAATATGTTCCTGTGTGATTAATATTGATTGACATTCCGATCCCTTTTAGATTTTGAAAAATATCTGGAAGAGATCAGTTTTTTTTTTAAATTCGACAATTCTGGTCTATTTGTCCTAGAAATTCTAAAACCCAAGAAGAAAGTCCAAAAATTCCCGCAGAATTAAAAAAAAAGTGAATGTTCTAGCATGAATAGTGCAGAAGTTATTACCTCCTAAAGTGATTTTTCAGTGAAAAAAACTGTAAAGCTTTTTCTTTTTGCACAATATCTCATCCCCTGTACATCTTACATGAAAGTTGTATGAAAATAAATAAAAAAGATTAAATTAGCTTTAAAACTCAAAAAAATAATTCATTCTAGCTTCTATAGAACAGAAGTTATAGTCTCTTATAGCAGGCTGCTTTTTGTGGAACTTTATTATAGATCGCATTTTTTATTTAAAACTTATTTTCTATGTATTGCATCACTACTTTCCATTTATTTTCTTCAACGCTTGTGCTTGAAACAGAAAATCTTCAGAAGTCAAGGTTTAAAAATCATCATTTGGAAAAAATGTATGGATCCTTTATTGTTTCTTTATATATTTCTAATGTAATAATACAATAAATGAGTTTTTGCATGGAATAAGTGAATGAGAAATTCGTGAGGTTGTTACACTGAAACAAAACAGTTACAATAATTCAATTATTCAAGTCGTAAAAAGAATTCCACAAATAGCAGCCTGTTATAAGTGACTATAACTTCTGTTCTATAAAAACTAGAATTAATTTTTTTTTAGGTTTGAAGATAATTTAATCTTCTTTAATTCATTTCAATACAACTTTCATGTAGGATGTACAGGGGATAAGATATTGTGCAAAAAGAAAAAGCTTAAAAAATTCTATTCTATTCATGCTAGAACATTCCTTTTTTTTTTATTCTTCGGAAATTTTTGGACTTTCTTTTTGGTTTTTGGAATGTTTACGGCAAATGGACTCATTACTTGTCCCTTTCGAAAAAAATCACATAAATTGATCAAAAACTGCTTGGTGGGTTTCCTGTCACCACTACGTAGCGCGTCCTCAGGTTGCGGATAGAGGAACGGCCCGTGAGGCTGAACAGCCCCTAAGGTTAGCTGCGAATACAAGAATAAGCAGTCGCGGACAGCCGATAGGAACCAGTCGTGTCTGTGGTGAATTCAGCACTGGTAGAAAATAGGTACACGACAACCATGGCTTGGGAGGACCCACCCATTCGCGTTCATACGCAGTGGGTGGGTTCTGGCAAGCCGAGGTGCAGCGTGTATCCACCTAGAAACTATACCCGAACCAAAACTAAAAATCTTGTAAGGGAAAAATCCTGCTGCCCATTGGACACTGCAGCGATGACACTGCCCGCAAGGGATGTGTGGAATGATTCGCCTGCATAGGGCCAAAGGGGTATTGATGCCAGTAGGCGCGCTGCCTTGCAGGGGGACGTTAGGGTACGAGGATGAAACTGTAATGTGTCTGACGACAAGTTGACATGGTCCTTGTCAGAGTCGGAAAGCTCCCATACTTAGACCTAGGGAGGTATGGGGGTTATCACTCCTGGGACAGTGGACTCACCTACGATCGGAATAGGATCCTAACGTGCGGATTATCTTGAAACTACCATGGCTAACTTACAAAAACAAAAAACTACAGTTAAAGATCTAAGGGTGGGAACTCTAAACGCGCGTAGTCTAAAAACTGGCCGACTTAGCGAACTCATTAAGATAGCAATTGAATACAAAACTGACTTAATAGCACTTCAAGAAACCTGCTGGTCGGGCGATTTCGCGTCAATTTCTAAGGATGACTATACTTTTCACTATGGGGGAGCTAAGGGGCAAAGACTGGGGACTGGTTTTCTTATTAATAAACGAATTTCGCAAGCACTTATCGACATGCAATTCATTAATGACCGGTTATCATACATTGTACTAAAGGGTAATTTCAGCAAACACGTATTAATCAATGTGCACTGCCCCACCGAGGACAAAGACGAAGACACTAAAGATCTTTTTTATGAAACAATCGAGCAGGTTTTTGACAAGTTCTCAACGTTTGACGCAAAAATAGTATTGGGGGACTTCAACGCGAAAATTGGAAAAGAACCAATGTATAGGCCTACAATAGGATCAGAAAGTTTGCATGACGTCAGTAATGATAATGGAACCAGAGTAATAAACTTTGCAGCTTCAAAGAACCTCGTTGTCAAAAGCACATATTTCAAGCATAAAAATATACATAAGGCCACCTGGACATCACCAGATGGTAAAACTCACAATCAGATTGATCACGTTCTAATAGACAGAAGACGTCATACAAACATTCTCGATATAAGATCGTATAGGGGAGCGGATTTAAATTCAGACCATTTTCTCGTGATAGTAAAACTAAGATCTAGGCTAGCGCTAAGTAAGAAAACAAGCCGCACAGAGCCAACAGTTCGTTTCAATATAGATAAGTTCAAAACAGCAACAGAAACATTAAATTACCAAGTTGAGATTTCTAATAGTTTCGACGCTCTCCAAGAACAGAGAGACGATAACAATAATCGCGAGGAGGACCCGGAAACCCTGTGGAGCAATACGAAAAAGGCGATAAAGGCAGCCGCGAAACTTTCGATAGGTTTTAAGAAAGTAACCAAAAGCAAACCATGGTTTGACGAAGAGTGCAAACTCTGGTTTGAGAAACGTCGGAAGGCCAGACTAAGTAGTTTACAAAATAAGTGCGATCAAACACATAAGAAATATCTCGAGATTAGCAAAAGTACAAATAGGCTCTATAGATCCAAGAAAAGGGAGTGGGAAAAGAATAAAATACTAGCAATAGAAGCGCATAATAAACAAAATAACCCGCGTGAGATGTACAGGGGAATCAATTTTATAAGGAAAGGCTTTCAAAGTAGAACGGAAGTAATGAGGGACGAAAATGGCAATCTAGTAGCCGATGCGACAGAGAGACTGAATTTATGGAAAGATTATTTCGATAAACTATTAAATGTACGTGAAGCCCCCGTTGAAGGTAATCTCGGCGAAATCCACACTGCTGATCTATTAATTAACGATCCTACTGATATAGAAATAGAAATGGCCATCAAGAAGTTGAAAAATAACAAAGCCGCGGGCATCGATGACCTACCGTCAGAACTGATAAAAAATGGAGGCCCTTGCCTCACAAGGCAAATTTGTAAATTGATACGCGCAGTTTGGAAAACAGAACGCATGCCGGAAGAATGGAATACCTCTATCATTATTCCCATCTTTAAAAAAGGCGATAAAACTAACTGTAACAACTATCGGGGAATCTCACTTGTGCCTTCGTGCTACAAGATCCTGTCTAATGTTATCCTAAGTAGACTAACTCCTTTTGCCGAGGAAATCATTGGGGATTACCAGTGTGGATTCCGCCGAAACCGATCTACAAGCGATCAAATGTTTACAATTAGACAACTGTTAGAAAAGAAATGGGAATTTAAAGAAGCAGTACATCAGCTATTTATCGATTTTAAAAAAGCTTACGACTCTATTATACGCGCGCGAATGTACTGGATCCTAGAGTTCTTGGGTGTGCCAAGAAAATTGGTTAGACTTATCGAAATTTGCTTAAGCGGCAGTAAGGGTAGAATACGCGTAAACGGTAGTTTATCTGAAGAGTTTTCGATCCGCGATGGCCTGAAACAGGGCGATGCACTTTCGTGCGTCCTTTTTAACTTAGTTTTAGAATACGTGGTTAGGCAAGTGCAGGCGAATCCGACCGGTGCTACCCTCAATGGGGTAATACAAATTCTTGGATATGCGGATGATCTCGACGTACTAGGGGATGATAAAGAAACGGTAGCTAAAAATGCAGAAATCTTGATCGCAAAAGCCAAAGAGATTGGCTTGGAAGTTAGCGAATCGAAGACAAAATATATGACCGTCGTCAGGTCCGGACAAAGTAATCAAGACGGGGATCTAATGGCCGGAAATATGAAATTCGAAAGGGTTAACGAGTTTAAATACCTCGGGTCTATTATAACTAGCGAAAATAAGATTAAAACGGAAATCAATGCGCGGCTACACGCTGGCAATAGGTGCTATTATGCAGCAAACACGCTACTAAAATCGCGATCGCTATCTAGAAACATCAAAGTAAGAATTTACAAAACGATAATAATGCCGGTCGTCATGTACGGGTGTGAAACGTGGGCGCTGACGAAAGGAGAAGAGAATAGGTTTAGAGTTTTCGAGAATAAAGTACTTAGAAAAATCTATGGTCCAAAAAGGGACGAAGAGACCGGCGAGTGGAGAAAACTGCATAATAATGAGCTGCACGCTCTCTACGGGTCAGCAAATATTAATAGAGTAATGAAAGCGCGTAAATTAAGATGGGCGGGGCATGTAGCAAGAATGGGCAATGAAAGAACAGTGGCGCAAGTTTTAAGAGGGAGACCGACTGGTAAGAGACCCCTAGGCAGACCGAGAAACAGATGGGAGAAAAATGTAAGGGATGATCTAAAAGAACTAGGACATGATTACTTAAACTGGATGGAGAATGCACAAGATAGAGATGTGTGGCGGTCTCGGGTAGATGAGGCAATGAACTTTCGAGTTCGAACTGCTAATCTATAATAATAATATAATAAATTGATCAAAAAACAACAAATATCGAGTTATTTTAAAAGAGGGCCTAACGATTTTTTTTTCATATTCTGTAAAAATACTCATAAAGGAAGCATCCCCAAAACATAATTTCTGAGGTACAAACTTTAGCCTGCTCATTTAAGTGAAACTTGGTTCTGAGGAGGCGTGTCTGGTTAGTTTGCTATAATAAAATTGTATAATTATTTCAATATCAAAATTCTTCATTAATTAATTATTTTATTAAATAAGATGCTGATTAGATCAATTAAAATGACTCGTTTATTAATCAGGGAAAGTTACTGAAAGTCACTATTCATTTTTTTTGAGAACTCATCTTTCTTTATAGAAAAAAAACTACTCAATTGAATGTTGGTTAAAAATTTATTGTTATGGTTGAACATTCATCATTTTAGTTGAAAATTTGATTCTCTGGTTGATAATTGATTTATTTTGTTAAAAATTCGTTGTTTTTGGGGGTGGAAATTTAATTATTCCCTTTTTTGTTATAATTTGATGTTTTTTATTTCATAATTTCATATTCTGTAAAAATACTCAGGAGGCATCTCCAAATCATAATTTCTGAGGTATAAACTTTAGCCTTCTCATTTAAATGAAACTTGGTTCTGAGGAGGCGTGTGGGTTTTTTAAACAAAGAAATACACTACAAAAAAAACCGACAAGACCCAGGAATCGAAATTGGAATGATAGCAAATTTTCTTATTTCGGAATTTTGTATCTAACAGAATTAATTGTTTTTATTTAAAAGTTTAACATTTTTCGAAATTGCATGAAAAAAAGAAAAAAATAAGTGAAATTGCATGCACAAAGAACGATGGCTTCTTTCAGTTCGAAAAAGAATTGCATCTAAGGAAATCAGGTTCACAGGTAACTTTTTAAATTCAATAAACACCGATTCAGCATTTTTAAAAGTTGCTATTTTCAATTAAGATTCCTGCATCATCTCGCCCTTTTCTAATGTATTTCTAGACTCAAAAATTCCACACAAACTCGCAAAATGTTAAACTTATAAATAAAAAAAAAAATTAATTCTGTTAGATACAGAATTCCGAAATAGGAAAATTTGCTGTCATTCCAATTTCGATTCCTGGGTCTTGTAGATTTTTTTTTCTAGCGTATTTCTATGTTTAAAAAACCCACACATGTTCAGAAAAATATTTAAACTACAAGCTATAAACATAAGTTCATAAAACACCAAAATCAAAAATTTGAAAATTCGCTGTATTGCCAATTTCGATTCCTGGGTTTTTGACATTTTAGTTGAAAATTAATCTCTTTGGATGAAAATTCAACTATTTTTTCGAAAATTCACTTTTTTGGTAAAATAATTTTTTTCCAAAGAGCATTTAACTATTCCAGTTAAAGATTCATTATTTTAGTTGAAAATTGATCTCTTTGTATCTATTCCCTTTTTGGTTAAAAGTTTCTCTTTTTTAGTTGAAAATTCATATATTTGGTTGAAAATACGTTTTTTTCGGTATAAAATTAATCTACTTGGTTACAAATTCGTCATTTTAGTTGATAATTCATCTCTTTGGTTGAAAGTTGAACTATTTCGTTAAAAATTCTTTTTTTTTTTGATGAATATTAATTTTTCAACTGAAAATGTTACTATGCTAGTTTTTTGTTGAAAATTTATCATTTTCAGTTAAAATCTCGTCTATTTTGTTAAATTCAACTGTTTTTGAATTAGAATTAAAATATTTTTTGGTTGAAATATCAACTATTACATTTTTCTTAAAGAAGAATTCACACATTTTGGTTGAAGATTCAACTACTAACATACTTGATTGAAAGTTGAACTCCTCTGTTAAAAATTCATTTTTTGGTTGAAGATTCATCATCTTAGTTTGAAAATTCATCCTTTTGGTTGAAAATTTAATCATTTTATTAAAAAATCGAATTTTATTTTGTTAACTGACAATTTCACTATTCCATTTTTGGTTTAAAATTTTTCTCTTCATAGTTGAAAATTCAACTATTTGGTTGAAAATTTATCGCTTTTAGTTGAAAATTTAACTATTTGGTTGATAATTCATGTAATTTGTTGAAAATTCATCTTTTTTGGTTGAAAATTCAACTACTTGGTTGTAAGCTGAAAAGTTTTGTTCAAAATTCTTTTTTTTGTGAAAGATGCATCATTTTAGTTGAAAATTCATCACTTTGGGTGGGGTTGAACTAAATTTGTTGGAATTTCGTTTTTTTATAAAAAGCTATTTTTTATTAAAATGAAAATTGAACTACTTGAGTTGTTCCTAAAGAGAAAGACGTGATTCGTTTTAGCTGTCAACACAAACACAGCTCATTATTTTTTGTTGAAAATTTAACTTTTTTTTTTAAATTCGTCTTTTCAAATTGAAAATTCATCTATTGGATTCAAAATTCATATTTGCAGGTTTATAATTCAACTATTTGGTTGAAAATTAATATTTGCGGAAGGAAATTCAACTGTTTCATAAAAAACACGCTTTTTTGTCTTGAAATTTCAACAATTTGGTTGACATTTTTTCTTCCTAGAGTAAAGAATCCTTTTTGGTTGAAATTTTAAATCTTTGGTTAAAAATTCGTCTTTTTGGTTTGAAAATTCATATTTTTATTTATTCAAAAATTCATTCATTTGATCTTTCTTTGTCAAAATACAATTGTTTGGTTAATTATTAATGGGTTTTGGTTGAGCATTCAAATTTTTTATTTGAAAATTCGTCTTTGTTGGTTGAAAATTCAATTGCTTCATCATTTTAGTCAACAATTCATCTCTTTGTTTACAACTTTGAATTTAGTTGATTGAAAATTCGCTTCTTCTAGTTGAAACTTAATTTTTTAAACTGAAAATCTAACAATCCCATTTTTGGTTGAAAATTTATCTTTTTCAGTTAAAATTTAATTATTTGTTTGGAAATTCATGTATTTTGTTAGAAACCCGATTTTTTTGTTAAAAATTACTTAATGATAGTCATGAATAACTTACGACTTTAAAAAAAAGTATAACCACTGTCACTTGACAAATATGAATGAAATTGTGTAAAAATTAATTTTGGATTCGCAAAAGTGGATTATTTTGATCCGCAGTTTGGGAAATGAATTCTGATATAAATTTGAATATGCACAATAGATTGTTAAAAATATTTTGTATTTTCTGGAAAATGAATCGTTTTTTCATATAAATAAATTTAAAAATAGAAATATATTTTTTAATCTTTAGGAAAGAATTCCAAGTTCTGTTTACTTATTTGTGTCGCAAGGAACTGAATGAATGTTTGGGTAGACGTTGATGAATTGTGAGAGTTTAATCAACATACGTGAGGATAAACTGACTAGAAATTGATAAATCGAGAAGAAGTTCACTAATTTGTAAATAGCATTACTTTGATCTTTTCCAGTTTCTATATTAATTTCTTGAAAAGAAATAGAATATTTTTCTTTATCTTACCAGAAATTTTTATTTCCGTAAATTTGGTGTTGGCTAAACCATTTTTGTAGCGACGAGAATTTGTTTTTCATAAAATTGAATTTTCGAATTTTTCTCGGAAGCAACGAAAGATAAAAATTTCAAGATAGAAGTTTGCACATCTAAAAAATTTCTTAAAAAATTACCTCTTGCTCTTTTGTGATATCTTGCATCGTTTCCGAAACAAATTCAAAAATTATATTTTCAGGAAAGAAAATGAAAAGAAAATAATGAAAATATGAAAAGAAACTTTATGTTTTCAAAAAAAAAAAAAAAAAAAAGATAAAGAAGCTTTTCTGCAAAAACCCATCTTATTATTTTTTGCAATATTAAAAAAAATGTTGATATAACAAAGGAGCGGACTAAATTTAAGCTTTCAATTTAAAAATATAGAAAAAAAGAAGTTGAAAATGGAACCATTTATAATTTAACAATTGTAATTATACATTCTCGAAAAAATAGTGAACAATATTTTAATGTGAATAGATTTAAAAATAAGTGTATATAAATAAAAGCATTTTGGTATCTTGTAGAATAACAAAAATTTTATAAGTTTTACAAAAGAGAATACATACAAAAAATGATGGATTTGAAAAGTGTTTTTTTTTCTTAAATATTTCAAAATTTGATATCCTTTCAATTAATAAGAATTCAAATTAAAAAGATATAAATGGAAACCAAAATTGAAATTTCCTCAAATTTGCAAACATTTTCAAGTTGAACTTACAAAAAACTTTAAAAACTTTAAAATGAACAAAATTTTAAGTATAAAAAAAATCTAAACCATAAACTTGTCTCATTTGAAACTAATGGAAGTTGACCAAATCAAAATTAAAAAAAGTATATATTTTTATAAGATGAAATCCTTCAATTTTCAATTTTAAGATAAATGTTATATGGATTCTGAATTTTCAAGCTAATTTATTTGTAAATAATTTAAAGTATAGAAATTCCTAGGGGTTCAAATAGACTTAAGAATTAAATCGTGTTTGAAGGAAATTAATAAATATGATTGATTTCTCAATGTGAAGCAATTTAAATTTTCAATCAAAATTTTTATTCTTAAACTTGAAATGGACTGAAATTTCAAGCACTGGCGATTTGAAATTTGTAGTTCATTGAAATTTGAATTGCATTTCAAAATTGGAAGTAAATTCCAATCTGAAAGTCGTAGAGTTTCAGAAAATGTTGCTTTATTTTTGAAAATCCTTCAAAATGAGAGTTTAATTATTTTCATTTTATGATTATTAAATATATTTTAATTATATTCTGCTCTACTTCATTTTTTTGGCCTGAGGTCTAGAATTTTTTTTTATTCTCCCTGGAATTTTGTAATCCAAATTGTTAGCAGTTGATACTACTGGAATAAAAAAGTTTTATAACAAATATCATCTCATCATTGAAGTTTAGAATTTAAAAAAACTTATAAATTCAAAATTTTATTTTTTTCAAATCCCTTGACCACAAAAATGGTTACTCTTGCATAAAACTCACAGGATGTGGGTTTTATGCAAGTTTTATGGTTATGAATTCATCTTGTTTTGGTAAACAATTTCATTACATGGTTTAAAATCAAAACATTTAGTTTAAAAGTATCTCTTTTTGTTAACAATTAACTTTTTTTTTTTGACAATATATAATTTTGGGTTACAAATTCATCAGCTTTGTGGAATATTAGTCTTTTTAGTTTTAAAATTCATCAATTTAGTTTTTAAAAAATTTGTTTTTCATACCTGAAAAATCTTGTTTGGTCGAAAATTCAACTCTTTTGTTAAAAAATCATATTTCTGGTTTGAAAATTTATATTTTTTTGTATAAATTTCATGTTTATTGTTTAAAAATATAAGTATGTGGTTAGAAATGAATCTTTTTTGGTTGAGGATTCAACTATTTTATTGAAAATTCAACAATCTGGTTGACATTTTTTTTTCTTGATTAATATTTTTTTTGGTTGAATAATCAACTATTTTGTGGAAAAATTCGTCTTTTTGG
Organism: Andricus curvator; assembly: GCA_932195095.1. Classification (NCBI taxonomy): domain Eukaryota; kingdom Metazoa; phylum Arthropoda; class Insecta; order Hymenoptera; family Cynipidae; genus Andricus; species Andricus curvator. The sequence goes on along the minus strand of CAKNYM010051883.1, from coordinate 373,350 downwards.
TGAAAATTTCAACTACTTGGTTAAAATTTGAACTACATTGTTAAAAATTCATTTTTTTGGTTGAAGATTCACTATTTTAGTTCAAATTTTTTTCCATTTACGGTTGAAAGTTTATCTTTTTAAATTGAAACTTCAACTATTTAGTTACAAGTTTATCTTTTTCAGAAGCAAGCTCAACTATTTAGTTGAAAGTTCATGTATTTTGTGGAAAATTCGTCTCTTTGGTTGAAAATTCATCTCCTTTTAGTAGAAAGTTAGTTATTGTGTCTGTTGAAAATCAATTTTTTTTAAAACTATTCTTCTTTTGTTTGAAAATTGATCTTTTTTGGAGAAAAACTTAACTATTTGGTTGAAATCTCATGTATTTTGTTGAAAATTTATCTTTTTAATTGCAAATTTAAAGACTTGGTTGAAATTTGAACTCCTTTATTAAAAACTTTTGATTGTTAGTGATTCTTCATTTTAGTAGAAAATTTATCTCTTTGGTTGATATGTCAACTATTTTGTTGAAAATTTGTTTTTTTAGTTAAAATTTTAAAGTTTCTCGTCTGCATCATCAGCGATTTATTCGCTGTCAACGATGTTTTTCAAATCTACAAAATTAGCAAATAAATCGTTTATAAAATATTTGAAATTGGTTTCATAAATAAAAATCTTTTTCAAAGCGACTTGTTTTCTAACGTCTTGAATTTCGGTTTACGCTTCTCAAAACATAAATCAGAACTTTGTAAAAAAAGGGGGATAATTTTCGATTTTAGCTATTTCAGGGGGTTCTTCAAATGTAAGGGGTAAAAAGGGAAAAAGGGGACGGACCATGATCCCTTCCTTACGTTATCGATTATATTTTTCTGCCCATTGATTAATATATATATATATATATATATATATATCATGCACCAAAAAAATGGTTGATTGGGACAACAACTTTTCTGTTAGTTAGTAATGCCACGTCAACATAAGTGGCAGTGGGATTTATTACAAACTAAAGTGGTTGGTCCTACTACTTTACTATATATATATGTTAGATTTTGTTGGTGCACTGGTCCATTGTATGATTAGCTGATGTTAACTGATGTTCACCAGGTAAGAATTTAATTTGAAGATGTTCGATTTTGTTGGTGGTCCATTCCATCGTTGTATCTTCTTCCAACCGTGTTGGATGATTGGCTGATGTTCATTAATGTTGAGCAGGTTAGAATTTAATCAGAAGATGTTAGGGTTTCTTGGTATACTGGTCCATTTTATGATTGGCTGATATTATTTGATTTTATTTGAATTGATTGATCCAACATTTTCTAATTAAATTCTTACCTGGAAACATCAATTAGCATCAGGTAATCATACAATGGACCAGTATACCAACAAAATCCAACATCTTCTAATTGAATTCTTACCTGTTCAGCATTAATGATATCAGCTAATCATACAACACAATTGGAAAATAGAAAAAGTCAAATGGAAATTTTTGACGGTCATAATCATCTAAATTAAAAAAAAGCGAGTAGAATCAAAAATATTCTCTATTCTTCTTTAGAAAATGATGACTATTATAATATTATTGAATATCAAAAAATACTCAATCTTGAACCTAATTTGACATATCACTCTCTTGAGAAAAAACTACAGAATATTCTATACAAACAAAAATCAAACAACTTTAATGCACAGATTAGGAAACATAAACAATTGTACTCGAACAATCCAGAGATTTCCGACCCGTGGATTATCAATTGTACTAATACTCAGATTCCTGACCAAGTTAACGATATTCTTAGGTTTGGTGATGAAAGCTCTACTTTTTTACCTTCTAAAAATCAATACATCTTTGAAATTGCGAAAGATGTAGAAACTAGCATTGATAAAATTCAAGATAAACTACAAGCTGAATTAAATATACATTAAAAATATACATTAAAAAACCTAACTTCATTTCTGATTCAGATAGAATCATTTCAAAAAATATTTCTGAAACAAAAACGTTTCTTCAAGGACATCAAGAGTTCTTTATAACACGTGCAGATAAAGGTAATGTTACTGTTATTCTTAATAAAGAGGATTACTATAACAAAATGGAATTAATGTTAAATGATAACACAACTTATAAAAAAAATGGATATTAATCCCTCAAAATCTATAAAAAGAAACTTCTAATAAAATTAACAATTGCAGACTAAAGGCTTTTTAGGCTGTAACATAGATAGACAAAACCCTATTACAGAAAATACTAATTTGAATAGAATTTATGGCCTTCCTAAAATTCATACAAATGATTTTCCTTTGAGACCTGTGGTTAGCACTATTAATTCTCCTACATATTGTCGAACGTTTTTAACAATATTTTGAATTCTCCTCTTCCAAAACCATAAATCTTTTATTAAAAATGCTATTGACTTGAAACAAAAACTAGAAAAAAACATCATTCCTTCTGACCATATTATGACCTCTCTTGATGTAAGTTCTCTCTTCACTAATGTTCCTGTAGATTTGGTTCTTAACAGTATTGAAAAAATATGGTCTTATATTGGCAAAGTTACTGCTTTACCTCTAGATAAATTTAAAAAAGGAATAAAATGCATACTTGATAACACTTTCAATTTAATACAATTTTTTATAGATAAACATTTTGAACTCCTATGGGTTCTTCTATTTCTAACAATTTAGCCGACATGGTAATGCAAGACTTAGAATTCGAGATTTTTATAAACTATATTTTCAAATCATCACTTACTCCAGGTATGTAGATGATACTTTTTTAATTATTCCCAAAGATAATATTGAAAAAACTATCAAAATTTTTAAATCAATTCATAAAAGAATACAATATACACATGAATTAGAAAATAATAACATTATTAAATTTCTTAATATAAGCCTTATTGAAAATGATAATGGTTCCATTTCTACTAATTGGTTTCAAAAATCAACTTATTCAGGCCTTTTATTCAATTTTCTATGGAAACATACACTCCAACAAATAATTGCTATTATAAAGAACTTAGTTGATTCAGCCATTCTACTTTCTGATAAAAATTTCACAATGATAACTTAAAAATAGTAATACATCACCTTTTTTTGAATAACTTTCCACAACATGTCATTAATAAACAAATTAATAATAGATTAAAAGAACTAAACAACAAAAACCTCATTAATAATTCTAATAACATTATCAAAAAAGAATTTGATCCTAAAAGCACAGAATATAAAAAGACTTTTAATAACTTGTAAAATCAGCACCACCTTCAGTATGAATTCTAAACTTGATAAAATGATTAAACTAGGCAAAGACAAATTAGAAACCTTAGAAAAACTAACGTAGTTTACCTTTTCACTTGTAGTTTGGAAAATGTTATATTGGACAAACTAAAAAGAGCTTTACACATTAGATGAAAAGAACACCAAGATAGTGTTAGATTAAATTATAATAATGCTCTTAACGACCATTTATATAATAATATTAATAACAGTATTGCTCATTTTTTCCTTTGGGAAGCGATTGAAGATTTATATCAAGAGAATAATCCGACTGAAAGAGCCTTTGCGAAAATGGTTTTTATGAAAAAAAAACTGGGTAATTGTCTTAATAAAATCACTGATCTAGACCATCTCAATGAATCTTACAATTCTATTCTGGAATTTTTGCTATAAAAATGTATCACAAATTTCCTAACAATAATTTTTCCATTTTGGATTTCCTTACAATTTGAATACATAAATCAATTTATCTTGCTAGTTTTTTCTTTCTCTAATAACCGTTCAAAACCTCAGCTGTAATATGACTTTTTAAAAATTGGCGGCTTTTTCTTCCTTCTGATTGTATTTTAGGCTTCTTGATTCTTCTTGACAGTCACTTTTGGCGTTATCTTTATGGGAGCAGGATGCATTTCCATCCTTCTCTCATTATAAAAAATGCTTTTTTTTTAATTTTCTTCTATCAGTTATACAGTTTTTATAATTTATTTTTAATATCTACACCACATAGATCTTGATTATTTCTGAAATTTAAAATATGGTAACTATAATACTTTATTCTCTCTGAACTTAACCTCTACCTTTCATACAACATTTTGAATCCTAATTAATTTTTAAACGGAGTGGCTATTTCGCCATACATGTATGACGTTCAAGATAAGAAGAGTAGGTTATTTATTATTGCATAGTAGATTATAATGAACAAATTAATCATTAAAAAGGCAATTATTATAATTGCACCAGCTAAACATGTGAGGCGAGTTAACCTCAAAATCTCAAAGAGAGAACTCAGAGGTGGTTCTGACCACCGCTGTTAGGTGGCGCGAAAATTCAATGCGCGAAATTTAAATTTCATTATACTTTGCTATTATCGCTACGAATGAAACATTTCAATTTTAAGAAAATAAAAATAAATTGTCTGGTCCGAATACATTTCAGATCATGCAACTTCAAGTCACAGAATCATTCGCCTCTAAAATATGATGTCCATTTTCGACTTAAGTGAGAGGTATTTTTTGTAAAACGTTTTGTAATAAGCGAACTGTTTTCTTAGAATTTTCTCAAATATATCGTTGTCTGAAAAAAAATTCCAAAATTCAATTTTTCGAGAAAAAAATTCTCGTGGACACAAAAATAGTTTAACCCGCGTGAAACTTATAGAATGTCTCTCTTATAGAATTAAACATCTAACAGACAAAAAATAAAAAGGTGGAGTATTTGAGAGAATCGCCTTTTAATGTTTTTAGGAGAATATTGTAATTTTTAAGATTTTTTAATTTCTCTTAAAAAATCGTTAAAACAATTTTTTGTGAAGAAATTTTTGTCTAAAAAATGACTAGATTTGTAGATTATTTACTCATTTAAAAAATTTGAAACAGAAAACACTAAGAAAACACTTTGCTCATTCTAAAACGTTCTACAAAAAGACCTCTCACTTAAGTCTAAAATGAACAACATATTTTAGAGGCGAATGATTCTGTGACTTGAAGTTGCATGATCTTAAATGGATTCGGACCTGAAAATTTATTTTTATTTTCTTAAAATTGAAATGTTTCATTCGTAGCGATAATAGCAAAGTATAATGAATTTTAAATTTCGCGCATTAAATTTTTGCGCCACCAAACAGCGGTGGTCAGAACCACTTCTGAGTCCTGTCTTTGAGATTTTTAGGTTAACTCGCCTCACATGTTTCGCTGGTGCAATTATTATTGCCTGCTTAATGATTAATTTGTTCATTACAATCTAGTATACAATAATAAATAACCTACTCTCCTCATGTTAAACGTCACCCGCTACCGTCGGCTATTTTCAAATTTTACAGAAATTTTTCGCTAGAGAAATTGATCAGCAACCTGGGTCGAAGCAGTGTTGCGGAATAAACGTGTCATTTAAATAAATAACACGAGAATTCCAGATCAATTTAAAATATCTATACCTAACACCTATATACCTATTTAACCCCTAACTATCTACTCTATACCTATATACCCATATACACACCACTATTTTCCAACCAAACAAGTCACGCCTACCCCGAAAGGGAAATGGCTTAATGGTATAATAATAATAATAATTATATATGCAATTTTAAATGGGAAATCTATTCATATTTCTAATAATACTACAAATAACGTCACGATACTACTAATATCTATTTTAATTTAAACTTAGATATTTTTAGTACAATATTTTACTCCAGAAGATGACTTGGACAATTCGTAACTAAGTCGTAAGTAGTTTTTACTCCTGTTAAATTGTTCAGCTCCATATAATTTTAGTAAGATAATGGGAAACTGAGTGACGGGTTCGATATTATGCAAGGCGTGAAACAAGGATACGTTATGTCCTCATGACTATTTATCACATTTATGGATAAGTGTCTAAGAATGGCCCTCTTCGACGAAGAGGGTGTAGATCTCGAAACAGTGAAGGTACGTGGGTTAGCTTTCGCAGATTACAAGATTGTTATGGCAAAATCAATCGAGGACTTGCAAAGAATGTTGAATAAACTTAATACAAGCATGAAGAACATGGACCTCAAAATTAACGTAAATAAAACAAAGGTCATGGTGTTTGAAGGAAAAAGTGAGAAAACAATGTGCTACATTATCCTAAATGATGAGAGATTAGAACAAGTTGCCAAGTACGTATATCTGGGTAGCCTATTCACTAGTTATTTGCAATATAAAGTGAATCAATATTTCAGCGCTGTTTCTAGTTTACAAAGCTATCAGTAAAAATTTCGTTCATTTGAACGTTCAGAACTTCAAGCACATCATAAATGAGGGAAAGAAGGTTATTACACTCATTTTAGATTATTCTTGTAAATGATTCCCCTGCAGATGGAAACAACGTGTTTTCGAAACTTTGGGATTTTTAGCACCAAATATCTGGTCCGATAGAGTTGAAACAACACTTTTGTTGTTCATTTTCTTCCTATATTGGTTTCCCGGACGTTAAAGATCTTGTATAAAATTCAACATCTTCTAATTAAATTTTTACTTGGTTACTAGTTGTTCCAACCCTCTACGTTCCAACCAACCAGTTTTTCAGTTAGTACGCCGCATTCATGAAGAGAAGAGTATGAAGATTTCGCGGGAAACGATAGGGCTTCGCATATCTTCAAAAATATATTTCCAGTGGGTTTGCGGCATCTGTCAACGCGATAAATCGTCGATGCCCGACATTCAAAGTTTGTCTTGGACTGGGACCCGACATTGTGGCACTGAATATAATACAATGACAAGCTGGCACAGAGCGAAGGCTCTCGGCTCGGATCAAGCATGATCTTCAAGGCGGAGGAGACTCGAAAAGCATCACCGAGATTATATGGGGCGCGTCCACATGTATATTCGCGACTTCGTGGATATTCCAACGTGTGTACAACACGCCACGCACGGTTTGCGTCCACACCTAACGCCATTATTTGTTGCTTCCGTTCCTGCTGGTGACTATTTTCAACCCCATCATTTCTTCTTCTTCTTCTTCATCTCAAAAGACTTCTTCCTCTTACAACTTCGAGTTCAAACGCGCCGAATTTTCAATGAATTCGTCAGTGCTCATCGCGATTCGCCTCTCTCGTTGCTATGCACTTCCATTACCAGAGCCTCGTGTTAAGTTGAAGTCTATTAAGAAACAGTTGACAAATTTCGGCGATATTTCCACAGCTTAACGGTTACGTTTCGCATCGGAAGACTTGCTGACGCGTGCGACGCGAAAGTGGTCGAGCCTGTGTGTGTCCGTTCAGACGAATATTCATTTTTCAACGCCATTCCGAGCATGCCTATCAATTAGTCTCAAGATTCCTGACGCGGGCTTCTAGCAGGCAAGCCGAAAAAAATATTTACGTCGGATCTCACGCGAAATTTCGAAAAAGTATCGGTGATATGTTTCCGGATGATTAACGAGTTGTTTGGGAGAATGGTTTCTTCACTATTGAAACGGCACAAGAGATGTTGTTGCGAGGCGACACTTTACTGCCACTTCAATGTCTTACATTCAAAATTATTCTAGCAGAAATTATTTTCCAGAAGTAATTATGCAATAAATGTCATCTCAGCTGCAAAAATAAATAATAGATCGATTCCAGTTCAAATCAGAAAAAACCTTTAAAAAAGTGAGGACATGGTATCAGAAGGATTAAGTAGTTTTTGATATACGAGATCTGTCCGGAAAGTATTCGACCTCGTATTGTACCAGGAGTAAAAGTTAATTTTGTTCAATGGCAATTATATCCCTTCAAAGTACTTCCCTTTGGAAGCCAACATCTCTTTCCTTTCTTGAAATCGTTTTCCTTTTAGAGGCTTCATCAATTTGGAAAACAGCCAGAAATCACATAGAGTTGTTACACACAGGTTAGGACTGTATCAGGGCCGGCACAGTTTTTGAAGGCCGTATATCACCAGAAATTGCTGAATAAGCTGCGATAAATGCGCAGGTGCGTTGTCGTGGTGAAAGACTCAGCCGCTACTTTTTCACAAATCAAGCTGGAACTTTTCAAAACAATATTTTTTGCTTCTTCCTCTATATCTCTTATTGTTAAACGAAGAATTCTTTTTATTAAAACTCTCACTGGTTCTACATTTGCAGGTGTTTCAGCTGTTGCGGGCCAGAGCCTGAGAGAAAGTTTTTTCAAAACGTCGGAATTCTTACTCTCACAACTGATTAAAAAAAATAAAAATAAATTGAAAAATTACAGAATGGTGGCTGTTTTTATATTATTCTTGAAAGTGGATTCAGTCAAAAACCACACGTTTTACATTTTTTCAGAAGTAGTTGACAATATGTACTACATATCTCGTGAGTATCGTTCTTGGCAAACCACTTCTTCACATCGAAACAAATTATTTGAGAAGAATCGAATGTTTGCATTTTTCTCGGAAATAAAAAAACGTGAAAAAAATGTTCACCCAAAAATTGAAACATCTAGAAAATTTCTATAAAAAAAATCTCTTACTCTTTTTTAATAGATTCTTATTTTAATAATTTTCAGAAAAAAAAAATTTCAAATATTTTTTAATTCATATCTCTATCTAGTCTGAAAAGACGTTAAAAATTTCTGCTATTAATAGATTTCATTGTTCACAAGGACAAATTATATCTGAAAAAATTTCAGCCTCAAAAATGGCTTAGCCTGAGTAAAACTGATAGGATACATTTTTTATATTAGCAGAAACCTTTCAAAAATATTGTAAAAAGTAAAAATTTGGGGGTTTCCTAAAAATCTTCTTTTCATGTTTTCAAAAATCAATGAAAAAAATCAAGAAAAATTTCTAGAAAGCCCCACCTTTTCTGGTTTTATGTTTTTAAATATTTTTGTTACATAGTTTCGGATTATATAAGAAACACATCCTATCAGTTGTATAGTGTATTAACTATTTTTAAGACCAGGATTATTTTTCTTTCTTCTTGTATAAATTCTTATTTTTTCCTGAAAATTTGAAAAGATTCGAAAAAATTTTAAGGATTTTGAAAAGTTTCAAGATAATAAGCAAATTTTCTTAAGAGAACTGGGAAAATTTTGAATGATTTTTTAATTTGAAAGAATTATTTTCAAAGAAAAGTTGTGAATATTTCAAATGATTTGAAGAGATTTCTAAAAATATGACGACTGAAAAATCCCGAAAAGTAACACTCTGAACACTGTAAAATTCTAAAGAAAGAAAAATTCGAAATATACAATTCCCGAAATTATAAAATTGTCGATAACTTAAAATTCCCAAAATTGTAAATTTCGAAATAATAAAATTTCTGACAGTTTATAACATTACCGAAATTAAATATTACCGAATCTAAAAAATCAAAACTTTGTTTAAATAATAAATGAGAACTATGTTAAACAAATAAAATGTCTTTATTTTATTTATTATTTAATAATACTTTGATTGCTTTGATTTAGGAATTTCAGGCTTAGGGAATTTTTCTGTTTTAGTAATTTTACAATATCGCGGATATTTCATAATGGTGCAAAAAGATCTGGAGCATTTTAAGGCAATTTAATTTTGCGAGATTATTAAAAATTGTTAGAATAATTCGAGTCAGCATTTATCAAATATTTTTCAATAGTTAATTTTACAAAAAATCGGAATAGCTTTCCCATTTTTTATTCTTTCTTTGTTTTTCTCACAGTTTCAAAAGATTGACAAATACTTGATAAAGCGGAAGAAAAAATACCTTAAAATCTAAAAAATTGCAAACAGGGCAGCAAAAAAAAAACAGATTGTAAATTTATGGTATGTCGACTATATCAGTACTTATTATTTAAAACAATTTAAGAAGAAAACAGGTGGTGTTTAAAAAAAAATATATTTCTTGGTTTAAAAAATTCGAAATAACTTTACGATTTTTTATCATTTTTAAAATTGTTATGGATTTTAAGAGAGTACGAAAAACGATTATAGTCGACAATTTTGAAAATTTTCACATATTGTTTTCTTATTTTATTTGAAAATCCATAGAGAAAAAAACAGTTTCTGATACGTTTTTTCGTATTTCGGATAATTTATGCAAGCAATGGAAATTTAAGTTAAAAGAAAATAAATCTTTAAAGATCAACTGGGATTGCAAATATTACCCGATTTTTTCAATCTATTTTTTGATTTTCTCCTAAGAATATAACGAAGCTTATGCATACTATTAAAATTGAATTTAATAATATTTTACAAAACTTTGATTTTTTTCAACCGGCTACAATCTTTTCACAATGGGAAAGCGTTGCGTACGGTTGCTTTTTTTCGCGTGATCTTCCCATTGTTTGAAGATTAGCCTTGGTTGAGAAAGATCAAAATTTTAAAAAATATTATTTAATCGAATTTCAACTGTATTATCAAGAGAAAATCAAAAAAGATTGAAAAATGGGTTAATATTTTCAATCCCAGTTAGTCTTTAGAGATTTCTTTTCTTTTAAATTAATTTTTTATTTTCTTAAATAAATTATTTGTCATACGAGCAAATTCGCAGACAAATGGTTTTCCTCTATGAGTCCTTCAACGGAATGAGAAAACAAGATATGAAAATTTTATTAATTGTCAGCTACAATCTTGTTCAAATAGACTTTGTTGCAAAACCTTTTTGTGTTTTTTTATATATAAACTATGATTTCGATACGAAAATGTGCAGAAGTGATTTTGTGCGCGTTATCGTAATCTAAATAATTTCAAAAACGAATCTGCGAATCATTCATAAACAATGCGTAAAAATCGATTTTTATAATGTTCCTTTTTGGCGTCTTTTGCTCAAACTATCTGGCAGACCAAAAATTGCATACGATACAAATTATGAATTTCAGTAACACCTAATAGTATTAAAAACAATTTTGGTAAAATGTCGATAATTTTAGGAGATACATTATGATTTATGAAAAACTGCTAAATTAACAATATCTAGAAAACGGCCATGAATTCGCGAAAGCATCGCATGCCGTCGGATTCAGGAGACCATTCTGCACAATATTATTTAAAAAAATCTGGGGGCCTTGTAGGTCATTCCACCTCTTCTGCAGGTTTTGGAAAATAAAAAAAAATAAATATAAAAATATAGGTGCGGACCCTCTTAATCTTCACTCATACGATAATTTTCGTCAATTTTGAAAACTCCAGAAAAACAAGTTATACAAAATTCACCGTGGGCCCAGTTTCAACAATGTATAATACATTTCTCTTAAATTGTCTGACAGATTAAAAAATAATTTTTCTTTCAGGTTATTGCACTTTATATTCAAATGTATTTTAAATAAGATATGGAGCCACTGCACGAAGAACTATCGGGAAAACAACTAGCAAGAGAGTTGCAAAAAATGTTGTTGAATATTTGTCTATTTCGACAGAAAATTCGTCCTTTTGGATTGGAAATTCACCTTTGTTTGTTGAAAATTCAAATTTATTCTAAAAAATTCAAGTATTTGATCAAAAATGCAACTATTTTCGATTAAAGTTTATTCTTCTTTGTTTATTCTTATTTCTTTTTTCACAATTCAGAAAAAATATAAAAAATCAATATTCAAAAATATTGATTTTAGACCATGTAGACAAAAAAGAATCAACATAAAAAATTAGCTACGACATTTGCCTGTTCAAAAACCATAACAACAATAATATTTATTGAGCCCATCAAAGAAAAAATACAAACGAAAGTCTGATGAACTTTACAAGGACAACACTAATTTGATTTTGAATGAGCTCTTATCTAAGGAAAAACTGGATCCAATGGTTTGTCGACTTATGATACTGATTATTTCGAAATAAATGTGCAACGCTCATTTCTCTATTTCTCTTTATTCAGATCTCTTGGATGAAGTTCAAAAATCCTTCGGAGAGCAATATGAAGGATATTGAACAATGCTTGCTGGATACATTAATAAACCAAAGAGATTGGATTCTTAAAGAAGGCTCCAGCATTTCAGACATCTTCAAGGAATACCCGCGATTATTAGATTATCATGGTCAAATGGTAAAAAAGAATGTTTAGTTTCTTAATTTTGGGATTTAGAAACTGTATACGAATCCTGATATCATTTTATTTTACTTATAATTTTTTGCAGATTGGTAACGAATTTGAGTGTTTGTTCAAGGATAAAGGTGACAACTTTCTGTCGAATTTTCCAGCATATTATTGTCCACGAATTTTAGAATATACAAACTTGAGTCGTCTTGATGTTTATAATGGTTCTAAACACATAACCGATGGTAATCTATTACTTTTTAAGACGTACATCGTCCTCAACGTATGCTACCCTGTGGGACTGCAGAATTTCTACATCTTTATTGGTAGAGCAACAAAAAAGTTATTGTTTTGTCATAAGAAATGAAAATAGAAATTGATTATAATCTTTAGTAGCTTTCGTGCAGTCAAAATAAGTTTAAAAAATGGTAATTCTCCAACTTGAAAAAAGTCCCTAATGCTAAATTACTTTCGTAATCTACATCAGAAATCTTGTTGAATTTCATTGCCTTGACTATTTCTAGGATAATATCTTATTTGTATAAACCTCTTGAGAGTAATTGCAATTTTGTAAACTGTGAAAACTATCCTACAATTTTTTAAGACTTTTAATTTTTTTGGTACATGTTGAGTGCAAGGAAGGTACTAGAGAAACTCAAATATCCAGTTTTCGACGTTGTTCTTTTACATTACTTTAATAGGGTCTAACGATTCGATTTTCAGCAACGTCACTACTATAACGTTACTACTTGCTTGTACTTTTGATGTACAATTCGCTAATCTAGATTTACGTACTAAGTTTCCATTTGTTTCAACACTGTACACAAACTTTTGTTTAGAGCTGTCAACCATTTATTTTCGTGTTTCAAATTTTTATATGTCGAAATAAAATTACAACATGCTTTAAGTATAAAAAAAAGTCCTCTCATACCCCCATAATTTTACTAACTCATTAATTAAAAAAAAACTGAATGCGCTGATGAAATTAGTGCGAAACACTGATTTCATCAGCGAGTAATCGCTGATTAAACCCGTGCCACTTAGCTGTTTGAACCAGCGAATTACTGTGTCGCTGATTAAAACAGTGAATATTCGCTGATTCGCAGTGGTATACTTATAGCTGTCTAAATCAGCGTATATGCGCTGCCAATCAGCGAATTTTCGCTGATTCAGATTTAGAGAGTGCTAAAATATCTGGAAGTAAGATCAAACGATTAATGACACAGTTGTTGTAAAATCATGAAAAAAGCAGATCAGGATATAAGACTTAATTTGGATTAGAGTGGCTTGTTAGCGTGGATTTTGGCGATGCCCTTCCCAAATACATGTATATATGAATAAACAAGCTTCGCTGACTGATTAACTAATTATCGGCTAGGTTCCCTCCAACCAAGATCGTCCTGACTACCACCATCTACCCTTCCACTTGAAGCTGTTTCCGAAACTCTCATTTGTAAAATTAAATAAATTTTTTTTATTCAAAATTGGGTAATTCTACAGTCCAAAAGTTGACAGAGAAAAATGTAATCTTTACAGCGATTTCAGAGTAATCTTTACCTGCAACAAAAATTACCTTTACGTGGTAAGATTTACCCATCACACTGAGTATAGTTACGATGCTGATTTTATTATATCTTCTTTTTAATTATTTAATTTAATATTTTAATTCATTTTTGTTTGGTCTGTGTTGGAAGCTTTTAAAATTTCACTAATTTCTACACAAAATCATAATACTTGTTAAAAAAATTCATCCGGTAATGATTCGAATATGTCGAAATTTATATAGAGAAAAAAATTCTGGACTTTTCTACAATTACAATTAAGGGTATATGTTGAATTTATTCTAACATTATTACTTTTCAGATAGAAAATTCGTCTTTTTGGATTGAAAATTCCTCTTTGATATAAATGTCACCATTTTTTGGTTGTAAGTTAATTCTTTTGAATCGAAAAGTCTACTATTACATTTTTGGTTCAGAAATCATTTATTTTGGTTGAAAATTTGATTATTTTGTTGAAAATTCAAATATTTTTATAAAAGTCATCTTTTTTGGTTAAAAATTCATCTCTTTAGTAGAAAATTTAACTATTGTATTGAAAATTAATTTTTTTTTCATATATATCGCCTTGTTGGCTTGAAAATTCCACAATATTGTGAAAATTATTTTCTTATTCTGACTGCTGCAAGCTCTGTCTCACGTGCAAATTTGTCTTTTTAGTATAAAAATTCATCTTTTTCTGTTGAAAAATGCAACTTCAGTTAAAAATTAATCTGCTTTTGTTTTTAACTATTTTGTTAGAAATTCAACTTCTTTGGTTGAATTCCATTGTTTTTTATCTGAAATTAAAATCGTTTTTGGTTAAAGTGTCAATGATCAAATTTTTCGTTGAGAATTGATCTTTATTTGTTGAGAATTCATCTTTATTAATTGAAAATTCTGATGAAGGATTTTTTTCTGATTTGTTGAAAATTCGTCTTTTTGACTTGAAATTACAAATTTGGTTGAGTTTTGTTTATTTCTTGGCTAAAAATCTTTCTTGGTTGAAAATTCAAAACTTTGATTGAAAATTCGACTTTTTGGTTCAAACATTAATCTTTTTATATACAAAAAGAATCTTTTTGTTGAGAATTCTTATTTTTGAGTTAAAAATTCAACTGTTTTATAGAAAATTCGTCTTTTTGGTTAAATTCAACTGGTTTTTTTACCTAAAATTGAAACCTTTTGAGGTTGAAGTATCAAGGATTAAATTTTTCGTTGAGAATTTATCTTCATTAATAGAAAATTCTGGTTAAATGTTGAACTACTTTGTTAAAAATTAATTTATTTCTTTTGAAAATTTATTTTTCGAACTAATAACTTAACGATTTCATGTTTAGTTGAAAATTAATCTTTTTTAGTTAAAAATTCAACAGTTTTGTTGAAAATTCGTCTTTTTGGCTTAAAATTACAAATTTGGTTAAATTTTGTTTCTTTCTTGGCTAAAAATCTTTCTTGGTTGAAAAATTAAAACTTTGATTGAAAATTCGACTTTTTGGTTTGGACATTAATCTTATTTTCGAGTTGAAAATTCAACTGTTTCATAGAAAATTCGTCTTTTTGGTTGAATTCAACTGTTTTTCATCTAAAATTAAAATGATTTTTGGTTGAAGTATCAACGATTAAATTTTTCGTTGAGAATTCATCTTTTCATTCAAAAATTATGTTTGACAGTTGAACTACTTTGCTAAGAATTAATTTATTTTTGTTGGAAATTAATTTTTTCAAATGATAATTTAACTATTCCATGTTTTGTTTAAAATGGATCGTTTTTACTTGAAAGTTCAACTGTTTAGTTAAAAATTCGTATTTCTTGGTAGAAATTAAACTTTCTTGTTAAAAATGCATATTTATGGGTTGAAAATTTGGTTGAATTTTGTTTCTTTCTTGGATGAAAAGCTTTCTTGATAGAAAATTCGACTTTTTTATTAAAAATTCCTCTTTTTTATTTGAAAATCAATCTTTTTATGCAGAAAATTAGCTCTTTTGTTAGAAAACTCAACTGTTTCGGCAAAAATAATCCTTTCCGTTGAAAATTAAACTATTTTGTTAGGAAATTCATTTCTTTGCTTGAAAATTGAACCATATCATTGCAAATTCGTCTTTTTTTGGTTGGAATTTTATTTTTTAACTAAAAATGGAACTATTCCCTTTTTAGTTGGAAATTTAACTTTTTAAGTTGAATTAGTTCATTAGAAATTCATTTTCCTGATTGAAGATTCTTGATTTTATTTGAAAATACTTTGTTTGAAAATTTAAATATTAGATATTATTATTAACTATTTTGTTGGAAAGCAATTTTTTTTAAATTGATTTAAATTTCATGTTGGGTCGAAATTTTTTTTTTTTTTTTTTGAAAATTCAGGTATTTTGTTGAAATTTCGTTTTTTTTTTTATAGAAAATTAATCTTCTTGATAGAAAATTCACATTTCTGGTAAAAATTGACATTTTTTACTGAAAATTTAACTCCTCCAATTGAAGACTCATCATTTTAGTTGAAAATACACATCTTATCGGTTGAAGTCCTTTGTTAAAAATTCATATTTTTTTAGTGAAAGATTCATAATTTCAGTTGAAAATTTATCTCTTTGGTTGAACATTGAACTATTTTGTTGAAAATTCGTTTTTTAGTAAAAAATTAATTTTGTTAGTTGAAAATGTAACTATTTCATTTCTGGTTGAAAATTCAATTATTTGGTTGAAAACACATGTATTTTGTTAAATATTCATACTTTTTTTGAATATTCAACTATTGACTTGAAAATCAATTTGATTTGTTAAAAATTGAACAACTTTGTTGAAAGGTATCCTTTTGTTCATAAGTCAACTGTTTTGTTGAAAATTCAACTTTTTTGGTTGATTTAAACTGTTTTTTGTTCACAATAAAAATCTTTTGTGGTTGAAATATTAACTATTACATTTTTAGTTGAGAATTCATTTTTTTGTTAGCAAAAATTGATGTTTTTAACTAAAAACTTAACTACTTGGGTGGAAAATTCATCATTTTACTTGAAAATACATCTCATCGGTTGAACTCTTTTGTCAAAAATTCATATTTTTTTGGTTGAAAATTCATAATTTTAGTTGAAAAATTATCTCTTTGATTGAAAATTAAACTATTTTATTGAAAATTCGTTTTTCGGTGAAAAATTAATTTAGTTAATTGAAAATGTATCTCTTCCATTTTTGGTTGAAAATTTATGTTTTTTAGTTGAAAACTCAACCACTTGGTTGCACTCTCATATATTTTTATGAACATTCCTCATTCTGGTAGAAAATTAATCTTCTTGCTTGAAAATACATGTTTTTGGTTGAAGAATCATCCACTCTCTTAAACTAAACCAGTGAAATCTTCACTGGTTGAATCAGTATTTGGAATTATCATTGGTGAACCAGTGATTTTCCGATTGTCATTGGATGAACCAGTAAGTGGCTCATCTAAAACAGCGTTACTGAATATACCAGTGACACCAAATTATAAATTTAACCATTGCGGTTTTTAGAAGATAATTTTGGAAAGTTAACAAAAAGGTGATGAATGATAAATGTCATACCTAACCAGCTTACAGACGACAACGCGTACGACCAGATGACTACTGATACTGAGTAACCAGTAAACCTCACCAGATTAAACCTGCAGTGACGGAATTCCATAGAGTGAAACTGTGAAGTCTCACTGATTGTTAGTGACACACTTCTGGCTGTTTCAACCAGTTCGATTTCACTGGTTCATTTTATGAGAGCAGCTATCAAAGCTGGATAACTATTGGTACTGAGCGACTAGTGAACCTCACTGATCAAACCTGCAGTAAAGAAAATCTACAAAGAAAACCAGTGAACTCTCACTGACTTTTAGTGACACACTTTTGGCTGTTTCAACCAGTTCGATTTCACTGGTT
>CAKNYM010051883.1:323228-349334 GCA_932195095.1 Andricus curvator | reverse complement strand
GACTTCAGACGATTTGTAATCTTAATACACTTTCCCCTATTCCCCTCTTAACACATTTTTGAGAGAATTCCTTTTTTCCGAACAGAATTAATAGAACTCAATTAGAAAATCCAGCTATTTTTCGTTGAAAGTAAATTCTTTTTCATTAAAAAGTCCACTATTATATTAATTTTTGATTCAGACTTTATCTATTTTTGCCTAAAATTTTACTATTTGGTTCAAGATTTAACTTTTTTTTTTAAATTCGCCTTTTTGGTTCAAAATTAATTTTTTTTTTTAAACTAAAATATTTTATTTTGGGTTCTGTAGAAAATTCCTCTTTTCAGCTAAAAATTCAACAGTTTTGTTAAAAATTCGTCTTTTTGGGTTTGGAACAATTCTATTGTTTTTGTAAAAAATTCAACTATTTAGTTGAAAATTAACTCTTTAGATGAAAATTTATATTTTCGGGTTGAAAATTCAACTGTTTTCTAGAGAATTCACCTTTCTGGTTTGAAGATTCAATAATTTGGTTAAAATTTGTTTCTTTCGTGACTTAAAAATCTTTCCTGGAAGAAAATTTAACTCTCTTGTTGAAAATTCGTCTTTTTCGTTCGAGAATTTCTCTCTTTTGGTAGAAGTTTGATCTTTTTGGTTAAAAATGCAACTGTTTGGTTAAAATGGTTGAGGATTTGAGATTTTTGGTGAGGATTCAACTATTTTGTTGAAAATTAATCTGTTTGGTTAAATTCAACTGTTTTTGATTTAAAATCAAAACCTTTTTTTGGTTGAAATATCGACTATTAAATTTGTCGATAAAAATTCATCTTTTTGCTTGAATTCGACTGTTTCTCATTTAAAGTTGAAATCTTTTCTCGGTTCAAATATCAATTATTATATTTCTCGTTGAGAATTAATCTTTTTTGTTTGAAATTTCAACTAAGTATTTGGTTGAAAGTTGAACTTCTTTGTTAAAAATTTATTTTTTCGGTTAAGATTCAACAATTTGGTAAAAATTTAATTTATTTTTTTTTTAAATTGAACTGTTTCGTTGAAATTTTGTCCTTTTTGTTGAAAATTCAACTATTTGGATAAAATTTTATCTTTGTAGCTTAAAAATTAGACTATGTGTTTAAAAATTTAAGCATTTTGTTGAAAATTTAAATATTTTTTGGAAAATTCAACTATTTTGTTAAAAAATCATCTTTTTTGTTCAAAAATTAAACTGTTTCATTGAAATTTCGTCTTTCTGGATTGAAAATGCATCTCTTTGAATAGAAATTTTATCTTATTTGGTGGAAAAGTTCTTACTTGAAAATTCAACTATCTTCTGAAAAATTTTAATTTTCCTATATTGAACTATAAATCTCTATGACTCTGGAAAGAAGATCAATTTTCTACCAAATAGTTGAATTCTCAACGAAAAAATATCAATTTTTAACGAAAAAGGGAATTGTTAAATTTTCAGTAAAAAAAAAATTTTAACTAAAAAAACGACTTTTTAACAAAATGTTTAAATTTTGTACTTTAGAGATGATATTTCAAATATAAAGATGAATGTTGAACAAAACAGTGAATTTTTAACAAAAGAGTTCAACTTTCAACGAAGTCTTAAGTTTTCTACAAAAAAATTAATTTTTAAACCAAAAAGATAATTTTTCTAGAAAAATGACAAATTTTCAACAAAATACGTGAATTATCAACCAAACAGTTAATTTTTCAGCTAAAACAACAAACAATCTTATAGTTAAATTGTCAGTTCAAAACATTAATTTTGAACCAACAAAAAACGAATTTTCAAGAAAATAGTTAAATGTCAACTAAAGAGATGAATTCTTAATTAAAATTTTAAATCTTCTACCAAAAAATAAAATTTTTAACCATAAACAATTACCTTTCAATTGAGAAGACGAATTTTCAAGCAAAAAATACGAATTTTTAAACAAATAGTTTAAGTTCAAACTAAAAAAGGTCAATTTTGAATTGAAAATGGAATAAGTCAATTTTAAGTTAAAAAATTTAATGTTCAACAAAAAAAAAAACGAATTTTCAACAAAATATTTACATTTTTGACCAAAAAATTAATTTTTAATTCTAGGGTTGTATTTTTAACTAAAGAGATGAATTTTTAACTAAGGAAGATACATTTAAACCCGAAAACGAAATATTCAAATTTTTAGTTAAAAAATTATTCTTTGAAAATTTGAAAAAAATGTTTACTTTTTTATCAAAGAGATGAATTTTTAAACTAAAATGATGAAACTTTAAACAAACAAAACAAATTTTTAACAAAAAAGTTCAACTTTCATCAAATAGTTGAATTTTCAACTAATAAATATACATTTAAAAATAAAAACGGAATAGTTCATGAATTTTCAAACCAAAGAGATTTTAATTAATTTTTTCCTGAAAAAAAGTTTCTTCTTCCGATCTCTCTAGTAGCTTAATGGGAAAGCACCCGACCGGCAATCGTAAGTTCTGTGGTTCAATTCCCAGCGGAGCGAAAGGCAAGATCTTTCGTCAGGAAAAAATTAATTAAGATCATTTTTAATTCATATTTCCATCTAGTCTGAAAAGACGTGAAAAATGTCTGTTATTCCCTGATGATAATACAGACTCCTTGAAAAATTTGATGTGTACCACCGCATGAAAGGAAGTTGAGAATCACAGACCTTGGCGATGAGGAGAGAAATATACTTGAAAATGATTACAGGCACAAAAAAGGAAAGTTAAACTACTAGTCAAGGAAAGTAAAGATAAAATCAGAACAGAAGAAAATTCAAAACGACTTTGAAGGAAGCAAGAAACTGTTTTATATATGGGCGTCGATCAATATGAAGGAAGGCAAAATTACAGAGTTAGGCAGCATGAGAAATAGCAAGAGTTTAAAAAAAATTCTTCAAACCAAAATGCTAATCCAGATTTTCAATATTTTAATACTCTCATTTGATAGATTTTGTATATTTTATGAGAAAGTTTAGTATCCTCGTTAAGGTAAATTAATTATTTACTTTTGCACTGGAGAAGACAAGACAAACTGACCTATCGAAGCGTGAAAAGCCCACCCAGACATAATGCGACGAGAGATACGACCGAGCAAAATCCTTACCGGCTGGATGAAAAAACCTTAATTGAAAGACAATAAGCGTAAAATGATTAGAATCGGTGTAGCACTGTAGATTTAACGGATCTCCAAAATAATGGTCGCAAGCATATGAACGCGGCCTGTCACGGACGGATTGATTAAAATTCAAGGAAACATGACGGTTGCTTTTTACGCCTGATCTTTCGGCTTCACCAAAAGATTGCGGCTCTCGTATTATTTCCAGCAGGAACGAAATCTTTTTCTTCCATAACCCTGTAATTTCAATCTTTTAAAGTTAAATTTGATTGGATAACATAGTTTTGCCGATATTCATCACAGAAAAAACCGGGGTTTCGTTTAGAACCCATTTTTGGTTCCAAAGGAGCTGCAACAAAAAGGAACCTCTCTTGTTGAAAAGGAACCCAAAATGATAAATGGTTTCTAAATGAACCCAAAGTATGGATTCAAATGGTTCTAATAGAGCATTTTTGTCACTTCTGCCCAGTGGTGTAGTCGATGCCTGGCGGGGCCTGGCGCCGCCAGGGTACTTTTTTCGAAGGCCTGGCGGCGCCAGGCCACTTTCTTGTCACATGGAAAATTTTTCCAGTTATGGGCCATCCATTAACTATGTTACCAATTTTTGACTTTTTTGATCTCCCCCAAAAGTAACGTAGTCGTTGGCTAAAGACGGATTTTACGTTTATATTATTATTATATTATTATACCATTAAGCCATTTCCCTTTCGGGGTAGGCGTGACTTGCTCGGTTAATTTTTTTAAATAAAATTAATGTAGATAAAATAATGCATTCAATACAAAACAACAACCAAAAAAGGTTTTCTACCCAAAGAGATGAATTAAAAAAAAAAAAAAAAAAAAAAAAAAAAACGAATTAAAAAAAAATTAATTTTGAACCAAACAGTTGCATTAACAGCCAAATAGATTAACTTTTCAGTGAAAGCGACGAGTTTTCTGAAATACAATCACAGATTTAACCAAATAATAACATTTTCAAGACAAATAGACGAATGATTTCGAAGATAGTTGAATTAAAAAAAAGGTACTTTTCGACCAAGAAAGATAAATTTTCAACCAAGAAGGATACTCATTCTACCATAAAATATGAGTTTTTAACCTACAAGGATACATTTTTAACAACATAGTTGAATTTTCATCCAAAAATGATAACTTTAAAAAATAATTAAATTTTCCAAAAATAATTAGATCTTTAACAAAATAGTTGAATTTCTAACCAAATAGTTGAATTTTCAGCATACAAAGATGCATTTTGAATCAAATAGTCGAAATATCGCACAGAAATGATTACAATTCAATCAAATATTTGAATTTGCAAGATAAACAGACAAATTTTTTAGAAGACTGTTGAAGAAAGAAGGATACTCATTCTACCATAAAATATGAGTTTTTAACCTAAAAGGATACATCTTTAACAACATAGTTGAATTTTCATCCAAAAATGATAACTTTAAAAAATAATTAAATTTTCCAAAAATAATTAGATGTTTAACAAAATAGTTGAATTTCTAACCAAATAGTTGAATTTTCAGCATACAAAGATGCATTTTGAATCAAATAGTCGAAATATCGCACAAAAATGATTACAATTCAATCAAATATTTGAATTTGCAAGATAAAGAGACAAATTTTTTAGAAGACCGTTGAATTTTTATTAAAAACAAATCATTTTCAACCAAGAAAGATGTATTTTCAACAAGATAGTTAAATTCTCAATCGAAAAGTTAAACTTTCAACAAACAAGAATAATTTTCTACCCAACAAGACGACTTTTTAACGAAATATATGAATTTTCTACCAAATAATTAAATTTTCAACCAAAAAGTTGAATTTTCAACACAAAAGATTAATTTTCCACCCAAAGAGACGAGTTTTCAACAAAATACATTAATTTTCTAACAAATAGTTGAATTTTCAAATTATACAATATACAGGACAAAGTTTCAATCAAAAACGGAATAGTTGCATTTTCATCCAAAAATGATAACTTTAAAAAATAATTAAATTTTCCAAAAATAATTAGATTTTTAACAAAATACTTAAATTTTCAGCATACAAAGATACATTTTCAATCAAATAGTCGAATTTTTGCAAAAAAAGATTACAGTGTAATCAAATATTTACATTTTCAAGACAGAGCAATTTTTTAGAAGACCGTTGAATTTTTATTTTAAGAAAATCATTTTCAACCAAGAAAGATGAATTTTCAACAAAAAAGTAAAGTTTTCAAGCTAAAAAGTCGAATGTTTTAAAAAACAGCGGTCTTTCAAATCTAAAAAAAATGAATTTTTAACCAAAAAGATGATTTTCAACCAAGAAAGATGAGTTTTCAAGAAGATAGTTAAATTCTCAAGCGAAAAGTTAAACTTTCAAAAAAAAAGAATAATTTTCTACCCAACAAGACGACTTTTTAACGAAATATATGAATTTTCTACCAAATAATTAAATTTCCAACCAAAAAGTTGAATTTTCAAAAAACAAGATTAATTTTCTACCCAAAAAGACGAGTTTTCAACAAAATACATTAATTTTTTAACAAACAGTTGAATTTTCAAATTATACAATATACAGGACAAAGTTTCAATCAAAAACAGAATAGTTGAATTTTCATCCAAAAATGATAACTTTAAAAAATAATTAAATTTTCCAAAAATAATTAGATGTTTAACAAAATACTTAAATTTTCAGCATACAAAGATATATTTTCAATCAAATAGTCGAATTTACGCAAAAAAAAAATTACAATTTAATCAAATATTTACATTTTCAAGACAGAGCAATTTTTTAGAAGATCGTTGAATTTTTATTTTAAGAAAATCATTTTCAACCAAGAAAGATGAATTTTCAACAAAAAAGTAAAGTTTTCAAGCTAAAAAGTCGAATGTTTTAAAAAACAGCGGTCTTTCAAATCTAAAAAAAAAAATGAATTTTTAACAAAAAAGATGATTTTCAATCAAGAATGATGAATTTTCAACAAGATAGTTAAATTCTCAATCGAAAAGTTAAACTTTCGAAAAACAAGAATAATTTTCTATCCAACAAGACGACTTTTTAACGAAATATATGAATTTTCTACCAAATAATTAAATTTTTAACCAAAAAGTTGAATTTTCAACAAACAAGATTAATTTTCTACCCAAAAAGACGAGTTTTCAACAAAATACATTAATTTTTTAACAAACAGTTGAATTTTCAAATCATACAATATACAGGATAAAGTTTCAACTAAAAACGGAATAGCTGAATTTTCAGATAAAAACTCTGATAAAAAAAAAACTTTGAACGAAACATAAACGTTTAAAAAATTTATTTTTAACCAAACATGAAACGAATTTTCATCAAAATAGTTAAATTTTTGACCAAAGATATGAATCATCTACTTAAAAAAAATGATTTTGTAACAAAGTAGTTGAATTTTTTATAAAAAATATGACTTTTTCAAATTTAGTTACATTTTCAACAAAATAATTCAATTTTCAACCAAATAATAGAATTTGTAACCAAACCAGATGAATTCCGAACCAAAAATATAATAATATAATATAATAATAATAATATATAATAATTCTCGAAAATAGTAAATTGAGGGCCCGGATGCAGTAAAGGAACGAGCGCTTAAAAACGCGAAAAATTATAGTCCAAGCGTCTCGTGATATCCAAATTTTAAAGTTAATAAAATTAATTTGTTTAAAATAGCGGCTTATAGAGAACGACAAGGCTGAACTTTTTTCTATTTTAATTTTTTTTCCGATAAATATTCGAATCATTTCTTATAAAATACCTAATTTCGTCAATTTTTA
Source organism: Andricus curvator (assembly GCA_932195095.1). NCBI lineage: Eukaryota > Metazoa > Arthropoda > Insecta > Hymenoptera > Cynipidae > Andricus > Andricus curvator. The sequence continues at coordinate 342,434 of CAKNYM010051883.1, read as the reverse complement.
ATGAATAAATCTAAAAATGTCCAAAATCTTCCTTGAATATTGAGGAACAAATGCCTCACTTGAAGTTTTTTCAACTTTTAAATTCCCTCGTTACTTTTTGTTGGTGAACAAAAAAAATGTGGTTACTGACCGGTTGTAATTTGCAATTCATTATTATTAAACAATAGTTTAAATTTTTTTCTTTATTTTTTAGACGATGCTAGAATATACCGCGTGTGGGTACAAAATTTCAAATAGTTTCAATAATATTTGTCTGAATTATAATGATTTTTGTTTTAAAAAATAATTGAATTGGGAAAACATTTTTTCACTTTTTAAATTTTATTATTAAAATTATTTATCGGAAAAAAACTTAAACTAGGAAGAAGTTCAGCCTTGTCACTTTCTATAAGCCGGTATTTTACCAAATTTAATTTTTTAAACTATAAAATTTGGATATCACGAGACGCTTGGACAATAATTTTTCGCGTTTTCGAGCGCAAAAAATAAGAAAATATTTGACAGTTTTTTTTTCGTTGGAATAATTTTTTATTTTGTATGGGGTATTTATTTTCAAGTGTAATATTAAATCTTTTTTCGAAAATTTTAAAATTCGGAAATTTGCTATTTTCGGAAATTCAATAATTTCGAGAATTTGAATATTCGTGTTCTGAAATTTGGGTATGAACATTTTCGGTAGTTTTATTTTCTTACGGGAATTTTCGTTTTTTGACAATTTTCTTTTTCAGTAATTATTTGTTCTGTATTTTTCTACATACGGGACTTTGAGAATTCGGCAAACTTATTTACTCCCAATTTTATAAACATAAAGCCAGAGTATTCTACAATAATTTTTACATTTTATTTTATTATTTATTTATTAGGCTCCCAAATAAATAAAAAAGCCAATACAATAATAATTATAGTTTTATTTGTATAAGGCCCAGAGATATTGAAAATATTACTCTCTGGTAGAAAAAGATTATAAATAAAATAAAAAACTCATATATTTTATATTATTGATTCTCTCAACTTATCATATTTTTATCAGTACAAAGACAGCCTTTTACGAAGCAGTGTATAAAAAACATTCAAAATTTGCTCACTGGAAAATCTAATTAATTATGATTTCAAACGACACATCATTAATTTTACTGTTTTAGAAACTAAAAAAAAAACCTCGAAAAAAACTATACTTCTCCGTACTCTATTACTTGTAATTTACAAAATATTTTGTTATTTTTGAGCCCCTCTAAACTTTATTTTATATTAGAAAGTAAAATAGAATTTAAAAAATTATAAATTGCCTTTTTCAATATTTTTCTCTTCAATAAAAATATTTTACATTGGCCTAGGAATCCTTCTTTTGTATGAAAAATATTGGAAAGAATTTTATTTTTCAACACCATGCACAAAATACATTAGATTGATTTTGAGTATTTTTTATTATAAATTATTCACTTTTTAAAGCTTCGAATTAAAATTGTAACACAAGGAATGTTAACTAACGAATGTACTTTCATCGTACACCCCCCCCCCCCCATCTCTAAAAAGTAACGTAGCCCAACATTCTAGCAAAAATGAGGAAATAGGGTAATTTTGCCCGAAAATAGGGGCATAATAGGGAAATAAAGACTTCAAAAGAAAATTGATGTAAAGATCATTTTAAGTTCAATACAAGACACTAAATTCCTTAGATTTCAAGTCGAAATATATTGCATTTTCAATAAAATAGATTTTCTACCGAGAGAGATAAATTTTCAACCCAAAAAGACGAATTTCCAACAACAGCAAAATTAATTTCTAACGAATTTTTTTGAAGACAGTTGAATTTTCAATCAAAAAGTTCATTTTCACCAAAAAAGTTCATTTTAAAGTAAGAGAGATGAATTTTCAAGCAAAAGGGTGACTTTTTTACCGTAAGAGATGAATTTTCTACCAAAAGATACATTTTAACCAGTTCAATTGAACGAAAAAAAAGCATTTTCATACAAAATAATAAATGAAAATGATTTTTTAGCAAAGAAGTTCAACTTTCAGCCAAGTAGTTGAATTTTCAAACAAACAAAAAAAGAATTTTTGACCGAATAGTTGAATATTCAACAAAACAATGAATTGTTAAATTATCCTTTAAGAAATTTTGTTCTAAAAATAATTGAATTAATGAAAAATAGTTGAATTCAACCAAAAAATGAAAATTTTTAACAAAATTCATGAATGCCCAATTAAAATAGATTAATATACAACGAAACAGTTGCACTTTTAACCAAAAAGGATACATTTTCGACCAAGAAGATTAATTTCCTGTCAAAAAAGTCGAATTTTCAGAAAAATAAATGAATATTCAACCAAAAGTTGAATTTTCAAGAAAAATCTAATAGTTAGATTTTTAGATAAAAAAAAATAATTCTGAAATAAAAAAAGAATGTTCACTAAAATAGATAAATTTTCAACCGAAAAGATGAATTTTCAACTAAAATGATAAATCTTTAAAAAAATGCCCATGAGATGATTTTTTAATCAAGAAGATTAATGTTCTAAGACTGGAATAGTTACATTTTCAATCAAAGAGATGTTTTCTTTAATAGTAGCATTTTGATGCAAAAAAAACAACGAATTATTTACAACGTAGTTGAATTTTTGCCAAAAATATATTTTAACAGAAAATTCAACTTTCTACTCAATAGTTAAATTTTTATAAAAGCAGTTTAAATTTTAACCAAAAAGATTCATTTTCAATAAAAAAAACTGCATTTTCTACGGAAAGGTTAATTCTCAACCAAATAGTTCAGTTTTCTACCAAATTGTTCAATTTTAAAACCAAAAAGACGATTTCTCTCCAAAACAGTTCAAGTTTCAATAAAAAAAATAAATTCCCAATTTAAAAAAAAATTAATTTGTGTACATACAACCAAACAGTTAAATTCTTAACCAAAAAGGATACATTTCAAACTAAGAATATTAATTTTTTACCAAAAAAGACGAATTTTCAACTGAACACATACATTTTCGACTAGAAAAGATTGTCAGCCTATTTATTTAATTACATATATGTATGTATGTATATATATATATATATATATATATATACATACATTTATTTATTTATTTCAATTTTCAACAAAAGAGTTTAAGATGCAACCCAAAATATGATTTTTTAACCAAATAGTGGAATTTTTAGCCAAACGAGATAAATTCCGAACCAAAAATATAATAGTAGACTTTTCAACCAAAAATAATTGGCGGTTCCATAAATTCAGTTCGCATTTAAGTAAATGTCGAGGAAAAAGGGATAAAATAGAATGTCTCTTGAAAAAAGGGGAAAAAAGTGGAATCCTTTAAGAAAAGGGAAAATAGGGGAAAGAGTAATTAATGAACGGCCCCTAACGCGTGACGACTAATAAATCGCGAAAACTAAAATTCCCGACACTATGAAATTCCCGGAAAAGAAATTATTCAACATTTTAAATTCCCGAAATTATAAAGTTGCTGACAATTCTAAATTCCCGAAGAATAAAAGTCCCGAAAGTTTATAATTATACCGAATTTGAAAATTTCCAATAATAGATAATTCTGAAATAAAAGTGCCGACAATATAAAATCTCAGACACTATAAAATTGCTGACATATAGGTAAATTTATAAATGTTTGAAAATCGCGATTTAAAGAATTAAAAAATTGTTTCAATATTAAATAAATGCTAAAATAAAAAATATATTCGTCAAAAAAATTATTTTATTTATTATTAATTCTTTTTATTTTATTATTAAGAAAATATTTAATTGCTTAGATTTGGAAATTTTATAATTCGGGTATTTCCCTGTGTCAGAAATTTAACAGTGTCGGACATTTTATAATGTGGGGAATTTTCATTATCGGGAATTTCCCAATTCAGTAATATTATACACAGTCGGGAATTTTATTATTCGGGAATTTTAAATTGTGCTTAATTTTCAAATTTTCTTGAATTTCCTACTTCGAATATTTCCTTTTTCGTGAATTTTCCCGTGTCCGGATGACAAATGCTTTCAAATTTCGATTTTATAAATATTAATTGCTTTTAATTTGTAACTAATCGTTTTTGAGATTTTAAATGTTACAATAATCAATTTTTTGTGTGATTGATAAATAGATTTTCTTTAGATTTTAGTGATTTTATGTAGATGTTTAAATGATTTGATTCTCAAGGTTTTAAAGTTAGAAATGTAAAATTTAACGGAATTCTATTTAATAATTGTTTAATATTTAAAGAATTCAAAGATTTAACGATTATAATTTGAGCGGTTTCTTTCACAGTGAAAACTATGAGATGAATTTTGTTGCACCTAATTTCAAGATAGAGTGCCATCTCGCTCGGACTTTGGGTACAAAACTGCCGTTCATTGTTTTTGCCGCAAAATTGTAAAAACAATTGACAGCAGTTGACATTTCGTACCCCTAGTCAGAGGGAAACGATACCTTGTTTCAGTCTACTGTTTTTGCCACAAAATTGTAAAAACAATTGACAGCAGTTGACATTTCGTACCCTTAGTCATAGGGAAACAATACCTTGTTTCCGTCTACTGTTCTTACCACAAAACTGTAAAAACAATTGACAGAAGGTGACTTTTTGTACCCCAAGTCAGAAGGGAACGATACCTTGTTTCAGTCTACTGTTCTTGCCACAAAACTGTGAAAAAAATTGGCAGCAGGTGACATTTGGTACCCTTAGTGAGAGGAACACATTACCTTGTTGCAGTCTATTTTTTTTTCTGAACTGTAAAAACAATTGACAGCAGGTGCCTGTTTGTATCCTAAGTCAGAAGGAAACCATACCTTGTTTCAGTCTACTGTTTTTTCCACAAAACTGTAAAAACAATTGACAGCAGGTGACATTTCGTACCCTTATTCAGAGGAAAAGAATACCTTGTTGCAGTCTATTTTTTTTTTGCTGAACTGTAAAAACAATTGACAGCAGGTGACGTTCGATTTCCTAAGTCAGAGGGAAACGATACCTTGTTCCTGTGTAACTTTCATCCTACCAAGGTTAATTTTTGTTTCAAGGAAATGGTACCCTGAATTTAGCGTTCGATTCACACTTTGTTTTTTTGTGCAAAATTTGCAGTTTCTCATTTTAAGAAATTTAAATGTAAAATTGCTCAGCTTTTAAAGCTTCATGTATACGACTGCTTTTTGAAAAGTGTAAGAAATCTGAAGTTGATGATTCGTAATATTTTAAAGATTTTTTTTCGAGCATATTTAATTTCAAACAAGTTAAATTCTAATTTTAACATATTTAAGTTTAAATTTGTCTGTTTAGACACATGGAATCATTTGAAGTTTCTCGTTCGATCACCGAAGTTAAGCACCGCTGTGCTCGGCGTTATAGTCGGTTGGGGGCCGTCGTACTACATGGGTCGAATTTGTTACTGTCGATAAACAAGAAATTAACTTAATTTTAATCATTTCTTGCCTAAGTTAGGCATAAAAAGTGCAATCATTTTTTTATTTCATTCAGCATGATTAATTGCCAAAATAACACCAGTCGGCCTGCATTTTTGAAATAAATTCGATTAGTGCTATTTTTGAATAGAGGTTACTAGAACTCGAAGAACTCGATCATCTGTCTGATACCAATGTTTTATTATTTTTTTGCCATTCATCTCTTTTCCGTAACTTTCTTCAAAATATGTCACACACCCAAGGTGAAGACGACTCATGAAAAAAAATAATTTCGACGTGGAAATAAATCAGAAAAATTAAAATAGATCCGTGCTGGAAAAATAAAATCTGCTCGAGTTTGGGAGACTCGCCTACATGTTTAGAAGATATCGACGTTAAGTGGAAAAGCGCGATCGCGACATGTACACGGCGATGTTGCAAGACTCTTCTCACTGGTTACAAGATTTATCGCTTAAACGTGCACTTATGGCTCGGGAAGAGGGTATTGCGTCACATACGAGAGGTAATAAATCATCAAAATATGTATAAGACGATAGAGGGTTTAGAAATTCTATCTGGATGTCCCGTGAGCGTGTTTTTCCATCAAATATTTTACATTCCTTCATTTTTTCTTGAAAATTTTAATTATTACACAAGAAAATGTTTATTATGAAATTTCTCTATAAACAATAGATCTAACATTTATAACATTTAACTTTTATGTTTAAAAATTCAACTGACTTTGATATTTATTTTTTGTTTGAAAATTTATCCTTTTAGGTTGAAAATTCAACTATTTAGTTAGAAATTTAAATATTTGTTTAAAAATTGAACTATTTTGTGGAAAACTTGTCTCTTTTACTTAAAAGTTTAACTATTTGGTTGAAAATTCTTAATTTTTGGTTGAAAATTAACTTTTTTGTAGCAAATTCTTTTTTTTCGATTTCAAATTCGATAGTTTTCTAAATCATTGGATTTTTAAACTGAAATTCAATCATTTTATTAAAAATTCGTTTTTTTACATTCTCCTTCTAATGAGAAGGTATTAGTTTTATGTAAAATTTGACTTTGTCGGTTTTCATCAAATCTCCACGTTTTGAGACCCCCTGAGTCAGAAAAAACGATTTTTACGAAGGTGTCTGTATGTCTATATGCCTGTATGTCTGTATGTCGGTCTGTATTCTTTAAGCAGGATAACTTTCTAAAGATTCATCAGATTGAATTGTGCTTTGACACACTTTTTTGAGGTCTGAAAAGAAAGAACGTGTTCGTTAGCCAGCTATTTTGAATGAAAATTCAGAAAGAGCATTTTCAAAATTTTTTAGACCTTTTTTTTCAAGTTTGAAAAATTCCAGAGACGGCAATTCACAGTACTAAAAAATACGAAAAATTTATCTCAATGACTTTCTTCGATCAAAAACAAAGTACCAGAGTCATAGCATTTTTAAAATTAAAAAAAAACGAAACTGAATATTTTAAGCCAAACAAAGCACGATATGGAAAAAAGTTGAGAAGAGAAAAACGTTGCTTTTTGAAAGCCCTATAGGGCTTTTAAATTCTATAGAAGATTATCCTAACAACTTTTTGAATTTTGTCGAAAAATCAAAAATTCCATTTTGCGGTCAAACTATACAAGATACAACAAAAATGAGAATACAAAAATTATGCACCCAAAGAATATCTACAAATTTGTCATGAATCACTTTTTGATAGGACGCGTAGCTTTTGTCTTATTCGTAAACAAAACTACTTTAAAAATAAAAAAATGCAATTTTTTGGACAAACGACTGAAGCTATGAAAAAACTTTTTCACAAAAGTTCTTAATTTGACAAAGAGCTACAAATTTGTCATTAATAATTTTTTGATATGACGCATAGTTTTTGTTTTAATCAAAAAATATAATGAAAAATAAAAAAATAAAATTTTTTGAAAAACGACACAAATTGCAATAAAATGTATAAAAACATTTTTGTTATTGGGTGCGCACTTTTTTTTAATTAGAAAAACAAGACAAGGGTAGCTGAGAATAAAAATGTATGCAAAATAAGGAGCAAATATTAAAGTAATCATGAAAAATAAAATTTGTACATTATTTTGCAATATCTGAATAAGCAGTACCACACCGAGGTACAGAAATAAATATAATATACACTTGATATAATTGTGTTGAATATAATGTAGAAAAGTTCACACTTTGAATGAAATCAAGTGAGAACCACGAGATATGTGATGAGAAAGTGTTCGTTAGCTGTTAAAGCCGAATGAGCTTTAACAAAAGAGAATTCACAATCACCAAATTACAGTTGTCGGTGCTATAATTTGAAATTAAAATCTTTTTTGGTTGAAATATAACTATTATATATTTTTCATATTTGTTCCTTTTGAATTGAAAATTCATCTCTTTTGGTAGAAAAGTCATCTTTCTTGGTAGAAAAGTCATCTTTCTTGGTTGAAAAGGAATTTTTTTGATGAAAATTCAACAATTTGGTTAAAATTTCATTCATTTTGTCGAAAATCCATCTGTTATGACTGAAAAGTCAACTATTTGGTTAAAAATTTATAATTCTTGTTTGAAAATTAACTTTTTTTTGAAAATTCTTTTTTTTGTATTTAAAAATTTAAAATTTTTTTGAAAATTCGTATTTTTTTGTTAAATTCAACTGTTTTTGATTAAAAATTAAAATCTTTTTTAGTTGAATTATCAACTATTATATTTTTGGTTATTTAAATTTATCGAATTTATCTTTTTTGGTTGACAATTCAACTACTTGGTTAAAAATTGATGCATTTCGTTAAAAATTCGTATTTTTTGGTCGAATTAAACTATATCTTCATTTAAAATTAAAATTGCTTTTGATTAAAATATCAACTATTATATTTTGCGTGGAGAATTCGCCCTTTAGGATCAAAAATTCATATTTTTTGGTAGAAAAGTCATCTTTCATGGTTGAAAAGAAACTTTTTTTTTTTTAATTCAACTTTTCTGGTTAAAAATTAAATTCACTTCTGTATCTATTTTTTTTGTTTGAAAATTCGCCTATTTGGTTGAATAGTTATCTTTGTAGGTTGCAAATTCAAATCTTTGCTTAACAATTCAACTATTTTGTTGAAAATTTAATTATTTTCTTGAAAGTGCAAGTACTATGTTAAAATGTAATCTTCTTTGGTTTACATTTTAACTATTTTGTTGAAATTTTATTTTTTTGTTGGTTAGACTTAATTTCATCAACTGAAAATGTGAATTTTCCAAGTTTTTTAATTTCCTAGTCAAAAATTCGAATTTTTTAGAAGACAGTTGAATTTTCAATCCAAAAGTATGAAATTTTTATGCAAAAAGACAAATTTTCAACAAAACAGTTAACTTTTCAACAGAATAATCAAATTTTCAAAAAATTAGTTAAATTTTCAACTAAGATGATGAATCTTCAAACAAGAAAAGGAATTCTTAACTAATTTTTAGGAGAAGAAAAAATACTTAACCAAATAGTTGAATTTTCTACGAAAGTAGTAGAATTTTTAACCCAAAAAGAGGATTTTTAAACAAAACACTTTAATTATTAAGTCAGCTAGTTGATTTTCAACCAAAAAAAAAAACGATTTATCAATAAAATAGTTAAGTTTTCAACCTAAGAGATGGGTCTTTAACTAATAAATTTAGTTTTTAAAAATGTAGTTTAACTTTCAATCTAGTGGTTGAATTTCCAATCAAAAAGACGAATTTACAAGAAAATACATAAAATTTGAAACAAATTGTTAAATTTTTAACGGAAAACAATCGAATTGACAACAAAACAGTTGAATTTTTAAGCGAATTAGTTGATTTTTGATTGGAAATATAATCAATTTTCAACCAAAAATGGAATAGTTAAATTTGCAGTTTACAAAATTCATCTTTATCACAAAAAAAGAGTTTTTAACGAAATAGTTAAATTTTCAACGAGAGAGATGAAAATTCAACTAATAAAATGTATTATTAATAAATTAGTGCAACTTATAAACAAGGAGTTTAATTTTCAATCAAGAAATTAATTTTTACCCAAGAAGACGAATTTACAAAAAACTTAATGGTATGGTATACAGAAATTTTCAACCAAATAGTTGAATTTTCAAACAAAAACGAGAAATTTTCAATCAAAAATGGAATATTCGAATTTTCAGTTCAAAAAAATTAATTTAAAAAAAAAAGAAAGGGATTTTCAATAAAATTCTTTAATCTGAAACTAATGAAATAAATCATTAACAAAAAAGTTTAGCTTTCAACCGAATAGATATAATTTCTAACCAAAACAGATGAATTCTGAACCAAAAATATAATAGTAGACTTCAATTATAAAAAGAATTAACTTTTAATAAAAAACATTTGGATTTTGTTATTCGGTTCTGATAATTCAGTTCGCATTTAATAAAAAAAATGAAAAGTTTCTTGAAAATAGGAGGAAAAAGAGGAATTCTTTAAAAAAGGGAGAAAGAGGGAAATAGGGGGAAGAGTGTAAAATAAAATCAGTAATTTTCATGTTTTTAAGCATCTCAAAAAATTGTTTATGCCAGAAAGATCATGATCAAATATTTAGCTTAAGAATGATCACAGAAAAAAGTTTGAGAGATGGAAAAAAAGTTTTCTGTGTATTTGTTGACCTAGAAAAAGCGTTTGACAAGGTGAAAGAGTACGGAGTCATGGATGGCTCCTACAAGCAATAAAAACAACATATGGGTAGGTTATGTCCTCATGACTATTTATTATATTCATGGAAAAGTGTATAAGAATGGGCCTCTTCGACGAAGAAGGTGTGGATCTCGGGACAGTGAGGGTACGTGGGTTAGCGTTCGCAGATGATGAGGTTGTTATGGCAGAGTCAATCGAAGACTTGCAAAGAATGTTGAGCAAACTGAATACAAGCATGAAGCACATGGGCCTCAAAATTACTGTGAATAAAACAAAAATTATGTTGTTTGAAGAAAAGAGTGAGCAAACAATGTACAACTTTGTCCTAAACGATGAGAGAATAGAACAAGTTGATAAGTACGTATATCTTGGTAGCCTATTCACTAGCAGTGCCCATTGTCAGAAGTAAAAATATATCATGTAAAGCAAGTAATTAGAAGCTATAGAAGCACAAGTGAATGACGCCTAAAACATAATACCTTGGATACTAATGGGCCCGAGTGGGAAGCTTCACATGATGACTTTGTGAGGCTCTTCACTTGGGGTGATTGCTAGAGAGATTGATCAGCAACCTGGATCGGAGCAGTGTTGTGGAACGAACGTGTTATTTAAATAAATAACACGGAAATTCTAGATCAATCTAAAAATCTCTACCCCTCCCCCACATTACTCCCTTTCTTGCCGAGTGAGTCACGCTTACCCCCAAAGGGAAATGGCTCAATGGTATAATAATAATAATAAAAATAATATAAAAGTGAAAAAATAGACTATGTCAATTTATTCCGATAAAATGGAATCCAGAAAATAATAATAATAAAACTTTTAAATTCTTTTTCTTCTAGCTGTTTATTTGCTACTTTTCAGTGGAGATATATTGTATTAATTTGTATTAATGGCATCTTGCGAAAATAAGTTAAGAAGTTGAAGGTTAATTAAAAATGTATGGATAAGAAGAGCTATTTGATTAGGAAGTCATCCGTGGCATTTAGAGACAAGGATGACCAGCGGTTTTTCGGAAGATTTCGATTGCGCGCTTCACTGAAGACAAGAGCTGATTCGGCATTTGATACAATTTGAACCATGTTTCCAGGTATTCCAGGAATGAACTGTATTTTTTAGATATAAAACCTTGCTAACTAGCAAAAAATATTATTGATAGGTTTATCTTTGATTTCGCTTTTTTATTCATGTGAATGCTAAAAATAGCGCTTTTTAATCTTCTTCAAACTAAAAAGAATATACAGGTTACAAAAGGAAGTATTAATAGCTTGTGAGTACAAGTTTTTCAGTTGATATAAAAAATGTCGTCTGAATATAATGTGGACATTAATATTAGGGAGGTTTATAAAAAATTTAAGGTTATCTAAATAATATATTCAATAATAATGATGAAAATAATAATAATCTATGAAGCAAAGGTGTCAAGCATTTCGTTATACAAACTGTAATGTGTAGATTTTGGAACATTTCGTAAAAAAGAAGCTTTTTAAGAATTTTTAAGGGTATCAAGAGAATAAAAATATGTCTCAAAATTCCCGATAAATTTAATACTAATTTTTTATTTTTAAAAATAATTTTTAAGAGAAAATTGATGAAGATTTTAAAATATCATAATTCATTTCCTCACATTTTGAAAAAGAATGTGGACGGTTTTATAAAGCAAATATTTTCAATTAGCAAGATCACATAGTTTTATGAAAAAATTCTTGTAAGTTTAAGAGATATTTTCACGATAATAATACAAATTTCTTAAAATTCATGGGATAATTTGAACTGTTTTTTTGTTTTGAGAAATGAATTTTAAGATAATATTAAGAAAGGCTTTAAAATATTTTAAAAGATTTCCAAACTGATAAAAAGAGAAGCTGGAAAATTTGAAGGTAATTTTTGTAATTTTTCAGAATTTAAAGAAAATTCCTGGAAAAATTCGAAGAATTGAAAAATATATTTAGAAGGTTTAATAGGTTTGAAATAGGTTAGAGAAATAATTTGAAATTTTTACCGATTTTCAAAAATTAAAAACAAAATGTAAACTTTAGAAGATTTCGAAGAATTTTCGTAACTTTTTAAGAAGTCTGAAAGGTTTCAAAAAATTGAAAAACTTTTTTTAGGATTTCTGTAAAAATGGTTAATGACTTTGTATTTAAGAAAAATTATTTTTTTTTTTTAATTTAAAAATAAGATTTCAAAACATTTCAAAAGATTTATATAAATGTCAAGAAAAAATCTTGAAGATTGAAGGGCAATTTTTTTAATATTGAAAGATTTTTCAAAACTTTAGGAATAATTCGAGGCAGTTTGGAAGATTTTTAATAAAAATTTCTAAAAGTCATAAGTATATCTTCTGAACTGAATCGAATTTTTCCTAAAATTTTTAAAAATTCTGTAAAAGAAAAAAATTATTCTTTTTCGACATACATATCTGAAATCTTCAAAAATCTTTTTGAATTTTCTCAACAATCTTAGAAAAATAATATTTTTATAACCTTGGAAACAAATGAACAAATAAACATCAATAAGAAATATGTTTTCGAAATTTTTATTTTGTATTCAAAATCATTTATCCCCTCAAATTATAATTTTGATGAATTTTTTCTTCTTTCTTGACTGAAAAATCTTTTCTGGTTAAAAATTAAGCTATTTGGCTTGAAAGTCGTCCTTTTGTTTTGAAAATTGATCTGATTTGGTTAAGAATTCCACTATTTTGTTGAAAATTTGTATTTTCCTGTTGTAAAAAATGCCACTGCTTAAAAATCAATCTTTTTTGAACGAGGACTAAACTGTTTTGTTAATAAATTATTTTTTAATTAAAGATGTACCATTTTAGCTAAAAATTTATCTCTCCGGTTGACAATGTCACTATTCCGTTAAAACCTCATCTTTTTTGGTAGAAAATTGATCTTCTTGGTAGAAAATTCATCTATTTTGTTAAACATTCATAATTTTGTGTTAAAAAATTTAACTGTTTTGTAGAAAAATCGATTCTTCCGGAAAAAATGTAATCTTTTATGGTTGAAAAAGCAACTGGTGAAAATGATTTTCTTTTTGGTTGAGCTATTTTATTGAAAATTTGTCTTTTTTATGAATTCAACTGTTTCTTATTTTAAATTAAAATCCTCTCAGGTTGAAATATCATTTATTTTATCTAAAAAAAATTCAATGATTAAATAATAATAATCAATGAAAGAAATGTCTCCAGCATTTTGAAATACAAAATTTAGTGTTTTCCGTTCAAGAAATATAATAAAGAATCCAAGTAGTCAAAGTTAGTTGAAAGACTGTTTTCACTGCAATCTTAAAAAAAGATAGAATATCATATTCTCTTAAAAATATAAAAGTTCCAATTTTTGAAATGCTGATAAGTTTTTGACATTTCCTTTTGTATGAAAAATTTGTTTTCCATAAACTTAATTAAAATTTAATACTACATTTTCGAAATTTAAATTAACCGATATAAAGTTTATACACTATACATATATAATTATTTATGGAAATAGTTCAAATCTTGAAAATTAAATGTTTTAGCATTTGAGCGATTAAGTATATTTGATTTTTGTAGATTTTTTAAAACCACAAAGTTTCAGCTCAACAAATGTTGATAATAATTTGCTGAGGCTGAAGAGATTTAAAAAATTTTTAATTAGATATCTAAAAAAGTAATTTTTTCGCTATTATTTAAATTGAAAAATCTAAAAATAATTTGAGAAGTTTCTTTTTAACTTTTAAAATGAATAGATTTTTAACTTATTTTAATCTTTAAAATACTCAAAGAATCCAGATACTGGATAAATTATTTCAGATTTTCCCAAAAGAAGAATAAATTCGTTTCTTTTGGAAAATATCAAATCATTTTTGGTTGAGGATTTAACTATTTTGTTCAAAATTCGTATTTTTGGAAGTTTTAAACTTTTTTCGATTTAAAATTAGAATATTTTTAAATTTAAATATCAACTATTACATTTTTGGTTCAAAATTTATCTTTTCTATTTGAAAATTCAACTATTTCTTTGAAGATTAACTTTTTTGTTAAAAAATTAATATGACAGATCTGGAATTTTCAAAAATCTTGATGAATTTTCTCAAAAATTCAGGAAAATTATATTTATATTACCTTTAAAAAATAAACAAAAAAATCTCAAAAATTAATAGTTATTCGAAATTTTTATTTTGTATTTAAACAAATTTGCTTTTCATTCTTCTTGAAAATCTGATTGGTTTTTCATCACTTGAAGTTCTTTTATATCTTAAATTTCACATTTTGAAAATTAAAGCTACATATAAACCCTTTTTAAGTTATATTAGCATTTTACACCAAAAGCTGGTACTTTAAAACAAAAATAATTATTGTTCGAACAAGATTTGCAAATTTTAAACTGTTTCAGGTTATATCAACGTTTATCACGAGAAATCGGTTATTTTCAACAAAAAATATTAGATCATTAGGTTCTTCGATTTTCATAAAACTTTGTGAAACTATAGTATTTTATAAAAGATATTAGGTAGGTACTCTAATGATTTATATACAAAAATTAAATCACGGAAGTTACGATCTTGAATTTTGGCATCACATTTTTTTTTAATTATTGGTATTTCTGAAATCGTGAAACGAATTTTAATGAAACTTGGAGTTATTGTAGACAAAAGTATATGCTTTTACATCATAATGCGAACAAGGCGAACTTAGAGTGATATTTTTCAGCAAATATAACAAATAAATTCTGAAAATAACTCAGACATTTGATTATTTATAATTTCAAGACAGTTATAAGAGGCGTATTGTGTCTAAAGAATTTTTGATTCTTTTTAAATTAAAGGAGTTAAACCGTGTTGAATTTTGGCATCACATTTTTTTTCATTATCGATATTTCTGAAATCGCGAAACGAATTTTAATGAAACTTGGAGGTATTGTAGACAAAAGTATACGCTTTATAATGCAGAAAAAATGTTGCAAATTTCAATCATGGGAATCAAATTTTAAACGTGGAAATAATTTTTTGTATTGATATCTGAGGAGAAGATTGGAAAGGGAGAATGCCAGCTGTAAACGAGGTGAGCGAACGAGGTGAACTTAGAGCGATATTTTTTAGCAAATATAAAAAATAAATTCTGAAAAGCACTCCGACATTTGATTATTTATAATTTCAAGACAGTTATAAGAGACATATTGTGTCTAAAGAATTTTTGATTTTTTTTTTAATTACAGGAGTTAAACCGTGTTGAATTTTGCCATCACATTTTTTTTCATTATCGATATTTCTGAAATCGTGAAACGAATTTTAATGAAACTTGGAGGTATTGCAGACAAAAGTTTACGCTTTGATATCATAATGCAGAAAAAAATGTTGCACATTTCAATCCTGGGAATCAAATTTTAAACGTGGAAATGATTTTTTGTATTGATATCTGAGGAGAAGATTGGAAAGGGAAAATACCAGCTGTAAACGAGGTGAGCGAAGGAGGCGAACTTAGAGCGATATTTCTTAGCAAATATAAAAAATAAATTCAGACTTTTAATTATTTATAATCATAAGGTTGTTATAAGAGACATATCATGCCTAAAGGATTTTTCAAAAAATTTTAAGTTATGGGAGTTATACCATGTTTAATTTTGGCATCACATTTTTTTAATTATCGATATTTCTGAAATCGTAAAACGACTTTAAATGAAACTCGGAGTAATTGCAGAAAAAAATGTTGCAAATTTCAATCCTGGAAATCAAATTTTGAACATGGAAATAATTTTTTATATTGATATCTGAGGAGAAGATTGGAAAGGGAGAATACCAGCTGTAAACGAGGTGAGCGAACGAGGCGAACTTAGAGCGATATTTTTTAGCAAATATAAAAAATAAATTTTAAAAAGAACTCAGACATTTGATTATTTATAATTTTAAGAATTTTATGAGAGACATATCATGCCTAAAAGATTTTTGAAAATTTTCCAAATTACGGGAGCTATACCATGTTTAATTTTGGCATCACATTTTTTTCAATTACCGATATTTCTGAAATCGTAAAACGAATTTTAATGAAACTCGGAGTTATTGTAGACAAGAGTATACGCTTTGATATCATAATGCAGGAAAAAATGTTGCAAATTTCAATCCTGGGAATCAAATTTTAAACGTGGCAATAATTTTTTATATTGATATCTGAGGAGAAGATTGGAAAGGGAGAATACCAGCTGTAAACGAGGTGAGCGAACGAGGCGAACGTAGAGCGATATTTTTTAGCAAATATAACAAATTAGTCCTGAAAATAACTCAGACATTTGATTATTTATAATTTCAAGACAGTCATAAGAGACATATTGTGTCTAAAGAATTTTTGATTTATTTTTAAATTACAGGAGTTAAACCGTTTTGAATTTTGGCATCACATTTTTTTTCATTATCGATATTTCTGAAATCGTGAAACGAATTTTAATGAAACTTGAAGGTATTGCAGACAAAAGTATACGTTTTAATAACATAATACAGAACACAAATTTGTGCACATTTTGATTTTTAATTTCAAATTTTAAATGTGGAAATAACTTTTTTTATTGATATCATAGGAAGAGATTGGAAGGGGAGTCTAAACGAGGTGAGCGAACGAGGCAAGCTTAGAGCGATATTGATCGCTTTTTTATTAGGGGATCGAAAGTCAATCATGTAATTATCGAGAGCGGCGTGATCGACACGAAGACAAAGCCGATCGGGACCACACACATTAAGCAGTGTACATAAAAAACATCAGGTTCATCGGCATACATGTTGCTGTTCACGTCAATCATTACACGCACGTGCTGCAAAACATTGACCCTTTTATCTTTCTCTTAAAAAAGGAAAAATCTGCAACTGATATTCACACGCCATTCAAATGTGCAATAACATCAAAACTGATGATGTGTAAGAGTGAACAAAGGATTTTCTGGATTTATCTCATTTATGGTCGAATTCATGTGATTTTTATAAGAGGGATTTTGGCAACAGATAATATATTTACGATCGAAATGAAATCTGTTTTCTTATGAATAATTTTATGCACCGAAATCAGAGCATGAAAAAAATTCACAAATCAAAATTACATTTCCAAAGTAACTCTTTTCCAGTTCATTAGAAACAATTACATAACAAAGGGAAAAAGAGGGAGAAAAAGGAACGTGTCAACCAAAAGGAACCTCGCATTCTTTTCTCATTCTTTCTCTACAAAATATTAAGGAGTTTTATTTAATTAGCATGCTTATAAATAAATTTATGCACCGAAATCAGAGTAGGAAAAAAATGCACAAATCAAAATTAGATTTCCAAACTACCTCTTTTCCGGCTCCTCATCAGAGACAATTACATAACAAAGGAAAAAGAGGAACAAAAAGGAAAGAGTCAACCAAAACGAACCTTGCAATTTTTTCTTATTCTTTCAATTATTTATTAATTAAAAAATTAATTCTTTTGATAAAAAAGAATTTTTAGAGGTAAATCAATTTTCACCAATCAATGGATTGTAATAGTCCTAGCGAAAAACTAAAAACAGCCCTGGATACTCAGCCATATCTCTAGATGTTTTTTTCATTTCTTTTTAAATAATTTTTTAAACAATTACATTGTTATTGAACATTGTGCCTTTATTATAAACAAAAGTAATAGTCGTAAAGAAATTTTAGGGACACGGGCGACACCTCACTAACATATCTCTATGTGTTTTTTTTCATTTTGGCAATAAACAAATTATTTAAACAATTACGTTGCTATTAACATTTTTCCAGGTTTTTCAAGTTTAGCGACAAAAATATTAGCAAAACATATACTAATACAAAGGTAAATCATTATGCAAGCTTCCAGAACCTTCACTTATCAATAATTGATAAACTATCTATTATTTTTATCTCCTCGACGCTCATTCCTTGATGCTATAGCTATACCATGAAGCATATCGATATGAAAATTGTGCCTTTATTATAAAGAAAACTATAAGTCCTATCGAAAAAGTAAAGATACTCCTAGATTCATCTCGTCAATAGCTCCAGGAATTTTTTTATTATAAAAAACATTTTTGAAACAATTATATTGTTTATAATTTTTAGGAATTTATTTAACAATAATGGAAAACAATTTAAAATTACTTACTGAAAAATGACGTACCCTAAAGTATCATATTTGGAGAAAAAATTTCAATAATGCAATAAAGTTAATTTAAATTTTTTTTTGTATCCTCTCCACGTTCACGCTTTCACGTTACGCCATGCAGCATATGGATTTGAAAATTGTGCCTTTATTATAAATAAAAATATAAGTCCTATAAAAAAAATGAAGTTACCCCTAGATTCATCTCGTCAATATCTCCAGGAGTTTTTTTATTGAAGAAAAACCATTTTTTAAACAATTGTATTGTTTATAATTTTTAGGAATTTATTTAACATTGATGGAAAACAGTTAAAAACTACTTACTGAAACATAACGTACCCTGAAGTATCATAATTGGAAAAAAATTTCAATAATGCAAAAAAGTTAGTTTAAACATTCTTTTCATTCCCTCCACGTTCACTCCTTTACGTTACGCCATGCAGCATATGGATTTGAAAATGAAGCCTTTATTATAAATAAAAACATAAGTTCTATCAAAAAAGTGACGATACCCCTAGATTCATCTCCTCAATATCTCCAGGAGTTTTTTTTATTAAAAAAAAAACATTTTTTAAACAATTGTATTGTTTATAATTTTAAGGAATTTATTTAACAATAATAGGAAACAGTAAAAAATTACTTACTGAAACATAACGTACCCTCAAGTATCATAAATAAACAAAATTTTCAATAATGCAAAAAAGTTAGTTTAAACATTCTTGTTATTCCCTCCACGGTCACTCCTTTACGTTACACCATCCATGCATCATATGGATTTAAAAATTGTGCCTTTATTATAAATAAAACCATAAGTTCTATAAAAAAAGTGAAGATACCCCTAGATTCATCTCGTCAATATCTCCAGGAGTTTTTTTATTGAAAAAAAAAATATATTTTTTAAACAATTGTATTGTTTAAAATTTTAAGAAATTTATTTAACAATAATAGGAAACAGTAAAAAATTAGTTACTGAAACATAACCTACCCTGAAGTATCATAATTGGAAAAAAATTTCAATAATGCAAAAAAGTTAATT
>CAKNYM010051883.1:293394-313598 GCA_932195095.1 Andricus curvator | reverse complement strand
TCAAAATCCCTTTAATTTGAAATCGATTGAAAAATCTTGTAGTTTTATAATACCCTTAAATATTTGAAATAATTTGAAATCTTTTGATATCCTTTGAAATCTTTAAAATCTCTTTGAAATTTTTTGGAATCTTTGAAAATACGATAAAATCTTAGAAATCCTTTAAAATCCTTTAATTAATTGAAATATATTGAAAAATCCTTGGTGTTTTTAAAATACCCTTAAATATTTCAAATTCTTTGAAATCTCTTGATATCACTCGAAATCTTTGAAATCGTTTTGAAATTTCTTAGAATCTTTAAAAATACAATTAATTCTTCGAAATCCTTTAGAAAACCTTCAAGTTATTGAAATCGATTGAAAAATCTTGGAGTATAAAATTACCCTTGAATATTACAAAATTTTTGAAATATTTTGATATCCCTTGAAGTCCCTTAGTTTCTTTATTAAATTTTACCCAATGTGATATTATTTATTCCGAATCATAAAGTAAAATATGTATCATTAACTTGTAAAATCTTCGAAGTGAGTCAATGCAGAACCCTAGTAGAAATGTACGAACGGCGCAGTACTGACCCAGTACTGACTGCCGGTCTGGCAGTACTGACTCCCAGTACTGGGCCAGTGCTGGGCCAGTACTGGCTTGTAACGCTGTCCAGTACTGATTTTCGGAGCTTGTCCAGTACTGACTCAGTACTGACTATCAGTACTGGCACAGTACTGGCACACTACTGGCATATAAATAGCTCCTTATAGCAATAGAATATTGCGCGATATCCCATTTGATTCTAATTATGTTCTGTATTGTCCCAGGGATATCGTAGGAATAATCAGGGAGTTAAATGGGATATAATGTGAAGTTTTATTAAAATACATATTATTAACATACAATAATGTATATTAAAATCATTTTTAATTCTGTCAAGTACAATTTACCGTATCCGTGCCCGCGTACACAGTCGCGACTAACAAAAATTATACGTCCGAGATATCCACATTCGGATATCTCGCAGCAGCAAGGGTCAGCTCGACCATAGTGCAATAGAAGAGCGTCGCCCTGTAGTAACCATCTTGTTGATCACGGTAGCATTTATGCCAAGTAAGTATGATTTTCGACGCCTCGACTCCTGTCTTAAACACTCGGCGCGCCATTTCGACTGCGAGAGAGGCAAATCGTTGCGCGCCCTGGCGCACCACAGCCGAACTTTTGCCCAAGGCGGTAAGATTCAAATCTTCAAATGTTAAATCAAATCTTTTTGTGTCAAATCTTTTATCCATGAATCGTGGTTTATCGTTCATACCATTATGATAGTTAGATATATGAATATACGAACTTATTTATTAAAGCTAGAATAAAAATTATTGTTCAACATAATACATAATAAATAATTTACGATATCAGAATTTGATTAATTATTATTTATAGTGATTAATAATGCGATGAAATTTCAATATTATTATTTCAAGCATTTTACGTAGCAGAGCACCGTAGATTATTGTTAAACTATTGTAAAAAAATCTAATATACTAGATGAAAAAAAATCAACATGAATTAATGTATTTTCTCCTTTTTTTACGAAAGCGACTATTAATCATTATCATTATTATGAAAAGTTTCAATAAACTGCGTGACTGAATAAAAAGGGCAATCTATCCGGGCCTTATTCTTACCTGATCAGGGTCGTAAATACGGCCTTTTATCAGATTGCCTTAATTAAAAATAAGGCTAGCCTATCCGGGCCGTATTTGGACCTGATCAGGGCCGTTATATACATTTTTAAATCAGGCAACCTTATCAGGGCCTGGTAGGAGCCTTTTTTCAAATAAGGCTAAAAAAGACATTTTCCGCACGGGTCTCTTATGTTGACGCGCGTTGATTTGATCTTTAGAAAGTGGGATTAAAAAATATTTTACCATAAATTATATATATATATATATATATATATATATATATATTTAGAACATTTTAATAATTTTTATTTTTAGAGTTTGATTTTCTAGAACTCTTAACATGCTTTTTTATGTAGGGACTTCAAACAATTTTTGAGTGAAAAAAAAATCTTGTCCACGATTTGATATTTTTCATCCTTCGAAAACATTCTAGTAGCATTTTTAAGAATTTCTTTAACAAATAAGAATTTTTATTTACCACCGAACTGGTACTGATTCGGTCTTCAGACCAACGTTCTGCCAGTACTGGCAGGATTCCGGAGGTCAGTACTGGCTGTCAGTACTGAATCAGTACTCTGCCGGTGGTGAATTCCGGCATACTACGGACATTTCTACTAGGGAAGTGACAAAAAGGTTCTATTAAAACGGTTTGAATCCAGACTTTGGGTTCCTTTAGAAACAATTTATCATCTTGGGTTCCTTTACAGCTGAAGAGGTTCCTTTTTGTTGCAGCTCCTTTGGAACCAAAAATTGGTTCTAATAGAAACCCCAGTTTTTTCTGTGAAAAAATGGCCATTTCTTCGTCATATTTGTTTATTTGTGAAAAATTGTTATTTTAAACCAAAATGGTAATTTTTCCCCACTGAGTTTCGTCTTGGCCAATCATTGTGTTTTTTGACATTATTGTTAATTTCTTCAAATATAAATCACCAACAAAAGGGAAATGGCTTAATGGTGTAATAATAATAATAATAATAATAATTTAGTTAATAATTAATAGTTTAAACGCCGAACTTACTGTGGTAATAATCGCTGGGGGATTGTAAATGATTCTACCGTCACAGAAATAATTTTCAACGTTAACAGAAAACTCAGTACACTTCCAAATTTGGAAAAAAAAAGCAAAAATAATTTTTTGTAAAATTAAAATTGAAAAATGTTCAGAAACATAACAAATTGTTTTCAAAGGAAAATTTGAATGCAATAAATAAAGAGAAATAAATTGTTTATATAAATAATTGTTCAAATTCAATGTTTCCTCGCAATTGGTATTCTTTCTACTGTGTTAAAAATAAAAATAAAAATTTTGTCATCATTTTTACGTCAATAAGAAAAAGATAATTTGCTTAAAGAATATTTTCATAATATAATAATAATAAAAATTTTCATAATATTTTCATCTACAAGGTTCTTATATTTTTTTACAATTTCGTATTGATGTTATAGTGAAATTTACAAGTGAACAAAATTTTACCTTCACATACCTAATTCCTCTTGACAACAGAAGAATTAATTACTAAACATTATTTCTCTCGTATACAAAAAATGGTGTGGAAGGTTATTTTTCATACAAACATATTGTTTGAAAAATAACAAAAAATAGATATCAAATTTAAAATAAAAATGAAATAAAAAAAATAAAAAAATAAAATAAAAAATTTTTATTCAATATACGCCGCAGGAAAAAATGTTTTTAAAAAAAGTCTTTTTTCGATTGCAATGTCTTCTGAGAACTTTTGAAAAATTTGTTTTAAAGATTTGGGAAAAATATTGTTCTACTCCTTGTTTGTTCATCAATTTTACTTCGTTAAAATAAAACCATGTTTTAATAATACTATAAGATTTATCAACAACTACATTGTGATTGTTGAAATAATTCTACTGTCACAGAAATAATTTTAAATGGTAACATAAAACAAAGTACATTTCCAATTGAAAAAAAGGGAAATTTTAAAAAATGTTTTCGAAATTAAAATTGAAATATTTCCAGAAACATAAAAAATTTTTCAAATGAAAATTTTTATGCAAGAAATTAAAGGGGGGAAAAAAATGTTTGAATAAATCATTGTTGAAATGCAACGTTGTTTGAAAATTGTTATTCTTTCCACTGTGTTTAAAAAATTTTGCATCAATTTTTCGTCAAAAAGAAAATTAAAATTTGTTTAAAGAATATTTGAATAATTATTGAACTACAAAGTTTTTTACAATTTCGTATTCATATCTACTAATGTGACATTTACAAGGGAACAAAATTTTACTTTATCAGACATAATTCCTCATGATAACATATGAATTATTCACTTAACATTATTTCTTTCTTACACAAAAAATTGTGTTGAAGGCTATTTTTCATACCAACAGATAGAAATAAAACCAAATTAAAAAAATTTTTTATTTAAATATACGCCACTGGAAAAAATGTGTTTAAAAGTATTTTTGGATTGCAATGTTTGCTGACAACTTTTGGACAAAATTTTGTTGTTAAGATTTGTGGGGGAAAAAAATGTTTCTACTACATTCGTCTACATTGTCATTGTTTTTTCATCAATTGCACTTCGTTAAAATAAAACCCTGTTTTAATAATACTTCAATATTTACCAATAGTTATTAATAGAATTAAATAAAATCAAATTTCTTAAATTAAATTTCTACACAATTTACTATGATAATTTGAATTTTTATAAAATTTATTATCAGTGTATTTTAGAATTTCGTTCGACGCCTACAGCGCTCTTTACAAATTTAAAAATTTAAAAACATTCCTTAAGTGGCCAATCATTGCACCGATTACCCTAATATAGTTTTTTTTAAATAAGGGAGCGCCAACCTAGTCTCATCTCCACTATAAAAGTAAAAAATTGATCAGAGAAAAATGAGGGAATTTTGAAAATGAAGTTTTGCAGCCACCCTTTTTTTGATTGAGTTGTAAATTTGTTTTGAGAAGTGATGGGTTGATGTAAACTAAAGGATGCGCTATTAATAATTCAAACGATTAGGGTGCCCTTCAGCCGGCGACTTAGCAAGTGCTTATTTATAGGTGGCTATGGGGCTGATCCTGACGTTCTGACATCGCGTCGGTAATTCATCCACTCTGCAGAAGCACCCACAAGATATAGACCAGGCCTCAGCTTAGGCGCGGATTTAGGGGTTGAAAACGACCTCTAACGACTGCCATCTATTGGACAGACCACGAAACTCCTGTCAACGCATTGTCAGTCTAGCCGGTAACCACTTCGGAACCACTTCATCCACTCTGCTCTGTATATCGGTTGGTGGTTAATGAGTTTAACCATTTCCCGAACCCTTCAATCTTTCCTGATCGATAAATATAAATAAATCAAACCAATCATTTACAGTGGCATAGTTCTAAAAGAAAAAGTGGCCTGGCAGTATTTTCCATAAAGTACGCTACCAGTTTTAATAGGAGGGGGGGGGGGGGCTTAAAACTCAGATTTTTACAAGAAAGTACAACATTTCTACAACATTTTTTGTTAAAACATGTACTTTTTTGGAAAAAGTGTACAAAATTGAATAAAAGAATACAGTTTAATACAAATAGTTAATTTTGTCTTGCATTTTCTTGTAGAAAAGTGAAAAAATTAATAATAAAGCTACAAAATGTTTAATTTTTTTAATGTATATGTTTTTGGTGTCATAAAAACGCTTTTAATTTTACGTAGATTATTGTAGAAAATTACAAGTCTTTACAAAAAAATACAAGATTTCACAAAAGTTGAAATATTGGGGAAATGTACTTAAAATTGTGTTGTATATACTGGTAGCTTATTAGTAGAAATGTACAAATTTAAACAAAAGAATATAAATTTTTACAAACAATACTTTTAAAATTCGCATCAACGTTTATACTTGTACTTTACTGTCAATTTTTATAGCATATGTAAGTATAACATTAAGCCATTTCCCTTTCAGGGTAGGCGTGACACTACCCGATTCGGGTAGTGTTTCTAGGTGGATAGTTTCTTGTAGTAAATAACTACAAGTGTGGGCTAACCACACCCATTGACGTCGAAAATTTAACTAAAATAAAAATAAAATGAATTGCTAAATATTCATAATTTTCCATTATTTATAATTATAATAAGACAAATTTCAACTGTAGCTGAAATTGTAAATTTGTTTAAAAACTTGCTTGAAAGCTATCTAAATTTTGAAAAAATTAAAAAAAAACACAGAATGAATTCATTAAAATGTTTTATTATTACATCACATTAAAAATTAGGGAAAAGTATATTGCATGTGAAAAATTATTCCAAAAAATCTTAAAAAAGCACAATATCATTTTATTGGAGAGGTTATTAAAGTACTGGAAGCAATTAACAAAAAGAAAAAAGACTGAAATTAATGAAAAGAAAAGTTTTTACCATTATTAAAATTTGTACAGGGTTTTTAATTCTCATTAGATATATTGTGCATATATTTTCCTATAAAAATGAATTTGTTTAAAATGTTCAAATAGTTTTGATTTTAATATTATAGTTCAGATAGAAAAGTTGTGCTTATTATTAGAAAAGGTTATAGCTGCATGTATGTTTTAATTTAAGCTGAGAAATAGCCAAACTCTGAATTTCCTTACAAAAATTGTTTAAATAAATAAATCATAATTCTTTGGAATTTGTAAAGTACTATAGAAAAAAGTCATCGCAAATATATTCTCAGTTAAATCTGTAAAAAAATTTAGCCTATTCATTGAAAAACAAAATTTATTATAAAGAAATGTTAGTTTTAAATAATTAATAATTCTTGGGAACTTGCGAAACATCATGAAAAAAATTCATTGAAAAGACATTCTTAGTTGATTCCGTGAACAAATTGAGCCTATTCGTTGAAAAATAGAAAGCTCTGAATTTCCTTACAAAAATTGTTTAAATAAATCATAATTACTGGGAATTTGTAAAGCACTATAGAAAAGAGTCACCGCAAAGACATTCTCAGTTAATTTTGTAAAAACATTGAGCCTATTAGTTGAAAACAAAATTTATTATTAAAAAAATCTTAGTTTTAAATAAAGAATTCTTGGGAATTTGCAAAACATCATAAAAAACTCATCTAAAAGACATTCTTAGTTGATTCCGTGAACAAATTGAGCCTACTCGTTGAAAAATAGAAAATTCTGAATTTCCTTACAAAAATTGTTTAAAATTTGAATTTGCAAAGCAACATAGAAAAGAGTCATCCCAAAGATATTCTCAAATATTTTTTTTTTGTAATTGTGTCTATTTGTTGATAAATAGAAAAACTCTGAATTTGTTCATGAAAATTGTTTAAATAATTAGTAATGCTTCCAAATTTTCTAAATTTCATATCAAAGACTCACCGGAAAATAATCTTAGTTTATTCCTTTAAAAAAATTAAGCCTGTTCGATGATAAATAGCCAAACTGTGAATTCTTTTTTTAATTGCCAAATAGCATCTTCTTTCAAGTAACAGTGATAAATCTTTTATTTCTCGCACATTCCATACCAAAACTCTGGATTTCAATGAGCTAAACATTCCCAATCCCGAAAAGAACTTTTGTTCAATAATTTGTTTATAACGTAATAAACAATTTTGTTAATCATTCTCAACTACTGGAAATTATTAGCAGATAGTTTCAGCACAGATATAAAAGCTTTTTTGATAAATATAAAAATTAAAAAAAAATGGTGCTTCTGAAAAGTTAAACAAAAATGTAAAGTTGGTTTTTAAATAAAAAATTAACGAAATTTATATAACTTTCTACCAAAAACTACAATGTCAAAACAATATTACACTTTTACCAAGAACTTTTGCTATTGTAATAAATCACATTGAACTGTAGTTCGATTATTGAAAATTGAACAATAATTGACTTTACAGGACGATTCTGAATCAGTTCAAAATTAAGCAAGTTACAGATTTTAATGTTAAAAGTAGAAATTTTTCAATTTGAAAGCCTCAGTAGTTGAACAAATCTAAACGTTTGATTGAAACCTTATAAACTATTCTTAATTTTAAAATAATTTCAAAAATTAAACGCTCTTATACAATTCCAAATTGTATTCAAATACTTTTATAATATAAAATATTCCATTTTTAACCCATTTCATTGGCAATTTTTCAATTAAAGAACACATTTTTTTAAATATTCAGCAATATTCTAATTTTCATTTAAAATGAGAAATTACAAATCAAATGAAAAAAACAACACAAGTTTAAGCAGAATTATTTGAAATAAAAAAGCCTTGAATCGTTAATGTTTCAGAGTGTTAAATTTAAACTTTGAAGTTAAAATTTTGATTGTTTTATTTAACAAATTTTTACTATGTAAGTGACATCATTGGATTTTTAGGCATAAATAACAATTAAACAATTATCAAGTTGGAAAAAATTCAAGTTAATTTAAGATATATTTACAAGTTTTGAGAAGATCCAAACTGAATTTAAAACTGAAAAAGATTTCGAAAAATAAAAAACTACATTTAAATTTTTGAAAATTTCGAAATAAAATTTTGAAGCTTTTTAAGGATCTTCAAAAGTTTTGAGAAAATAAAATCAAAATCTCAAGTTTGCTGAGGAAATTAGAAATGATTTTTTATTTTGAAAAATTAATTTTAAGAGAATATTTGAAAATATGAAATTTAAAAAAAATAATAAATACCAATTAAACAATTATTATTAATTTGGAAAATAATCGAGTAAGTTTAAAATATATTTAGAAGTTGTGCAAAGGTTCCAAAATAATTAAAATGTGAAAAGATTTTTTAAAACATTTAAACCACAATGTAGATTTTTGAAGACGTCGAACAAAAAATTTTTTAAGCTTTTTTACCATTTTGAAATATTTTAAATAAATAAAAAATGTATATAAAAATTCCTAGAGAAACTAACAATAATTTTTTTCAAATTTTGTTTAAAAGAATATTTAATAAGATTTCCGAAACTTTCAAAAAAGAATCTGGATTTGGATTATTAGATTCCTAGAAAATTTTGAAATTTTTTTTTTAAGGTTTAAGAGAATATTTGAAAAGATTTCAAAACAAATTTTAATGTATAAATTAATGTTTCTACCACAAAATTGCTTAAAATGATATAATTTTGAAAATTTATAAATTTTTTGAATCATTCTTTAATTTAAGGCATAGCGTTGAAAATGATAGCGTGGATTTCTATTTTTTTTTAATATTTTTAACGTACAACGTATAAAAGTTAAAATTTAGAATTCTGCAGTTTAACGATTGTTATTTAAACAATTTTGAATTGGAAAATTTCAAAATTAAATTTAATTTTGAAAGTCAAATTTCAAAAGTATCCGTTTTTTTCATTGCAATGACGTAATTTTAAATGACATATATGGTATCCAATCGATTGCTATAAATTTCAAAAAAACTTCAAATTTAAGGATTTTGTTTTTTTAATAACGATTATTCATTATTGTCTTTTAATATCCTACCATTTCTTTAACGTTTGAACACAGACATTTTTTTTTTGTAATAGCAATCATGCACACATCTTCATTTAAAATTATCTCATTGCAATATTCTCAATACTTGTCATCCTAGGTCGAAAAAAAAAACTTTTTGGCTGCAAAACCTGTAAATTTCTGTAGAATCTTGTAGTTGTAAATTCTTGTAGAACATTGAAACTACAATAAAATACAAGAATGTACCAAAAAAATACAAAAAAGGACAAAATTCGTTTCGATCACACAAAAAAGTTGAACTTTCCTGTAATTTTGATTGTAATTTATTGTATTTATTTTTAGATTCATGTGAAAATAGGTTTCGTTTTCTGTACTTTTTTGTAAAAATTTTACACCAGAGTTGGTAACAAGGAAGGGGGGTTATAAGTGGAAATACCATTACGAACTTAAATAACATTCAGAAAAATTGTGCACCCAAAAAAAATCTACAAATTGGTTTTGAATTAATTTTATATTGCACGCGTAGTTTTTGTTTTATTCGTATAAAACGGCATTTGAAATAAAAAAAAAATTAAAATTTTGAACAAACGACACAATTAAGAAAAAACAATTCAATAAAAGTTATTGACCCAAAAAAGAACTAGAAATTTGTTACTCATCTTTTTTGATAGGATGCGTAGTTTTAGTTTTAATCGTGAAAAATAACAATAAAAATGAATAAATTAAATTTTTGAAAAAATGACGCAATGTACGAAAAAAATTATTCAACAAAAGCTGTACACTAAAAAAAGATCTATAAATTTATCATTAATCATTTTTCGAAGAAACGCGTAGTTTTTGTTTTAATCGTAAAAAATAACAAAACCATAAAAAATAACTTTTTTTTGAAAAACGACACAAGGTAGAAAAAAAATTAACAGACCGAAACTGTTCACCCAAAAAGGTTCTACAAATTTGTTATTAATCATTTTTAGACAGGACTAGTAGATTTTCTTTTAATTGTAAAAAATCAAATTAAAAATAAATTTTTTTTGTTTGAAAAACGACACAAAAGACAAAAAAAATGAAAAGAAAATAATTGTTCAACCAAAAAAGATCTACAAATTTGTTATAAACTTTTGTTATAAGAATACATTAGAAAAACGACACATGTTACAATCGATTTTTTTTTTAGAACCACTTCACGCTAGGATGCGTATTTTTGGTTCAAATCGTAAAAAATAACATCGAGAATAAACAAATTGAATTTATGGGAAAACGATACAAGTTGCAATAAAATGCTTAATAACAAAATGGTTTTGTTTATGGAATGCGCACTTTTTTAATTATAAAAGCAAGACAATGAAAATACGTCTGTTTTAATACCAATGCATAATTTGTAATAATATGAATTTATTGAAATGATACATTTTTTCAGGGTAGTTGAGAATAAGATTTAATGCAAAATAAGGAAAAAATATTAAAGTAATTATCATAAATAAAATTTGTACTTTATTTTGCAATATCCGAATAAGCAATCCCAGGCCGACGTACAGAAATAAATTTAATATACATTTGATATAATGTGTTGAACGTAATGTAGAAAAGTACGCATTTTGAACAAAATCGAGTGCGAAACACGAGATGCGTGAGGAGAATGTGTTCGTTAAAGCTTACGGAACTTTAACAAAAGAGAATTCACAATCACCAAAATACGGTTTTTGATGGTTTGACCCTTAGTTTCTTCTTATAAATTTTGTAATATCCGTCATTATAGGCACTAATTTTATTATAAGTAAACATGCATCGAAATAATTGTTCGATGGTTGTTATTATAATTTAGAAACAAAATTTGGAGGAAAAAAGCTCACACACAAAAAAATAGATTCTTAAACTTCTATCTATAAAATTTTCAAACTTAAGAGTTCAAATTTTGTAATTCATCATAATGTTGAACACTTTCAAATTTAATTTCTTTAAATTCTACGCTCATAGAATTTCGGTGCACCAGACCGCCCTTTTCCAGCTCCTCGTCGAAAATATTCGTTCTACGTTTAATTATAAAATATAATTTTTGTTTTCAATGCTCAAATCTGAAATTGTATAATTAGACAAATTTAGATATGGAAATTGCTTTAATTATGATGACTTTAAGTTTAAGAAGGCCATGTCGTACCTATCCGATTCCTATTTTACCTACATTATTTTCCTCGACAACACACATCCAATCAGAATGAAATATCGAGTAACAAATTTTCCGGATTAGAAATTTCTTAATTTTTTAGTTTTGAGATCCAAATTTTCCAGTAATAATTTCTTTGAATTTGTATAATTAAAATTGGATTTGCAAGAAAGCGTAGGAAAACGAAAATTATGATAATTTTGACATTTTCAGACCCTTTTTTTCGATGATTTATTGTGGGGAAATATTTTCGGTGAAACTTCAAAATCTAGAGCATTTTAAGTTGAGAAACACAGGGGTCTTTCAGTCGCCTCTAATGACCAGCTTTCTTTTCTTTTATCTCACCGCCACTTGTTTCCTCGAATTTGGTCTCTGCGTCTCCTTTTAAAATATAAGCAATGATGAGAAGTAACCAGTTCCTTCATTTGGTAACGACAGCGGTTACAAAGTTACTTTCGTAAATAAGTAACGAATTGGTAACTGATTACTTTTTTTTAGTAGCAGTAACTGACGGGTGGCAGTACAGAACTAGAAAACCTACAAAATCGGAATTTTTCAGGAGAGCGTAAAAACATTCTGTGAAATCGAAATCACCACTTAAGCATAAGGCAAAAATCCACTTCCAAGATGACGTGTTACTGATTCAAGCCTAAGACAATTTTATTAGAAAAAGTTATCCAGTTTCGAGGAAATAGATGTGTCAGTTGATAATCCCAAAGTGGCACTGACCAAAAATTGAAACAGGCTCGGCTGCGAATAGCGATAAAAAAGGTAAAATCGCCAGTTTCAATAGAAACTCCAACTTTCTTCCGAGATATGAGGAAGTTAAATATAAATAAAAAATATTTGATACAAACGAATTATTATTCTGTTTTGAGAAAATAAAAATGTAGAGTGACAGTATCACACTGAAACGGATGATTATTTGGTAAAAGGACTATAAAAGAAGACATTTTTTTTTAAATAAACGATAATAATTTTAAAAAATATCGTGAAAGGATGAAAATAATTATTACTACGCTGAAAGACTATCCTAAAGTTTTGATTGGAATTTCAATTATATTTGAATTTAAAAACTGAAAATGTCGGATCCAAAATGGCGGATGGGAGAATTTCCTATTATTGCGACCACTAGATACCGAGTTTAGAGTCAATCAGTTAATTTCTTTTAGTTTGAGTCCGACATATTATTGAATTCGCCATTCTTAATTTTTATTTTTGGATTTCAGGTTCGTAATCAGCGATCCAATTTTTGTTTTGTTTAAAGTCTATCATTATATGTTTGGTAAGTTTGTTTATCTATTAATAAACTTTACGAATTTCTGTACCGTCAATTTTTTAAATAAATATTTCCAAATTAGTAATTTTATTTCATGATAAAATTTGTTTCTAAATGTTTCTAAACATTATTGATACAAAAGAAAATTTTTATTTTAAATGATTTTTTAATATTGGGAAATAATTCTGTTCTTAAGATTTTGCTACGACGCGACTGTGCCGATAATAAGATTTCTGGGAAATTTCTGATTAGGTATTATTTTAAAAGATCAATTTTTAATTTCGAAAATTTTATAATATCTCAAAAAAGAATCTGGAAGATTTCAAGACAATTATTTTTTAGGATTTTAAAAATTGTAGGAAAAGTAAATTGTTTCAAAGCATATTGAGAAATTTAAAAAAATTCAAAAATAACTTAAAATGTTTTATTTCAAATTTTTGTTTCTAAATGTAGACTGTTGACTATTAACTATTAAGAAAAATTCGAGTAAATTTAAAAGATATTTAGGATTTTTAAAAGTTTTAATGAGATTAACAATATTTTTAAACTTGAAAAGATTTCCGAAAATTTGTAAAATATTTTTAAATTTCTTCCAAACTTCTAGAAGACCTCAATTTCTTTTAAACTAACTCGATTTTTCCTAATATTTTGTAAAGTCCAGTAAGATAAAAAACTTTCTTTTGAATTTTTCAGACTCTTTCAGACAAAGTTTATATTTTTCTTTAAAAAAACAAGTGTCGGCTTAGCCCCACTGTCCACTTAGCCCCACTCTTTCCTACTGATTTTGTTTAAAATGCATACATTGTGTTAAAAAGTCATCGTTTTTTATCATAAATTCAACTACTGCTTCGTTGAAAATTCATTTTTTTTTGGTTAAAGATTCAGCTCTTTGTCTAAAAATCTAACTATTTTGTTAAAAATTTGTGTTATTTTTGGTTGAAAATTAATTTTTTTACCTGAAAATTTAACTATTCCATTTTTGGTTGAAAATTTATCTTTTTTGTTAAAAATTCAACTGTTTAGTCCAAAATGCATATTCTTTAGTTAAAAATTGGAAAAAATTTTGGTTAAAAATTCAAGTACTTGGCTGAAAATTCATGTATTTTGTTGATAATTCCTATTTTTTATAGAAACTTAATCTTCTTGGTTAAAAATTAACTTTATGATTGACAATTCAACTATTTAGCTAAATGTTAAACTCCTTTCTTGTAAATTCATTTTTTTGTGAAAATTTATATTTTTAGTTGAAAATTCATCTCATTGGTTGAAAATTTAACTGTGTTGCTGAAAATTAGTTTCCTTTTTTCTATACTTTATCTTTTCTTACAAATTCATTTTTTGTTGTGAAAATTCATCATTTTAGTTGGAAATTCATCTCATTTTGTTGAAAATTCGTCCATTTAGGTAGAAAATTAATCTTGTCTCCTAAAAATTCATCATATTGGTTGAGGATTGGACTATTTTGTAAAAAAAATCGTCTTTTTTAGTTGAATTTCGCTGGTTGAAAATTCGTTTTTTGTTGTTAAAAATTAGTTTTTGAAAACTGAAAATTCAACGATTCATTTTTTGAGTGAAAATTTATCTTTTTTAGATAAAAATTTAACTGTGGAAAATTCATCTTTCATGATTGAAAATTATCTTTCTTGTTGAAAATTCTTCTCTTTCGGTTTAAAAGTCAACTGCTTTCTAAAAAATGTGACTTTTCAGCTTAAAAACTTAACTCTTTTATTAAAAGTTCACCTATTTGAGTAGAAAATTAGTCTTGAATGTTAAAAATTAATTTATTTGGTTGAGGATTCAACTATTTTGTTGAAAACTAATTTTTGGCTTTGAATTCAACTGGTTAATATTTTTGTTTGTTAAAAATCAGTCTTTCTAACTGTGAATTTAACTGTTTTATTCTTGATTGAAAAATTATCTTTTTTCATTCAAAATTTAAAAAATTGGTTAAAAATCCATGTATTTTGTTAACGATTTATCTCTTGGTTGAAAATTAATCTTTTTTGTTGAAATTCGATCTTTGTAGGTTGAAAATTCTGCTATTTCGTAAAAATTTCAACTAGTTTGTTAAAAGTTTTTTTTTTTTTTTTTTTTTTTTTTTTTTGAAAATTCAACTGTTTGGTTAAAGTAATCTTTACTCGTCGAAAATGCAACTGTTATGTTGAAAGTTCGTCCTTTCGAATTGAAAATTCATCTTTCATGATAGAAAAGTAATTTTTCTTATAGTTGAAATTCATCTTCTGTCGGCAATATTCTATGAACTCTTTTTCCATATTCTTTCAACTCATTTTGTACTCATTCTGATCTCACTGTATTCTTCCAATTCATCCGTATTCTCTCCGATTCTCACCATCTCTGACTCGATTCGCTTCACTCAACCTTCACTCATATTTTTCACCCTTTCCCTCAAAACACCATAACTTTTGTCTTATTTATCTTAATTTTGAGCCCCATGTTCTTCATGCTTATATTCAGTTTGCTCAACATTCTTCGTAAATTTTCGACTGACTCTGCCATAACAACCTTATAATGTGCAAACGCTAACCCACGTACCCTTACTGTCCCGAGATCCACAAATAATCATAAATTCACGAAATAATAATAAATAAATAAACAAATAAATAAGGGTTTATCTACAATTCACGTAAGGTGTTTTTCTGAAATTTTCACCCCCCTCTCCCCCCATGTTATATACCGTGAGATTTGCTGTCCCCTCCCTCCCTCTTCAAATCTTGCTAAGATTTTATAAACTTAGGGAATGAAATTACATATAAAATATAAATCATGTTAATTAAAAAAACGTAGAAGCTTAATGAAATTAGTTTGAGAAAATTAAATGGGTTAATAATAATAAGTAATTAAGTATTTAGTTACAATTTTAGTACAATTTAGCACTATTTTTTAATATCTTCAGTGCATAAAATTTTGCTTAGTCCGACACACTTTGTGTATTCTATTACTATTATTCTTTAGTCTATAAATTATCGAAATTCCTATTTATTTATCGTAGGCTTCACAGACGTTCCCATTTTTTTTTGGTTTTTATTCAAACGCGAACTGAATTATTAGAACCCAATAAGAAAATTTCACCTGTTTTTGGTTGAAAGTTTATTCAGTCTTTTTGGCTTGAAAATTTTACAATTTGATTGAAATTTTTTTCCTTCTTGACTAAAAAATTTATTTTTGGTTGAAAATTTAAATATTTTGTGGAACATTCGCCTTTTTGGTATGCAAATTCGTCTCTTTTTGTAGAAATTTGATCTATTTTGGTTAAAAATGTAACTGTTTGGTTAAAAATTAATCTGTTTAGGATGAAAATTAATTTTATCTTTGAAAATTCACATTTTCGCGTCAAAAATTCAACTGTTATGTAGGAAATTCTTATTTTGGACTCAAAGATTTAAAAATATGGTAGACAATTCAATAACTTGATAGCAAGGTCCAATAGTAGTTGATAGTGGTTGAAGATTCCTAATTTTAGTTAGAAAATTATTTCTTTAGTTCAAAATTTAACTATCTTGTTGAAAATTCGTTTTTCTGGCAAAAAAATTTTTTTACTGAAAATTTTTTGCAAAAAATGTATCTTTGTTAGTTGAAAATTCAACTATATGGTTGAACATCCATATTTTTTGTTAGAAAAATAATCCTCTTCGTTGAAAATTGAACTATTTTGTTGAAAATTAATTGATGTATTTTGTTGAAAATTCTTTCTTTTTGTTAGAAAATCCATTTTTTAAATAAATGCAACTGTTTGGTTGAAAATTAATCTGTTTTAGTTGAGAATTCACGTATTTTGTTTAAAATTTGAATTTTTTGGTTCAATTCAATCGTTTTTGATTTGAAATTAAAATATTTTGTTGTTAAAATATCTACTATTACATTTTTTGTTGTAAATTAATATTCTTAGGTTGAAAAATCAACTCCTTCGTTAAAAGTTGAACTACTTTCTCAAAAATTCTTTTTTTTGTATAAAGATTCATAATTTTAGTTGAAAATTCATCTATTTGGTTGAAAATTAAACTGTTTTGTACAAAGCTCATCTTTTTGGCTTGAAAATTCAACATTTTGGATTAAGTTTTTTTTCTTCATTGTCTGGAAAATGTTTCTTGTATGTGAAAGTTGATCTCTTTTTGTAGAATTTTGTTTTCAATTCAACTGTTTTTGATTTAAAATAAAAAATCTTTCTTGATTAAAATATTAACTATTACATGTTTTTTAGAATTCATCGGCTCTGTCGGCCCCTTAGATCAAATTAGAGATTAGACAATATAAAAGTTAAGCATTAAAATTTATTAAGTTCAAAAAAAAGATATGTAAAATTGAATAATATCAAATTAGGAAACCTAAAAATTTCACGTCACAATCGATCATAATCAAACAATAAATAATTTCAGAATTAAAGTAATAATATATATTAAAACTTAAACAATCTGGAATTTATAGTATTTTAAACTAACAATCTAAAATTAGTTATTCGAAGTCAATAACTTTTAAAGTTGTATAAATTACAAGTAAATTATTATTCAATTCATGTGCAATTTATAATAATTGCATAATAATTTCAAAGGCACCAGATAAAAAGCTACACAAATACAATCGGTGAACGGAAGGGAAGATAATCGGGGAAATGGGGAATATAATATTTCAGAATATTTGTGAATATCTAGGAATACTTCGGAATATGTGGGAATATGTAGGAATATAAGGGAATATTTGGGAATATCAAGAAAATTTGGGTGATAAGATAAACGTTTATTTTTTAGCCTGCTGGCTTTAAAAAATTGACTTGCTTACACTTCCATTTTTTTACAGAATTTTCTTAAAACTAACCCTTAAAACTAACATCCTACCACACCTTATCTCTAACGCCGCTCGCTCTTATCGCATTGCCTTCCTCGCTTCGCCTCGCCTCGCACGCATGTCCCTACTTTCTTGGTTTGCCTCGCATTACCAAATTCTGCCTCCGCGGCTAATCCCTAATACTTATCTACTATTTACAATAATTACATTAACTTATATTTACTTCCTCCTCTATTTACAATCTTTCCTTTTCCATTCCTCTTCCTCCTTCCTTCTCTTCTTCACCATCTTACCCAAGACTCCCTTCACCCATGCTACTGCCCTTTTGTCCCCCCTTTCATGCATCAATACCAACATGCTTATCCCACTCCTTTCCACCTCTACGCACTCCGCCAAAACAGTGCTCCACTCTTACCTCCCCCTTCCCACATAGTTCACACATCCTCTTTTCCCTAGCGAGCCAGAACCTATTAAAACCTTCCATGCACCCACATCTCATCCTCGCTATAAGCTCCTGACTTCCCTTCTCTCCTCTCTCACACAAATATTGCGTTCTCGCCCTTGGCATAATCCACACATAGTTCCCATTAAACCTTGTCTCTCTTATTCTCTCTTCCCCTGCTGTCTTCTCTCTCTCCATGCTGTTTTCCTTAACCAACTCATATATGTTCCTTCCTTCCTCATGCATCCTTCTCACTTCATCCATCTTTATATTCCCAAATATTCTCTATCAAGAATATTTGGGAATATAAAGAATATCAAGAGTATGTGGAAATATTGAAAGAATATATGGAAATATTTAGTGTGTGGACCAGGAATATCAGTGTGGTCGACCCCTCGGTTGGAACATAAGACAATCGCGATACCATCTGAGCCACGATGACTCCCTCCATTCAAAATTTCTCCCTCCCTGAATATAAGAGAGCAATTCGAGTCTACGATACTGGAACGCAGTTAATTGCAGTTTTGCGAAGAAATACAGAACCATATCGACACAAACGAGCAGCAATGATTCTCTTGATGTAGCTCTTGCCGATTTAGTTCGACGTTACTTCCGCGTTCACCACGCGGCGATTTGTGAAAGTTTGCCTTCTCTCAAAGGTTTAGAAAGTTCAGGCATTACCGGTAAGATTAGGGTGAGAAAATTTGCGGAGAGAGGTGTGGTAAAGTGTTCGGTGGAAGAAGGGTGTTTTAATGGGAGACAATTAGAAAAGCGAGGCGCCAGGGAGCCATAGAGAGGAGGAGATCCCAGAAACCACTTTTCACACATCTCAGAATGCCAGAGAAACCTTCTCTCTGATTTTCGAGAGATGAGTTAGTAAGTGCAATTTGAGGTTTTCTTCTACAAGAATAATTAGGATGTAATTTCTGAATTTGAAGAATTTTATTTCACGAGCTTTCAATAATAATATAATTAAAGCAAGTGGAGAGAATAGTTAAAGTAAATGAGGATAATAAGTAAATTTACAGATAAAATTCTCTTGAGCTTTACTGTACTGCATTCGAAAAACTAGTTAAACTCGGGAGGTGGTTTTCTGCAGTTTTCCTCTCCTCTGACCAAACGTCCAGGCAAATGCGAGTACTTTTGATAAAGTTGAATGCATCCGCGGGTTATCACTGGTTGTGATTAAATTCATATAGCGAATCTTAGCTCACATTAGTAAAAGAAAAATTGCCATATATGTACTCATGCTAAAGGACATAGATGATACTTTAACAGCGAGGGTAACCGCGTATAGACGCCTTTTTTCTGCGATTTCATTTGATGTGTCAAGTAAAATTTCAAGTCAAAATGTATTGCATTTTGAACAAAATAGTTGAATATTTAAACAAATAGCTGAATTTTTAACAACAAAATTAATTGTAGACCAAACAGTTGAATTTACTACAAAACAGTTGAACTTTCATCTAGATCTTAGGAGAGTCGAATTTTTAACTAAATAGTTGAATTTTCAAGCTTCAAAGCCGAATTTTCAACCAAATGGTCGAATTTTCGAACAACAAAGAATTAATTTGAATCACAAATAGTTTCATTTTTAACTAAATAGTCGAATCTTCAAGCAAAAGAGACAACTATTTTTTGTAGACAGTTGAATTTTCAACCAAGAATGGTAAATTATCAAGCAAGAACTTTTCTACCAAGAAAGATGAGTTTTTAGTCGAAAAAAGGTGAATTTTCAATCCAAAGAGACGAATTTTGAACAAACCAGTTGAATTTTTGACCAAAAAAAGCTACTTTTTATAAAAAATAGAAGAATTTTCAACAAAATAATTATTTTTTCAACAAAATATCCGAATTTTTAACCACATAGTTCAATTTCTGACCCACAAAGATAATTTTTTAACAAAACTGTAGAATTGTTCAACCAAACAGTAGCATTTTTAAAAATAAGAAATTAATCATTAACCAAAAAGTTGCATTTACAACCAAATAAATGAACTTTCAAGCAAAATCAGTTGCATTCTCAACAAAATAGTTGAATCTTTAACAAGAAAAATTAATTTTTAACAATGAAATTCAACTTAAAACCTAGTAGTTGAATTTCTCATCTAAAAATATTAATCCTTCACAAAAATAATATTTAATATTTCAAAAAAAAAAAAGATTTTCATTTTAAATTAAAATAGTCGAATTTAATCAACAAGATGAATTTTCAATCCAAAGAAACGAATTTCAAACAAAACAGTTGAATTTTTGACCAAAAAAGGCGACTTTTTATAAAAATAGAAGAATTTCGAAAAAAATAATTAATTTTTCAACAAAATATCTGCATTTTTAACCACATAGTTCAATTTCTAATCCACAAAGGTGATTTTTTAACAAAACTGTAGAATTGTCCGACCAAGCAGTAGCATTTTTTTAAATAAAAAATTAATCATCAACCAAAAAGTTG
>CAKNYM010051883.1:280091-293384 GCA_932195095.1 Andricus curvator | reverse complement strand
AATTAAATTCAACCTAAAACCAAGTAGTTGAATTTTGAATCCAAAAAGAATAATTCTTCACAAAAATTATATTTGATATTTCAACCAAAAAAAGATTTTCATTTAAAATCAAAATAGTAGAATTTAATCAAAAAGATGAATTTTCAATCGAAAGAGACGAATATCAAACAAAGCAGTTGAATTTTTGACCAAAAAAGGCGACTTTTTATAAAAATAGAAGAATTTTCAACAAAACAATTAATTTTTTCAACAAATTATCTGAATTTTTAACCACATCATTCAATTTCGGATCCACATTTTTTTAAATAAAAAATTAAGCATCAACCAAATAAATAAACTTTCAAGCAAAATCAGTTGCATTCTCAAAAAAATAATTGAATCTTTATCAAGAAAAATGAATTTTTAACAATGAAATTCAACCTTAAACCAAGTTGTTGAATTTTGAATCCAAAAATATGAATTCTTCACAAAAATAATATTTGATATTTCAACCAAAAAAAGATTTTCATTTTAAATTAAAATAGTCAAATTTAATCAAAAAGATGAATTTTCAAGTAAAAATATAATAATTGATATTCGAACCAGAAAAGACGAATTTTTGACAAAAAAGTTGAAATTTCGAACAGGAAAGATTATACAGTCAAAAAATAACAAAAACAATAGAATTTTCAAGACAGAAAGACAATTTTTCAACAAAACTGTTGAATTTTTAAGCCAGGTATTCAATTTTGAAATAAAAACTATTAATTTACACCCAAAAATGTAATAGGTTAATTTGCAGTTGAAAAAATAGATTTTCGACAACAACAAAAAACACATTTTTAAGAGAATATTTCTATTTTCCGCCAAAAAGATGGACCTTTGACTAATAAAATTAATGTTTAACAAAGTAATTCAAATATCAACCAAGTAGTTTAATTTTCAATTAAAATAATTAATTTTCTACCATAAAAGACGAATTTTCAACGAAAAAAGGATGAATTCTCAATGAAAAATTAATATTGAATATTGAAAATATTGAAAAAGTTAATTTCCAACTAAAAAAAATGAATTTTCATCTAAATAGTTAAATCTTCAATCAAATAGTAGAATTTTGCACCAAAACAGATGAATTCTGAACCAAAAAATAACAGGAGACTTGTCAATTAAAAGGAATTAACTTTCAAAGAAGAATAGTTAGATTTTCCTATTCAGTTCTATTAATTCAATTCGCATTTAAGCTAGGCAACGAGGAAAAGGAAAAGTTTTTTAAAAAGAGGGGGGAAAAGAGGATTTGTCTTAAAAAGAGGGAAATGGGAGAAAGAGTTCACACTCTTTCTCCCATTTCTCTCCATTTCCCCCATAATATATAATAAAGTAATAATATAATAATATATTTTTCGATGATTTCCCACAAATTTACAGTTTATTATTCATTATTTACATTTGCATTCTCGTGATTTTTTCAGATAAGGTACATTATTTCTCAAAAATTAACCACCTTTTATTTATTTTTTATTTGCACGGCACTTCTATTTAATTAACGTTTGAGAAAAGCAGTTATGAGCTCGGAAATTTTTTTTTTGTAACTTTTTCATTTACGAGAGTGGTTTTTCTAAAGACTTCACTATGTGTTTTTATTTTCTGATCTTTTGTAACATTAAATAACGATTTTTAGGAGAAAATAAAATCACTTTCATATATTTTACGTTCATGGGTAGTTTATCAACCTTGGAAGACAACTTATGGGTTTACGAAAAAAATTGTAAAAATCTCTCTTATTTTTTTATCAAATGGTTAGTGTCACTTTGAGATTTTGAACTTCTACATTCATTTTCACGAAACTAGATGACTTTTTCTGAACAAACTTTTTTGGTGTCAATTTAACAATATTTTGGCTCGGGAGTGGACATTTGTTTATTCTTTAAATAGAAATTTTGATTTTACAGAATGTTTTATCGCTCTTTTGAAAAATGTCCATTTTGTTGGTTATTTTCTTTAATCATACTTATACTCATACTGTTACATAACCATCACTTACAAATCTTCACGCTTCTAATCTAAGCGACTTCCGCTTCATTTTTCGTCCACTTCTCTTCTACCTCTATTTTGCCATATTTTCACATCCATTCTTTCTCAGTCGCTCCTCTAGCCCCCTCCAACTCCTTCATCCACTCATCACCCAATCCATCCTCCCTAGAATCTTTACCATATTCTCTTGCTAGTTTCTTTTACCTTCCATTCCTCTCCTGCATCCTTTCCATGCATGCTTCCATGTTTCCTCGTCCCATTCATAGATTCTGCACTTGCTGTTTCCCTTTCTTTCCCCAACACATCCCTTCTCTTGCCTCGTTTCCTAATCCAAATCTTGCTATTCTGATCTATCTTCTCTCTCACCATCCCTTTTCTAAATACTTTGGTACTCCTTCCTCTAGTATCATTTTATACCATTTATTATATTTTGATTCCTTAATCATCCTCCATCTT
The DNA here is from genome assembly GCA_932195095.1 of Andricus curvator. NCBI lineage: Eukaryota > Metazoa > Arthropoda > Insecta > Hymenoptera > Cynipidae > Andricus > Andricus curvator. The sequence goes on along the minus strand of CAKNYM010051883.1, from coordinate 290,918 downwards.
TCTATTAACTGTCTTTCCCTGTACTTTTCCTCCAATTCTTCATAGTTTACACTAATCCCCTCTCCTATAGCTCCAGCACTAAAGAATTCCTTCCTTTCTTCTTCCCATCTCATTAATTCTATCGCCCTCCCTCTCTTTTCTTCTACTCCTTAAAATAATTTTTCGCTATCTTATCTCCCTTTCCTTCCTTGGCTTCGCCTCAAACTTCCATCCCCTATTTCTTGCAGTTTATCCCAAGCGTCTACCTTATATACCTTTTTTGTAAACTCTTAATCTCTTTCCTTACCTTCCATCCCCATATCACTGCCCCATAGCCTGATAGCGACCATACCAACGTTTCAAATAACCGCATTCTTCTTCTTCAATATTTTTTTAGCCTTCTTTTTCCTATTCTCCATTTCTGTTTCATTACCTCTGCCACTTTTTTTACCCTTTCTCTTATATGAGCTCTATGATCTCCATTTTGTACAAAGTGTCTGCCAAATATTTAAGCTCCTTTACTTCTTTTAAATCTACTCCCTTCCATATCCCAGTCCAGTCTTTATCCCCTCCCCCCTTATGAACCTTATTATCTTTGTCTTTTCTATATTTAAATTCATCTTCTTCCCATCTAGGTATTTGATCGAAGCCTGTAATTAAGCCCCCCATCTCTTCTTCATCCTCTGCCATCACATTATGTCGTCCGCGTATGCTAGTGTATCTTTTCTTTTCCTATTTTAACTCCTCCCCATCCTTTTCTCTTCATTTATTCTTCTAAGTCTGAGATCAATATATTAAATTTGAGCTGAAAGGAGTGGGGACATCTTTGCCTTACTCCTCTCACCTACCAGAGACTATCTCCTACTTGCTCCCCTACCTTCACCCTGGCTTTTATCTCTTTAAACATTTTCGATAATCTCTTTATTAAACACTCTCTTATCGCCCTTTTCTCTATAACTTTTTCTTTCTTGACTCGTTTCAATGAGTCAAACGCCGCCTTTAGGCCCACGAACATTTCTACCATTGCCTCTTTCTTCCGTTGAATCATTTCACTTACCAGATAATTCATAATATATATTTTGTCCATTACTCTTATTCCTTCCCTAACTCCTCTTTGATTCGGTGGCTCTATATCTTTTTTCCATTCCCCTATAATCTTTACCCTCCTCCCCTTTGTCATTCTTCACTATGAGTACCACTACTTCTTCTTTCCATAACTCTGGCCACTCCTCTCCTCATCATACTCTATTGCACATTATCCATGCTCATTCCTTTAGTTCCGTCCTCCCATATTTTCAAACTTCATTTGGAATCGCATTTATACCAAGTACTTTTACATCTTTTATTATTCCCGACACCAGGACTATTTCTTCCCTTCTTATGTACTCTTTCTCATCTCTTTCTCTACTATATTTTCCTCCTTTCCTAACTTTCCTTTCTACCCCTTCTAGCAAATCGATAAAATATTTTTTTCATTCTACCATCTGAATATTATGGTTTACTTTTTTTCCCTACATTTTCTCCCTCTCTATTCACTACCTTTCGATCAAACCCTTTTTTTTGTCATCTTTTATTTATTCATACAATTCAGTATACTCCTTTTTTCTCCCTCGCAGATTGCTATCATTGCTCCTTTCTCTTGTTTAATTCTTTCACTTACCAGATAATTCAGAACATATATGTTATATATAGCCTGATCGAGAACGTAAGGCAGATATATGAAGAGACCAAAGATAAGGTGAGTGGAGGGGAGGGGATTTCGGAGGGATTCTGGATGGCCTTAAAGGAGATGATGAAGAGGTTGAGAAGATACCTGGATAAGAACAGGTTAGAGCTGAATGCGGAAAAGTGCAAGGTCATGGTGTTCAGAAAAGGAGGGGGAAGGGACAAGGGAGGCGAGTGGAAGTGGAAGGGAGAAGCGGTGCAGGAGGTGAAAGAGTTTTTGTACCTGTTCTTCTTGTTTCGGAGGGATGGGGGAGTGGATGGGGGAGTGGATGGCAACATAAAAGAGAGAATGTGAGAAGGGCAAATGTGGTGATGAGGCAGGTGTGGGGGTTGGGAAAGAAGTTATTCGCAGATGATTTTGGAAGGAGTATGAAATTGTTTGACTCACTAGTGATGAGTGTGCTATTCTATGGAGTAGAGGTGTGGCCGTGGAAGGAAAGTGAAGAGGTAAATAGGACACAAGAGAGGTATGAACACGCCTCATTATATTGTCAGGAGGGAGACGGGGAGAACGAGTGTAGGGATTCTAGCGGAGAATCGGGCGTGTAAATATGAGGAAAAATTTTTGGAAGAGGGGGGAAGTAAGCTGGTTAGGGAATGTTGGTGGAAGAAGGAGAACAGGAGAGGGTGTGGGAAGATGGAAATTGAAAGGGAAAGGTATTTTAGAACGAATGGACTGCAGATGGATGAAGTTAGAAGGATGCACGAGGAAGGAAGGAAGGTATATGAGGTGGTTAAGGAAAATGGCATGGAGAGAGAGAAGACAGCAGGGGAAGAGAGAATAAGAGAGTCAAGGTTTAACGGGAATAATGTGTGGATAATGCCAAGGGCGAGAGCGCAATATTTATGTGAGAAAGGAGAGAATGGAAGTCAGGAGCTTATAGCGAGGATGAGATGTGAGTGCATGGAGAGTTTTAATAGGTTCTGGCTCTCTAGGGAGAAGAGGATGTGTGAACTGTGTGGGAAGGGGGATGCAAGAGTGGAGCACTGGTTGGAGGAGTGCGTAGAGGTGGAAAGGATTGGGATAAGCATGGAGGTATTGATGCATGAAAGGGGGGACAACAGGGCAGTAAAATGGGTGAAGGGAGTGTTGGGTAAGATGGAGAAGAAGAGAAGCAAGGAGGAAGAGGAATGGAGAAGAAAAGATTGTAAATAGGAGAGGAAGTAGATATAAGTGATATGTAAATATTTTAAATAGTAGATAAGTGCGAGAGAGAAAGTAGGGACATGCGAGCGAGGCGAAGCAAGGAAGGCAAGGCGATAAAAGCGTGCGGTCTCAGAGATAAGGTATGGATGGATGTTGGTTTTTAAGGGTTATTTTTAAGAAAATTCTGTAAAAAATGGAAGTGTAAGCAAGTCAATTTTTTAAGGCCATCAGGCTGAAAAATAAACGTTGATCTATCTATCTATCTATCTATATGTTGTCCATTACTTCTATTCCTTTCCTTCACCATGGCTGATTCGGTGGCTCAATCTTTCTTTCCTTAACTTCTCTATTCAACCGATCCGATAAACAAACTGCATATACTTTATACAATGTTTAACCTCATCCACTTCGCTTTTCTTCACTGCCACACTTCAGTTATGCATGGTATAAAGAAAATTGAGTACCTAGTTTTTGTTGTTGGAAAAGCCAAGATCTGAAAATTCGCGAATTTTGATCCATAATTACCCCGATAGAAGGTCCTATATTTTTCAGAGAAAATATGTTTTTGATTCTCCTTGATTGGCGAGTGGCACTGAGCAATATTCGTGGCTCCCGGTTCGTTCCAGAAACGAATCTCGCTGGTTGGCGGCAGAGAGCAGAGGCTAGGGAAATGTGTAATTCAAATGAGTAACGGGCATATCACACTCTTGGGAAGTAGGTGCTAAGCGCTCGGATATGCTGATAGAGCGCAGTGATACGTAGAACTGTGGAATCGCGATGGGGTTGAGGTAGACAAGGGACGGACGGGACAAGGTGAGAGGTGCGAAGGGAGGAAGGAAGGTGGGTTTGTAATAGTCTGCGATGGTGCGATGCGATGAGATGTGATCGCTTGGCGATGAGCTGCGGGCAACGTGATGGTCCCGCCGCGGTGGCTGCCTGCCGTGTGTCGTATCTAGTTACTGCCTATGTTCATTTCGTGTAATTTCTGTCTCTCCCCGAATACATATTGCATGTGTTACAATCCTGCCACAATCCTGTCACATTGGAAATCCTTCCAGAAATCACAATCAGCTCAACTAGCTCTTAAGTACTCCTTATACATATTCAGATTTCAAATACTTTAACTAAACTTATTTTATTGTACTATATTTTGATCTGTAAACATCTTAGAGTCTTAGACCGCGATAAGAAGAGTAAATCCTGTGCCAGAGCGTTAAAAACTTTGGGTTAAGTAGCTCAGCTCAATATAAGTAGCTTTTAAGCACTCCTTATATTAAGGTTCAAATTTTTTAAACTATATTTTTTTTATTCAAGTAGGTACGATTATGCTATGTGCCTATCTTCATTTCGTGCAATTTCTGTCTGTCCCCGAATACATATTGCAGATGTTTAAATTCTGTGACATTGGAAAACCTTCCAGAAATTACAATCAGATTTTAACTAGCTCTTAAGTGCTCCTCATATTTATGTTCCAAATAATCTAACTGAATTTTTTTATTCTACTACAATTATATTTTGATGTCTCAACATCTTAGGTCGAGTATGGAAAGTAAAGCATGTGCGTGAAATGCTGTGCATTGAATGCTTTGGGTGACATAAGTAGCTTAAGTATCTCAGCTCAAAGTACGTAGCATTTAAGTATTCCTTGTCTAAGGTCGAAAATTTTTTAATTGTCTTTTTTTACTCTAGTACAACTATGCTATGTGCCTATGTTCATTTCGTGTAATTTCTGTCCCCAAACACATGATGCATGTGTTAGACTGTGGTCACAATCCTGTCACATTGGAAAATCTTCCAGAAATTACAATCAGCTCTTAGGGGCGGTACTTAAATTACGTAACGGATTCTAGGCCCTCTCTGAGACACCCCTCCCTCCTGTAACAAACTACAACAAAATATTTTTACCCCCCCCCACTCTTTCTGTACGTAATTTTTTGTTTCCAAAAATGTTTCACTAGTTATTGCTTGTAGAATTACGCAGTGTGTCGGAGAACTTCATTTTCAAAATTCCCTTATTTTTCCTTGTCTAATTTTTCATTTTCCTTGATCATTAATAATCAAATACCAGCATTTTAATCTTGAAATACTTTCAACATAGAATCTTTTATAAACGAAATAAAACATTATTTCAGATACAAATTTAAAATTGTCAAATTTATTAATTTATTTTAAACAAGAGAATGTCTTTTCTGCTGTAAAAGATGGCTTTTCAACAAGATACTTGAATTTTCAACAAAATAATGAAATTTTTAACATAATAGTTGAATTTTCAACATAAAAATATAAATTCCCAACAGAAAGTGTCATAGTTTATATTTCACTCAAAAAACATGAAATTTATACAACAAAAAAAGTTTTTTAAAACCAAAAAGACGAATTTTCAACAAATAAAAAATGTTCACTAAAGAAATAAAATGTTACCTAAATTGTTGAACCTTCAAGCCAAAAGACGAGTTTTCTCTACAAAAATTGAATTTACAAACAAAAAATATGACTTCAGCAAAAAATTGTTTTCCACGAAACTGATGCATTTTTACCCAACAAAAATGAAATTTTAAACCAAGAAATTAATTTTTTCCACCAAAAAAGGAGAATTTTCAGCTAAAAAGGATCAATCTTAAAACAATGTAAAAGTTACATTTTCAGTTAAAAAATTAATTTTAAACAAAAAAAGAAAGACTTCCACTAAACAGTTAAATTTTTAATCAAAGAGATAAGCCTTCAATCAAAAAAAAATAAATTTTTAAGAATGTAGTTTAACTTTTACCCAAGTAGCTGAATTTTCAATGTAAAAAGATTGATTTTCAACAAAATAGTTAAACTTTCAACCAAAGAGATGAATTTTCAACTAAAATTATAACTCTTAAAAAAAAATGATTTCTTAACAAAGTGATTCAACCAAATCTTTCAAACAAAATAGTTGAATACTCAAGCAAAGAAAAATAATTTTTAACCAAAAAGTTGCATTTTCATACAAAAAAAGAAATTTCTACCAAAGCGGATAAATATTTATAAATCAAAAAGATAAAAAAAAATAGTTGAATGTTCTGTTAAAAAAAATTTTAGTTGACTTTTCACGATCAAAATATGAATTTTTAACCAAGAAATAAGTTTCTACGAAAAAAAATTGAATTTTTAATTCAAAATGACGAATTTTTTCCCAGAAAGGATGATTTTGTAACAAAATTGTTGAATTCTCTACCCAATAGTTGCATTTTTATCCAAAAAAGATGAAATTTCTCCTAAAACAGATAAATTTGTATTTAAAAAGAAAACAAATTTTTAAAAAATAGTTGAATTTTTATCCAAGAAAGATGAAATTTGTACTAAAACAGATGAATTTTCAATAAAAAAGGACCAATTTTTTGTTTGTTGAATTTTCATCCAGAGCAGCTTTCTGTTCATTTTTAACACCAAAATATGAATTTTAAACAAAAGTAAATTTTCTACAAAATAGTTAAATTTTCAACAAAACAGTATAATTTTCAACCAAAAGTATGACTTTTTAGCAAAACAGTTTTATTTTGAACCAAACATTTGCATTTTCATCCAAGAAAGATGAATTTTCGCTTAAAACAGATGAATTTTTAATTTAAGAAATAAAAAAAATAAAAAATTTCAAAAAAATGGTTGAATTTTCATCCAGAAAAGATTTCAGTTCTCTCTTCAACACAAAAATATTAAATTTAACCAAAAAGTAAATTTTCTACAAAATAGTTGAATTTTCAACAAAGCAGCAGAATTTTCAAATAAAAAGCATGACTTTTCAACAAAATTATTGAATTTTAAACCAAGCAGTTGCATTTTTATGCAAGAAAGATGTAATTTCTGCTAAAGCAGGTGAATTTCGAAGTCAGAAAGACACATTTTCAAAAAAGTGTTGAATTTTCAACCGAAAAGTTGCATTTTTATTCAAGAAAGATGAAATATTTCTTTGAAAACAGATAAAAAAACTCCAAAAAAAATAGTTGAATTTTCATCCAAAGAAGATTCCAGTTCACTTTCCAACACCAAAATAAGAATTGTAAAATATAAGTTAATTTTCTGCTTAATAGTCGAATTTTTAAGCAAAAAGTATGAGTTTTTAACAAGATTGTTAAATTTTTAACCAAAAATCTGCATTTTTGTCCAAGAAAAATGAAAATTTTACTAAAACAGGTGAATTTTTAAATTAAAAAGGCAAATTTTCAAAAAAAGAGTTGTATTTTCATCTAAATGGATTTTAATAGACTTTTCTACAGAAAAATACAAATTTCAAACAAAAAGTAAATTTTCTAGGAAATAGTTGAATTTTCTACAAAACAGTTGCATTTTTGTCCAAGAAAGATACAACATGTCTACTAAAAAAAAAAAACTCTTAAATTAAAAAGATAGATTTTCAGGAAAAATATTTTTCATCCAAAAAATATTGCAGTTGACTGATCAGCAACAAAATATGAATTTTAAACAAAAGGTTAATATTATACGAAAAGAGTTGAATTTTTAACCCAAAAAGACGAATTTTTAACAAAACAGTTGAATTTGCAAAAAAATGATGTCTTTTTAAGAGAATTGTTAAATTTTCAATCAAATAATAAAATTTATAACGAAAAAGATAATCTTCAGAAGAAAGTTTTTGCGAATTTGCAAAGTGACGTGATTTTAGTTCTATAGAAAATAAAGTTCAACCTTTCAACTATATCGTGATGGGTCTAAACTTTAAATGACCTGGGGCTATTGTTTTGAGCTTCGACACTTTAATGCATATCTTAATATGAAGATCATGGTGTGATTTAATCAACATTAAAATTATGATAATTTAGCGTTTTTTCGTAAACAAATGATTTTTTAAATAATTTTTTTATAGACGAAAAACGGTGGGGTCAATTTAACCTAGTGGGTAGTGCATGCAACTTGAGAGATCTTAAGAGATTTCATCGGAATCGAAAAAGAAACATTTCCCAAATATGGGCAGCTTAATGGCAAGTAAAAACAGTATTTCCTGCTAATTTTATAAGTTTCACTGCCTAGTCCTTCCTTCCGTAATTCCAACATTATAATCTGCCCGCGACGACGACAAATCTTCGCCGTCGTGATAAACGATGACTCTGAACCGAGCGGTAACGGAGCGAGTGATGCAAAGTGATAACATAATCAGGTGATAATGTGGCCGTCATATCTCACTGCTTGAAACGAGCGAGAACTACGACGAGGGTGTCAAGAGAAAGGGTGAAAAATAAGCGAGACAAAGACGTAAGAAAATGACTCAAGGATTCAATGAAAAAAAAAAATCAACAAAATCATCCTTATCTTCTTCAATCACCTTCAGGATAAGATAACCATCTCCTCGCCATTTGCAAACAATCTGAAAAAGTAGAAACAAATTGATTTTAACACCTCTTTACCGAAAACTAATTTTCATTTTGCAAATAAAATACTTTTTTTTATAAAATTGAAAGCAGATTCTGAATTTAAAACTTTGATATTTACATTAGCTGATTTTTATTGATGTTGACCAGGTAAGACTTCAATCCAACATCTTCTAATTAAATTCTTACCTGGTCAACATCATTCAACATCAGCTAAGCATAGAAGACGGTTGGATGAAGATACAACATGGAAACAAAATGGATCAGTATACCAAAAAAATCCAACATCTTTGACTTAAATTCTTACCTGGTCAACATCAATTAACGACAGCTAATCGTACAACACGTTTTGAAGAAAATACATCATGGGAACAAATTGTACCAGTATACGAACAAAATCCAACATATTCCAATTATTTTCAAAAAAATACGTATCACCCTCCATATTTCAGTTGAATGATAGGTTTTCTCTGTCGATCATAGGGGGTAAATTTCAATAAAACTCAAAATTTTGTTTTGTAACGTTTCGTCAGCTTGGTTCGCTGACCTCTTCAGACTTGTATAACACTGTCAAGACATCACGTAGAATTAAAATTTTTTTAAGTAGACAAGAAAATAAGTGTTTTTCTTGTCGACTAGTCCGAATTTGGGTTTTTCCTAATACTAGTCCGTCATCTGTAAGGTGAGGACTATAACTATGTACGAGGACTATATATATATTCCAATTATATTCTCACCTGGTTACCATCAATTAACGTCAGCTAATCATATACAACAAGATTGGAAGAATGTACACCAATGGAACAAAATGCACCAATATATCAACCAAATTCAATATCTTTTAATTGAATTCTTACCTGGTCACCATCAATTAACTTCAGCTAATCAAGAACTGCACTCTTCGACGAAGAAGGTGTAGATCTCCAAACAGTTAAGGTACGTGGGTTAGCTTTCGCAGATGACAAGATTGTTATGGCAGAATCAGTCGAGGACTTGCAAAGAATGTTGAATAAACTTCATACAAGCATGAAGGACATGGGACTCAAAATTAACGTAAATAAAACAAAAATCATGGTGTTTGAGGGTAAGAGTGAGAAAAAAACAATGTGCAACATTGTCCTAAATGATGAGAGATTAGAACAAGTTGACAAGTACGTATATCTAGGTAGTCTATTCACTAGCGACGGAAAAATAGATGGGGAGTTAGATAGGCGCATAAATAAGGGTAAACAGGTTATCGGTAGAGCAGGGTCCATCCTAACAAATAAAAACATATCAAAAAAAGCTAAAATGGCCATACACAATTCTATATTCGTACCGACTGTACTATACGGTAGCGAGACATGGACATGTCAAGAAAAGGACAGGAGTAAAATTAACGCGATCGGCATGAAACCTCTGCGCATAATATGCGGGAAAACACTAATGGACAAAGTCCGAAACGAGACAATCCTCAAAGAATGTGGTGCAAAAGAGACAATAGTTGACACATGGGAAAGAAATCAGTTAAGATGGTTCGGACATCTTGAAAGAATGAAAGATGAACGACTGTCCAAACAAGTGTATAAAGGTAAAGTAAATGGCAGAATGCCCAGAGGTAGACCGCCGAAAGAATGGTTAGAATCTGTAAATGAGACATTAATCCGTAGAGACATAAGAAGCCATAGAAACACAAGAGCTTGCATGAAGAAATGCATGGACGTGAAGGAAGCTAGAGTAGTATGCCAGGACAGAAAAGTGTGGCGACAAATAGTTTGTAAACAGAGTGACAGTAGAATGAATGACGCCTGAAACAAAGATCTTGGATACTAATGGGCCCAAGTGGAGAACCATACATAACAATTTTGTGAGGCTCTTCACTTGGGGTGATCGCTAGAGAGATTGATCAGCAACCTGGGTCGGAGCAGTGTTGCGGAGTAAACGTGTCATTTAAATAAATAACATGAGAATTCCAGATCAATCTAAAATATATATACCTAACACTTATATACCTATCCACCTCATACCTATATTCCTACCTACCTTATACCTATATACACACATGCACACTTCTTTTCTCCAACCGAGCAAGTCACGCCTACCCCGAAAGGGAAATGGCTTAATGGTATAATAATAATAATAATACAACACGGTTGGAAGAAGATACAACATGGGAACAAAATGAATCAGTATACCAAAAAAATCCAACATCTAATTAAATTCTTACCTGGTCAACATCAATTAACGTCAGCTAATCGTACAACACGGTTTGAAGAAAATACAGCATGGACACAAAATGGATCAGTATACGAGCAAAAACCAACATCTTTTAGTTGAATTCTTACATGGTCAACATCAATTAACGTTAGCTAATCATAAAACAAAATTGGAAGAAGATACACCAATGCAACAAACTGAAACAGTATACAAACAAAATCCAACATCTTTTAATTGAATTCTTACGTGGTCAACATCAATTGACGTCAGCTAATCATACAACAAACTTGCAGAAACATACACCCATGCAACAAAATCAAACGGTATATCAACAAAATCAAACAGTATACCAACAAAATCCAACATCTTTTAATTTAATTCTTACCTGGTCAACATCAATTAACGCCAGCTAATAATATATAACAAAATTGG
>CAKNYM010051883.1:230912-271717 GCA_932195095.1 Andricus curvator | reverse complement strand
ATCGGAGGAAGAATCTCTTTTTCTGAAATACGCTTTATTATGCAAGACGTTATATACAAATCAATTTTTACTAGGAAAAATTTATTCGTATATAACATCTTGCATCATTAAGCGTATTTCAGAAAAAGGGACTCCTCCGCCGATCTCTCTAGTAGCTCAATGGTTAGAGCACCTGAGCGGAAATCAGTTGATCTGGTCTTCGAATCCCAGCGGAGTGAAAGGAGATCTTTTTTCTGAATAAATTTAATTTCCAAAATTTTTAATTTATAACTCCATCTAGTCTGAGGATGTTAAATATTTTCTGAATTAGAGGATATAACTTTGATCGATATTGTAGATTTTCCATTTTCACAGTGTGTGTGATAGGATTTCTCTCTGGATCGATTGTTACCATCTCCGATGGTAATACAGATTCCTAGTAAAAATTAATTTAAATACTACTTTCGAATTTCAGACTTCACACTAATTTCTCTATTTCCATCTAAAGTTCTTAAATGCCCAAGAATTTATTTTGAGCAAATGCTCTCGAGAATATGCTCAGCATTTAAGCTCGTACAGAGCGTTCATAGAGCATTGAAGAAAATTTAAAGCATTTATTGTTCAAACAAATATATAGCATAATAAATACATATGTTTTCCCAAAATGATTCTAGAGTGAAATAAACGTATACTTTTTTTAAATTACAGAGTTTCTACAGGTCAGGTAATTTCAGAAAGGCAGGAAATGTCAGGGAAAACCTGACAGAGTTAGGGTATTTTCGATAAACTAAAGGTTGAGGATTCAAACTATTTTGTTGAAAATTAATCTTTTTTAGTTGAATTCATCTATTTTTGGTATAAAATTAGAATCCTTTTTGGTTGAAATATCAAATATCACATTTTTCGTTGAAAATTCATCTTTTTTTGTTGAAAATTCAACTACTTAGTTGAAAATTAAACTACTTTGTGAAAAATTGATTAATTTGGTTGATTCGTCATTTTAGTTGAAAAACCTTTTTTTTTTGTTCACAATTCAATTATTTTGTTGAAAATTATGTTTTCTAGTTGAAAATTAATTGTTTTAACTGAAAATTTGACTTTTAATTTTGGTTCATAATTTATCTCCTTTAGTTGAAAATTCAAATATTTGGTTCAAAATTCCCGTATTTTATTGAAAATTTGAATTTTGTGGGAGAATATTTAATCTTCTTGTGTGACTAATTCATCTCTCTGGTTAAAATTCCTTTAAAAATAAAAATATTTGATTAGAAATTCATGTACTCTATTAAAATTTCATCTATTTTGGTAGAAAATTCATCTTATTGGTTGAAAATTGTTCTTTTTGGTTGATAATTAGTTTTTTTCTTATTTAGAATTAATTTTTTTTCACTGAAAAGGTTCCATTTTTTATCGAAAACTTATATTTTTGATAGAAATTCAATCTGCTTGAGTGAAAATTATACTATGTCGCTGAACATTTACTTTAATTTTATTGAAAATTAATCTTTTTACTGAAAATTGAACTATTCTATTTTTAGTTAAAAATTTATATGTTTCAGGTGAAAATTTAAATATTTTGTTTAAAATTCGTTTCTTTTTTGACTGAAAATTTATTTTACTAACTGAAAATTTAACTATTTATTTTTTGCTAGGAAACGTATCTTTTTAGTTCAAAATTCATGTATTTGGTCAAAAATTAAATTTTTTTTACTTGAAGATTCATCATTTTAGTTAATAATTCACTTAAGTTATTCCATTTTTTGTGAAAAATTGACCTTTTTGGATAGAAATGTAATCTCTTTCGTTAAAAAATTATGTGTTTTGTAGAAAATTTAACTATTCTATTTTTTGTTAAGAATTCATTTCTTTGGTTGAAAAAGAACTATTTAATTGAAAATTCGTTTTTTCCTTGATAGAAAATTTATCTTTCAGGTTGAAAATTCAGCTTTGTGATTAAAGATTAATTTCTTCGTTTCTTTTTAGTTGATAATTAGTTTTTTGAATTGAAGATGTAACCATTTCATTTTTGCTTGAAAATTTATATTTTTGGTTGAAAGTTAATTAATTTTGTTAAAATTTAGTTTTTTTATTTCAAATTTACTTTTATAATCGTCAATAGAAACATTTCTATTTTTGAATTGTAAATTTACCTGTTTTAGTTGAAAATTTATATATTTTATTGAAACTTTTTTTTTGTAGAAAATTCAATTAAAATTGAATTATTTTGTAGAGACTTTATTTTTTTGGTTGAAAATTGATTGTTTCAACTTAAAATTTAATTTTTCTATTTTTGGTTGAAAAATCTTTTTTTTTATGAAAAAAAATTTTTTTTTGACTGAACATTTATTTTTCCAACATTTTAACTATTCTATTTTTGGTTGCAAATTCAACTAACTATTTGGTTGAAAATTCAGATTTTTGTTTAAAGATTCATCATTTTAGTTGAAAATTCATTTGTTTGATTAAAAATGATTCTTTTTGACTTGAAAACACAATTGAAAAGTGTTTAAAATTGAAGTAGAAACAAAATTTTTTTTGCATTATTATTAATAATCTTCTAGGTGTATGGTTGATTTTATACCTAGAAGAATTTATAAATTGGGATATTGTCGCAACTCGCAACCCTGAGTAAGGCACTGTTTAATGAAAATAATATGTTTTCCATTACTTTGACTTCTTTTATCATTTAAATTTTCCTTTCCACTTAGAAGCGATACATTTTCCCGCGAAATTTAAATAGTGCAATTATTATTAATAAAGATAGAAAACACGATTTTTTAAACCGCTCGTGAGAATTTCTCCGAGCACTTAAACTCTTTAGAACACTATTTCCATATTTTCCTTTTTTTTGGAAGAAATCTTCTTTTGCCCTCCGTTTTCAAGAAACTCCCCTTTTCCCCCTTTTTCCAAAATTTCAGACTTCACACTAATTTTTCTATTTCCCTCTTTTTCTTTTTTTAAAAGAATTCTTCTTTTTCTCCCGTTTTCCAGAAACTTCCCTTTTCCCCTTACTCTCGTTTTTTGCTTCAATGTGAACTGAATTAACAAAACTCATTAAGAAAATTCACACCATTTTTTGTTGAAAAGTCTACTTTATTAATTAATTTGGTTGAAAATGTAACTATTTTGTCAGTTAGTGATCTTTTTTGGGCAAAAATTCAACTACTTGGTTGAAACATCTGTCATGGTAGTTTAACTAATACATTTTTAGAAAATTAATCATCATGGTTAAAAAATAATCTTTTTTGGTTAAAAATGCAACTGTTTGGTTGGAAATATATCTGGTTTGGTCTTTGTAAAAAATTCATTTTAGTTTGGTTGAAGATTCATCATTTAAGTTGGAAATTCAAGCCAAAAAGACGAATTTTTTAGAATACAGTTGAATTTTCAACCCGGAACGTTAAATTAAAAAAAAAAGGAAGTTGAATTTTCGTTCCAAAAAGATAAAGATTTACAAAATTGTTGAATTGATAGCAAAATAATTTAACTTTCAACAAATAGTTATATTTTGTACCGAAGAGCTGAATTTTTAAGCAAAAAATTTTCATCAAAACAGAAATTAGGTTACAAAGAAAACTGAAATAGTTATATTTTAAGTATAAAAAACAATTGAAAAAAATGATGAACTAGTTGAATTTAACAAAAAGAAGGCGAATTTTTAACAAAATAATTTTACTTTTAACAAATAGTTCAATCTTTTACCGAAGAGCTGAATTTTCAACCAAGAAATTTTCATCAAAAAGGAAACAAGTTTACAAATAAAACTGAAATAGTTCAATTTTAAGTTTAAAAACAAATTTTGAAAGATTATTATTAACCAGTTGAATTGAACAAAAAAGGAAGAGTTTTCAACAAAATAATTTAATCCTCAACCAAATAGATGAACTTCCAACAAAGAAGTTTAAGTTTCTACCCAAATAGACGAATTTTCAAAAAAATAGTTAAGTTAAAAAGTTAAAAAGTTGAATGCAAGATCGAACGTTTTAGCAAAAAGTTGACTTTTAAACCAAAAAAAAAAAAAGAATTTTCAACAAGAAAGTTACTTTTTAATCAAGAAAGATTAATTTTAAACGAAATAGTTGAGTTTTCACGTGAAAAGATTATTTTCTAACCAAAAATGGAAACGTTAAATGTTCAGTTTAAAAAACTAATTTTCATTAATCAAAATTTCAATTAGTTGAGTTCAAGTAAAAAAGACGAATTGTAAGCAAAATAGTTGAATCCTCAATAAAAAAAAATTTCGGTACGAATAGCAGGATTTATTCAGTACAAATAGAGCTGGAAAAGGGGGTATTTGAACCGAAATTTCGGTTCAAATAGCCAGATTTTTTCGGTAGTTGAATTTTGCAACTAAAAATATGAATTTAAAAAGAAATTAATTTTTAACCAATTAGTTTCATTTTATACCAAATTATTGAATTTTCAGAAACAAATTTTCTCAAAAATATTTGAATTTTTAACCCGAAAATATAAATTTTTAACAAAAAAGTTCATTCATGACCAAATAGTTGAATCCAACCAATACAGACGAATTTTTAACAAAATACATGAATTTTAAACCAAAAATGGAAGTTACATCTTTAGGAAAGAAAATTGAATCTCAACCAAAAAAACTACTTTTTATCAAAATAGTTAAATTTTCAACCAAAGAAATGAGTTTTTAGCTAAAATGATGTATCTTGAAAAAAATTGAATTTTCAAGAAAATAGTTGAACATTTAACCAAAGAGTTAAATATTCAACTAAAAGAGTGATTTTTCAACCAAGAAGATTATTTTTTTACAAAAAATAAATTATCAACAAAATTCATGATTTTTCAACGAAGTACTTAAATTGTCAACTAAAAAATTGAATTTTCAACCAAATAGTTTAATTTTCAACAAAAAAAGATAAATTTTCAACCAAAAATGGATTAGTTTAATTGTCATTTAAAAAATTAATTTTCAACCAAAAACGAAACGAGTTTTCCACCAAATTTCAAATAGGAAAATAATATAGAAACATTGATAATTACATTCTCATTCTAATGAGAAGGTATTGGTTTTATGTAAAATTTGACATAGTCGGTTTTCATCAAATCTCCACGTTTTGAGACCCCCTGAGCTAGAAAAAACGATTTTTACGAAGGTGTCTGTCTGTCTGTAGTCTGTAGTCTGTCTGTCTGTCTGTAGCCACGATAACTTTCGAAAAAATGATCAGATTTGATTGAGCTTTGGCACACTTTTTTATGGCCGAAAAATAGAGAACGAGTTCGTTAACCAGCTATTTTGGATGAAAATCCAAAAAGTGAGCACATTTTGAAAATTTTTGAGACCACTTTTTTGGAAGATTTGAAAATTCTATGTACGGTTATTAGTAGTACACAAAATGAAGAACAAAATATTCTTATGACTTTTCGTGATAAAAAAAAAATTACTGGAGTTATAGCATTTTCAAAATTCCAAAAAACAAACGAAAATGAACATTTTAAGCCGAAAAACGCACGATATAAAAAAAGTCAAGAGGAGAAAAACGTTGATTCCTGAACACCCTATAATATTTTCATAACAACTTTTTGAATTTTTTGAAAAATAAAAAATTCAAATTTTGATCGCACAAAAAATTAATGAAAAATCAAAAAAGCCATTTTGCTGTAAAACTATGCAAGATACCAGAAAAGATCATATCACCAAAATTGTGCACCTAAAAAAGATCTACAAATTTCTTATCATTCACTTTTTGATATGAAGCGTAGTTTTTGTTTTATTCGTAAAAAACAGCATTGAAAATAGAAAACTCAAATTTTCAGACGAATATTACCAGCTACGAAAAAATGACAGAAACAAAATGTGTTCATCCAAGGAAGAGGTACAAATTTATTGTGACTCATGTTTCGATAGGATGCGTGGTTTTTGTTTTATTCGTGAAAATAACATTGACAGTAAAAAAAATCAAATTTTTGAAAAAACAATGCAAGGTACGAAAACATATAAATGAACAAAAATTGTGCATTCAAAAAAGACGTACACACCCGTAATCAATTTTTGTGGTAAGCATATATTCAAAATGAAAAAATTAACTTTTTTGATAAACGGCACAAGCTAAAATAAAATGTTAACTAATAAAATTTGTCGCCTGAATTATATCATTACTTTTCATTTGAAATCAAATACAAATTTAGTAATTTGTATATGAAGAACATATAACACGAAGCACAAAGTGCGCGCTCAGTGTATTTACCAAATCGCACGCCGTAAGGCGCTCAAACTTTTTTGTTTCTATCATACGGTTCAAATGATTTTCAAATCAAATATCGAGCGCGAAGCGCGAGTGTCTGGATGAGAATGTGTTCCTTACGGTCGATAGAACCTCGAGTAAATAAAGTTCCTTTTCAGTCTAAAATAAAAACAAATTTAACAATCACTTAATATGTAGAGGTTTTGATAATTTTATAATATTTGCAAACAAACTTTTTCTTTTCATCGAAGTTGAACACGAAGTTCAAAAATCTAGAGGAGCCTAGCGTAAAGCGCGATGCAAATACGCCCGAGCGCGTAGCGCGAGGTGAACACATAATCGAGCGCGAAGCGCGAGATCCAACAGTCGCGCGCCCTAGGCGCGCTCAAACTTGCGAGCGAAGCGAGCCGCGCGCGAAGCGCGCCATGAGAATGTGCCCGCGAAGCGGGCAGATTTTTTCAAATAGAGATTATTTAAAATTTTCTAAAATCATAAAAATGTAAAGTTGAATATCATAATTAAACCATGCCATATCTCAAAAATTAGAGGCTTTCAAATTGTTACTATTTAAAGGATTTTCCTATGCATAATATCAGATTTGAAGCAAATTCAATGAAAAAAAAAATTTGAAAATTTAAGCAGCGGATACATACAGAAGTGACAATGACAATAATTTATAAGAGAAAAACATTTCCAGATATAGGTCCACCACAAATATTTTAGACACCATCAATTTTGACTTTTTTAAAAAGTTGCGCTTTTTTTTAATCTAAATCGCGAGGTTTCACGAAAGAGAAATATCGATTCGGGCAATTCATGTGTCATCAGCTTAATTTTATACTACAAAGTACAAAAGAATGAAAAATGGCAGGATTTTATAAACACTTGTTTCTTTAAAACCAAAGTGTTTTATCTTATTCAGTAGAAGATAAAATCTCATTTTTCTCGCTTTTCGTTTCTTTTGATCTTCTGAGTTTCATATTAATCAACTCTTATACATATATAACATATTCTAAAAGAAAACATGTTTTTCAATCCATTTTTTTTTACGTTTTTCGTTCATGAATCTATTTTCAAAATGCTTTCTCATCGAGGAACAATTAACAAAGAAAACTTTAAGCTCAATTTTAAGAAACATAAATTATTTTTAGATCTTTTCGAAATTATAATTCTGAAAAAAAAGTTTTTAATACGGATTAATTAATGAAGAAGTTTTTGTTAACATTCAGAGAAAAAAAATTGAATACATAACAGAAAAGTAAACCTAAAACGTACGAGTAGAAATAATATCGCAATTAATTTTTTTTAAACGTTAAGTTAACTATTCCATTTTTTGTTAAAAAATTATCATTTTAGTTGAAAGTTCAAATATTTGGTTAAAATTGATGTATTTTGTTGAAAATTCGTATTTTTTGATAGAAAATTATTCTTCTTGGTTGAAAATTTAACTATTTGGTCGAAAGTTGAATTACTTGGATAAAAACTCAATTTTCTGGTTTAATATTCCTCATTTTATTTATATATTTATTTCTTGGGTTGAAAATTTAACTATTTTGTTAAAAATATGTTTTTCGTTAATTGAAAATTCAACTATTTGGTCGAAAATTCATGTATTTTGTTAAAAAAATAATCTTTTTTGGTAGAAAATTATCCTTATTTCTTTTTTTTTTAATTTAAATTTTTCATTGAGGATTAAAGTATTTTGTTGAAAATTCGTCTCTTTTGGTTAAATTCAAATGCTTTCGATTGAAGATTAAAAGGCTGTGTCTAGTGATCCCGAAAAATTAGGGAAGTTGGAAAAGGTGATAAATAGGCCGTTCCAAACATTCGGGACGACTACTTTCTCAAAATTTTTTTTTTTTATGAAGATTCATAATTTTAGTAGAAAATTCGTCTTTTTTGTTGAAATTTGTTGACAAATATTACATATTCTGTTAAAAATTTATTTTATAATAATAATTATTTATAATACTATCCTTGGTGAAAAGTTGAAATAGTTTCTTAAAACTTTATTTTTTTGTTGAAGATTCATAATTTTCGTAAAAAATTCATCTCTTCCGTTGGAAATTAAACTAAATACTTTCTTGCAATTTTCTTTTTTGAGTTGAAAATTATTTCTTTTACCTGAAAATTTGACTATTTGGTTGAAAATTAACTTTTTTGTTGAAAATTCGCATTTCTGGGTTATTCAAATGTTTTGTAGAAAATTTAACAATATAGTAGAAAATTAAACGATTTTCTAGAAAATTTAACTATTTGGTCGAAAGTTAAATTATTTGGTTGAAAATTCAATTTCCTCGTTGAATATTCATCATTTTATTTATATATTTATTTCTTCGGTTGAAAATTTAACTATTTTGTTAAAAATAAGCTCTTTGTTGTTGAAAATTTATCGTCTTGAGATGAAAATTCAACTATTCGGCCGGAAAATCATGTATTTTGTTAAAAAAATAATCTTTTTTGGTAGAAAATTATCCTCATTTCTTTTTTTGAAAATTCGAATTTTTTCATTGAGTATTCAAGTATTTTGTTAAAAATTTGCCTCTTTTGGCTAAATTCAACTGCTCTCGATTGAAGATTAAAAGGCTGTGTCTAGTGATCCCGAAAAATTAGGGAAGTTGGAAAAGGTGATAAATAGGCAGTTCGAAAATTCGGGACTACTTTCTCAAAAATTTTCGTTATGAAGATTCATAATTTTAGTAGAAAATTCGTCTTTTTTGTTGAATTCGACTATTACATATTCTGTTAAAAATTTATTTTATAATAATATTTATTTATAATACTATCCTGGGTGAAAAGTTGAAATAGTTTCTTAAAACTTTATTTTTTTTGTTGAAGATTCATTATTTTCGTAAAAAAGTCATCTCTTCCGTTGGAAATTAAACATCATACTTTGTTGCAATTTTCTTTTGCAATTTAGAAATTATTTCTTTTACCTGAAAATTTGACTATTTGGTTGAAAATTAACTTTTTTGTTGAAAATTCGCATTTCTGGGTTATTCAACTGTTTTGTAGAAAATGTAACAATATAGTAGAAAATTCAACGATTATCTAGAAAACTTAAATATTTGGTAGAAAGTTGAATTATTTGGTTAAAAATTCAATTTTTTAGTTGAAGATTCATAATTTTAGTTGAAAATTCATATCTTTGTTTGAAAATTTAACTATTTGGTCGAAAGTTGAATTACTTGGATAAAAATTCAATTTCCTCGTTGAATATTCAACATTTTATGTATATATTTATTTCTTCGGTTGAAAATTTAACTATTTTGTTGAAAATATGCTCTTTGTTGCTCAAATTTATCATCTTGAGTTGAAAATTCAACTATTCGGTCGAAAATTCATGTATTTTGTTAAAAAAATAATCTTTTTTGGTAGAAAATTATCCTTATTTCTTTTTTTGAAAATTCGAATTTTTTCATTGAGGATTCAAGTATTTTGTTGGAAATTTGTCTCTTTTGGTTAAATTCAACTGCTTTCGATTGAAGATTAAAAGGCTGTGTCTAGTGATCCCGAAAAATTAGGGATGTTGGAAAAGGCGATAAATAGGCAGTTCGAAAATTCGGGACTACTTTCTCAAAAATTTTTTTATGAAGATTCATAATTTTAGTAGAAAATTCGTCTTTTTTGTTGAACTCAACTATTAAATATTCTGTTAAAAATTTATTTTATAATAATATTTATTTATAATACTATCCTGGGTGAAAAGTTGAAATAGTTTCTTAAAACTTTATTTTCTTGTTGAAGATTCATTATTTTCGTAAAAAATTCACCCCTTCCGTTGGAAATTAAACATCATACTTTGTTGCAATTTTCTTTTTCAATTTAGAAATTATTTCTTTCGCCTGAAAATTTGACTATTTGTTTGAAAATTAACTTTTTTGTTGAAAATTCGCATTTCTGGGTTATTCAACTGTTTTGTAGAAAATTTAACAATATAGTAGAAAATTCAACGATTTTCTAGAAAACTTAAATATTTGGTAGAAAGTTGAATTATTTGGCTAAAAATTCAATTTTTTAGTTGAAGATTCATCATTTTAGTTGAAAATTCATACCTTTGTTTGGAAATTTAACTATTTGGTCGAAAGTTGAATTACTTGGATAAAAATTCAATTTCCTCGTTGAATATTCATCATTTTATTTATATATTTATTTCTTCGGTTGAAAATTTAACTATTTTGTTGAAAATATGCTCTTTGTTGTTGAAAATTTGTCATCTTGAGTTGAAAATTCAACTATTCGGTCGGAAATTCATGTATTTTGTTGAAAAAATAATCTTTTTTGGTAGAAAATTATTCTTATTCCTTTTTGTGAAAATTCGAATTTTTTCATTGAGGATTCAAGTATTTTGTTGAAAATTTGCCTCTTTTGGTTAAATTCAACTGCTTTCGATTGAAGATTAGAAGGCTGTGTCTAGTGATTCCGACAAATTAGGGAAGTTGGAAAAGGTGATAAATAGGCAGTTCGAAAATTCGGGACTACTTTCTCAACAATTTTTGTTATGAAGATTCATAATTTTAGTAGAAAATTCGTCTTTTTTGTTGAATTCAACTATTACATATTCTGGTAAAAATTTATTTTATAATAATATTCATTTATAATACTATCCTTGGTGAAAAGTTGAAATAGTTTCTTAAAACTTTATTTTTTTGTTGAAGATTCATAATTTTCGAAAAAAATTCATCTCTTCCGTTGGAAATTAAAATACATACTTTGTTGCAATTTTCTTTCTCAATTTAGAAATTATTTCTTTTACCTGAAAATTTGACTATTTGGTTGAAAATTAACTTTTTTGTTGAAAATTCGCATTTGTGGGTTATTCAACTGTTTTGTAGAAAATTTAAGAATATAGTAGCAAATTAAACGATTTTCTAGAAAATTTAACTATTCGTTCGTAAGTTGAATTATTTGGTTGAAAATTCAATTTTTTAGTTGAAGATTCATCATTTTAGTTGAAAATTCATATCTTTGTTTGAAAATTTAACTATTTGATCGAAAGTTGAATTACTTGGATGAAAATTCAATTTCCTCGTTGAATATTCATCATTTTATTTATATATTTATTTACTCGGTTGAAAATTTAACTATTTTGTTAAAAATATGCTTTTTGTTGTTGAAAATTTATCATCTTGAGTTGAAAATTCAACTATTCGTTCGGAAATTCATGTATTTTGTTAAAAAAATAATCCTTTTTTGGTAGAAAATTATCCTTATTTCTTTTTTTGAAAATTCGAATTTCTCATCGAGGATTCAAGTATTTTGTTGAAAATTTGCCTCTTTTGGTTAAATTCAACTGCTTTCGATTGAAGATTAAAAGGCTGTGTGTAGTGATCCCAAAAACTTAGGGAAGTTGGAAAAGGTGATAAATAGGCAGTTCGAAAATTCGGGACTACATTCTCAAAAATTTTTGTTATGAAGATTCATAATTTTAGTAGAAAATTCGTCTTTTTTGTTGAATTTTGTTGAATGAAAATTTATTTTATAATAATATTCATTTATAATACTATCATTGGTGAAAAGTTGAAATAGTTTCTTCAAACTTTATTTTTTTTTTTGAAGATTCATAATTTTCGTAAAAAATTAATCTCTTCCGTTGGAAATTAAACTACATACTTTGTTGCAATTTTCTTTTTTAAGTTGAAAATTATTTCTTTTACCTGAAAATTATTTCTTTTACCTGAAAATTTGACTATTTGGTTGAAAATTAACTTTTTTGTTGAAAATTCGCATTTCTGAGTTATTCAACTGTATTGTAGAAAATTTAACAATATGGTAGAAAATTCAACGATTTTCTAGAAAATTCAAATATTTGGTAGAAAGTTGAATTATTTGGTTAAAAATTTAATTTTTTAGTTGAAGATTCATAATTTTAGTTGAAAATTCATATCTTTGTTTGAAAATTTAACTATTTGGTCGAAAGTTGAATTACTTGGATAAAAATTCAATTTCCTCGTTGAATGTTCATCATTTTATTTATATATTTATTTCTTTGGTTGAAAATTTAACTATTTTGTTAAAAATATATTTTTCGTTGTTGAAAATTTATCATTTTCAGTTGAAAGTTCAACTATTCGGTCGAAAATTCATGTATTTTTCTAAACAAATAATCTTTTTTGGTAGAAAATTATCCTTATTTCTTTTTTTGAAAATTGGAATTTTTTCATTAAGGATTCAAGTATTATGTTGAAAATTCGTTTCTTTTGGTTAAATTCGACTGCTTTTGATTGAAGATTAAAAGGCTGTGTCTAGTGATCCCGAAAAATTAGGGAAGTTGGAAAAGGTGATAAATAGGCCGTTCCAAAATTCGGGACGACTACTTTCTCAAAATTTTTTTTTATGATGATACATAATTTTTGTAGAAAATTCGTCTTTTTTAGTTCAATTCAACTATGACATATTCTGTTGGAAACTTATTTTATAAGAATATTTATTTATAATACTATCCTTGGTGGAAAGTTGAAATAGTTTCTTAAAACTTTATTTTTTTTGTTGAAGATTCATAATTTTCATAAATAATTAATCTCTTCCGTTGGAAATTAAACTACATACTTTTGTTGCAATTTTCTTTTTCAATTTAGAAATTATTTCTTTCACCTGAAAATTTGACTATTTGGTTGAAAATTAACTTTTTTGTTGAAATTTCGCATTTCTGGGTTATTCAACTGTATTCTACAAAATTTAACAATATACTAGAAAATTCAACGATTTTCTAGAAAATTTAAATATTTGGTAGAAAGTCGAATCATTTGGTTAAAAATTCAATTTTTTAGTTGAAGATTCATCATCTTAGTTGCAAATTCACCTCTCCGTTTGAAAATTTAACTATTTTGTTGGCAATGTGTTTTTGTTTGGTTGAAAATTAATTTTTTTTCCTAAAAATGTAACTTCTTGGTGGATGATTAAACTGTATTATAGAAAATTCGTATTTTCAGCTTGAAAATTTAACCATATTGTAGAAAATTCAACAATTTGGTAAAAAAATCAACAATTTGTATAGAATATTATGCATTTTGTTAAAAATTCGTCTTTTTGTCTAGAAAACTCAAAAGTTTGGTAGAAAATTCAACCATATTTGATAGAAAATTCCACTGTTTAAGAAAAAAACAATTTTAATAGAAAGTTAATTTTTCAAATAAAAATTTCACTATTCGATTTTTGGTTGAAAATTCATCTTCTTACTTTTGAAATTCAACTATTTGTTTGATAATTTATGTTATTTGTTAAAAATTCGTCTTTTTTGGTAGAAAATTATCACCTCGGTTGAAAATTCAACTATTTGGTTAAAACATGATGTATTTTGTTGAAAATTCATCTTCTTTGGTAGAAAATAAATCTTCTTGTTTGCAAATTCAACTATTTGGTTAAAAATTTTTGTATTAAAAAAAACTAAAAAGTGTTCAATACGAATTAATTAATTAAGATGTTTTTGTCCGCATTCAGACACCTCAAACGTAGAAATAATATCGCAAGTCTAATTATAAATAGCCCTCGGCAAATTCTCGTACATACCGACTAAATAACTCAATTATTCAGGTGCGTTCAAGCTTTTCGAGAAATCCACTCGAAAGCTGCTTAATATATGGAAATTAAGAAAATGGCCATTCATAAACTCTCCTGTTTCGCTTCTCGATTCTTTCACACTCGTTAGACTTTAATATAATTAGACAATCATCATTAGAACTTTGATTAGGTGTTATTAACTAAATCATAGAGGTAATAGCTTGTGAAGAATTTTATATGGTGCCCTTAATCATTTTTACTGTGAAAATGAACGATGTGCATGTGTGATAAAAAATCAAATTAAAGTAGAGTCTATTTTCTACTTTTAATGGTAACGTAACAATTATTATTGTATCCTCAAATTTTTGTTTAATTATATTTAAAATACTTTTTAACCGTGAATCATTATCTGGAATGATCATGTATTTTAGACCTTTTATGGATTGTTGGCGCAGAAAGAAATAAATGTTTAACCAAAAAGTTGATTTTGGTACCAAGAGGAATTTTTGACAAAATGCATGAATTTCGAAACAAACAGTTGAATTTTCAACTAGAAATGATAACTCTTAACAACAAATGGAATATTTAACTTTTCAATTGAAGGCATTAATCATCAAGAAAATAAAATAACATTTCAACAAAATAGTTGAATTTTCAACCAAAGAAGTGAATTTACAATTAAAATGGTGGATGTCTAACTAAAAAATTTAATTTTTAATCAAGTAGTTCAACTTTTGACCAAATAGTTCAATTTTTCTATCAAATTGTTGAATTTTCTACCAAACAGTCTAATTTTCTAATAACTTGTTGAATTTTCAAGAATAAAAGACATATTTTCTACAAAACGTTTGAATTCTCAATAAAAAAATATAAAGTTTCAGCAAAAAAGTTCATTTTCAACCAAATAGTTAAATTTTTATTTTAAAGAATTAATTTTTAACATAGAAAAAAGAATTTCCAATAAAGAAGGTAGTTTAACTTTCAGCCGTGGAATTAAACTTTCAGCCTGAAATGATGAATTTTCAACAGATAATGCAATAGTTGATATTTTAACCCGAAACGATTTTATTTTTCAATTGAAAGCAATTGAATGTAACCAAAAAGAAAAAGAATTGTCACCAAAATAAATAAATATTTAACCAAGAGGAATAATTTTCTACCAACAAAGATGAATTTTTAAGTAGAAACCTGAATTTTTAATTGAATAGTTGCATTTTCAACTAAAAATAATAAATTTTCAACATATAATAGAATTGTTCACTTTTTGGTTAATAAACTCAAGTTCAATGAAAGAAAAACACATTTTCAACAAAGTAGTTAAATTTTCAAACAAAAAAATGAATTTTTAACGAAAATTATGAATCTTTAATAAAAAATTTAATTATTTATCAAGTATTTGAACGTTTGAACAAATAGTAAAAATTTCTACCAAATTGTTGAATTGTTTACCAAATTGTTGAATTATCTACCCTATTGATAATAATTTTTCAACCAGAAAATGTGAATTTTTAACAAAAAAGTTAATTTTCAAACAAATAGTTAAAATTTTCAGGTGAAGGAATTAATTTTTAACAACAAGAAAATCAATTTTCAACGAAGTATGCAGTTAAACTTTCCACTAAAGAGATGAATTTTCTTCTAAAATTATGGATCTTCAACAAAAAAAAAATGAATTTTCAAGAAAATAGTTCAAATTTCAACTAAGAAGAAGAAACTTTCAAATTTTCAACAAAATATGTAATAGTGGATATTTCACCAAAAAAGATTTTAATTTTCAATGAAAAATAGTTTAATTTAAGTAAAAAAGACAAATTTTTAACAAAATATTTAAATCCTCAACAAAAAAGACGAGTTTATAACAAAAGAAATACATTTCCAACTAAAAAGTTACATTTTCAACCAAGAGGAATATTTTTCTACCTAAAAAAAAACTATTTTTTCAAACTTAATGAATTTTCAACCAAATAATCAAATTTCTACTGAAAATGATAAATTTTTCCCAAATTATTGAATCTTCTACTATATTGTTAAATTTTCGAGCCGAAAATACGAATTTCTACAAAACAGTTGAAATTTAAACCCGGAAATATGAAGTTTCAGAAAAAAAGTTAATTATCAATTAAATAGTTAAATTTTCAGGCAGAGGAATTAATTTTTAACCTGAAAAATAAATTTTCAACAAAGTATGTAGTTCAATTTTCTCCCAAAGAGATGAATTTTCTACTAAAATTATGAATCTTCAACAAAATATAAATTTTTAAGATAATATTACAACTTTCAATCAAGAAATTGAATTTTTAAATTACAAAGATAAACTTTCAAATTTAAAAATAAATTTTCAATGAAATGTGTATTAGTCGATCTTTCAGAATGAAATATTTCAATTTTCAATTGAAAGCAGTTGCATTTAACCAAACAAGATGAATTTTGAACAAAATATTTGAATCCTCAACGAAAAAGATAAATTTTCAACAAAAGAAATCAATTTTCAACCAAAAAGTTAAATCTTTAACCAAGAGGAATACATTTTTTACCAAAAAAGATGAATTGAAAAAAAAATTAAATGAATTTTTAACCAAGTAGTCGAGTTTTCAACTAAAAATGATAATGTTTCTACCAAAGTATTGAATTTTTGACCATATTGTAAAATTTTTTATTCAAAAATACGAATTATCTAGAAAACAGTCAAATTTTTAACTCAAAAATGTGAATTTTCAACAAAAAAGTGTTTTGTCAACCAAAGTAGATTAATTTTTAACTAGACAGTTGCATTTTTATCCAAAGAAGATGAAATTTCTTAAAAAAAGATAAATTTTCAAACTAAGAATGAAAAAAGGTCTCAGTCAAATTGTTCAAATTTCAAGACAAAAAGACATTTTTGGCTCTGAAGAATTTAAAAAGTTATAAACCAGATAAAAAGTTAACATAAGTTAAAAGTCAAGTTGAATTAAGTTAAAAGTTAACATCAGTAATAATAAAAATAATAACGTACAAACTTCTTAACTATGAAAATATCTTAGCACTACCTTTCTCAAAAGAACTTTCGAAATTCTATAAGAATAGTTTTAATAACAAAAATTCTATGGATTGCCAAAAACCCATAAAATTAATAATCCTATGAGACCCGGCGTTACTTCAACAAAGTTATTAGAAAAAACTACTTTTATATTAAAAATAATTGGGAACTTATTAATAAAATTAAAAACTTTAACATAAACCTAATAATTATAAAATGGTCTCACTTCATGTAAAATCACTATTTACTAATATTCCGAATGACTTAGTAATTAAATATATCAAATTAAAATGGCATAAAATGAGAAATAATTCAAAATTATCATTAAATGAATTTGATAAATTAGTTGAATTCTGCATCGATAATTCATACTGTGTTTTTCAAAATGATTACTTTAAACAAATTTTTGGCACACCAATGGGATCTCCATTATTATAGGAGTTAATGCTGACTTAGTTTTAGAAAAACTCGAAAAAGATGTCTTAAAAAAACTACCTTTTAACTACATCTTTTTCTAACGTTATGCAGATGACTGTTTTACATGTGTACCTGAAGAAATTCTTACCATAAGTTACAGTTTACTATGGAAATAGAAAATCAAAATAAAATTTATTTTTTCGATATTAATTTCATAAAAGAAAATAACAAACTTATTACTAATTGGTATATTAAAGAAACTAAACCAGGCAGATATATAAATTTCAACTCATACATGTGTATAAAAGATAAAATTTCAATGATTTATGGTGTTATTGATAGATCAGTAAAATTGTCCGATCCAAGATTCAGGAAAGAAAATCTAAATAAAGTCACTGGAACTTTAAAACAAAACGATTATACAACCAGATTCATAAATAAATATATCAATAGAAGAGTTGACTTCATAAATAACATTAATAATAATCAAAATAATAACGTACGGAATTTTAACTATGGAAAAATCTTAGCACCACCTTTCTCAAAAGAACTTTCGAGATTCTATAAGAATAGTTTTAATACATTCAATATAAAAGTGGTATTTACATACGAAATGGATCCGTTTAAATGATTTTATAAAAATAAGGATAGCACACCTTTTAAAATTTTCAGGTGAAGGAATTAATTTTTAACAACAAGCAAATCAATTTTCAACGAAGTATGTAGTTCAACTTTCTACTAAAGAGATAAACTTTCTTCTAAAATTATGGATTTTCAAAATAAAAAAAAATAAAATGAATGTCAACAAATGTGTGCAGGACAAACAAAAAGATATATTAGGTCTAGAATTAAAGAACATACAAACGATTGTAAAAAAGTTGATAAAAGTACAGCGTTAGTTACACATTCACATAAATATGATCATAACTTTGATTTTTCAAAAACTAAGATTCTTAGCTATCTGATATAGAATACATTAGCAAAATTTATCATAGTCTTATTTTATCAACCAACAAATTTTGAATAATGTCTCAGTAATATACACATATTATGAACTTTCGACAAATGTATTAAATTCCAATACCAAAGAATGGAGCACATCTTTTTATTTTTTATAATGTAATCTATTTTGAAAAATCCTGGAGAGGATAAACTCTAAATTAAAACATGGTTCTTTCTAATTATCTCTACAAAATGATTTTACATTGTATTATAAGTACTCCATACTTCAAAGTCTAACATCAAAATGAGGTAAGCTCTTTTAGGTTAGTAAATTATGATGCAATACTTTACATAATTTTAAAACTTGTGCATTTTATAAAACCTAATGTAGTTTATTCTAAAGTAGAAGAAATGTAATCTATTCTGAGGAGACTCCATGTCATGGAGCGAAAGCTTGATAGCTAATAAACTATATATGATCAGTAAATCAACAAAATTAACATCATCTTTATTAAAAAATTATACGTTTATGAAACTGAATACTTATTGTTATTAACACATTTTATTTCCTAAAACTAATTTCAATGGTAAGGCTGCTGGTGTAGACAGTATTAACGCTGAAATGCCTATTCCTATACCTCGCAGGTTGTGCGAATTGATAAATTTATATATATCGAGATTTGAGAAGTTGGGAAAATAAATGAAAATGGGGAAAAAGCGACTATCGTACCAATAGGGGAAACCACCCTACAGTAGATAATGATTTACAGTAGATAATCTTAATTAACTGGATAACTGACAAAAAATGTTAATTACTTTTGTTAATATAACGTTTCAGCAAGGATACTATATTTTCTAACGAAGTTCCATTGAAATTTTATAATTTATTAATGCGTGAGAGCAAAAAATTAATTTTTAACCTGAAAAAAAATTTGACCTCTTCTTTATTCATACTTGTTAACTTAATGAAACATTTTTATGACATGTTTATACATTAGAATCGAAGCTTGAAGTTTAGTGAACAATACTTATTGATACAAAGTGTTCTTTCTTTAATATTTATGAATATTTGAGGACTTTTTATTAGATAATACATTTTCCAACAGTAGATAACCAACAGTAGATAATCGGAAAATTAAAAAAAATGTCGCTGTCAAAATTGGCAGCTCTGCGACTGTCTCGCAGTTGTTTTAAGCTCGGTTTTAAGTTAAAGGTTGTGTTTGTTTGTTTATTTTGATTCGTGAAGTTTTCAAATTCAAATTATTGTGAATAATAAACTAAGAAAATAGTGTAAATTATTGGTTATTAAAAAGCTCATAAATTTTAGTTGTGTTTTGAGGAGCCTTTTGGAAAAGATATCATTTTTAGGATTAAGGTATGTCACGGTATATCAAAGATAAAAAAAATGTCAATAATTTAAACTTTTGCGATTTTTGTAAAATAATAATCATAGTTTCAACTATTATTTACTCAATACATTTATGTTAATTGTGAATTTACTAATGATAAATTATAATTATCCAGAGTTAAGTAGTCTGTCTTGTCCAGAAGCAATACCAGAAACGATTATCTATTGATGGACAAAGGTGTCAAAATCGTAGCCTTGACCAGGTCTAATAAATATGTTTAATACAGCTATTCGATTAATTTCGTGATTTTTTTTAATAAGAATACTCAATTCAATATGTAAGCTTTATTTAACAACGATAATCTTTCTTTATTTTTAAAAACTCATACAGTTATATGCTGTTGAATTTTTTCCTATCTACTGTAGGGAGGTTTCCCCTATACAAAGGAAAGGAAGAAGCAAGTGCAATAATTACAGAGATATCAGCTTATCAAATACCGTCAGTAAAATATATTCAAAAATAATTATTTGTAGGGTGATTAAAATAACAGGAGAAAAGATATGGGAAGTCCAAAGTGGATGTATGCCAGAAAGATCATGTAAGGATCAAACATTTAGCTTCAGAGAGATCACAGAAAAAAGTTGGAGAGTGAGGAAAATAGTTTTCTGTGCATTTTTTAACCTAGAAAAAGGGTTTGACAAGGTGGATAGAAGTAAAGTTGGGGAAGTCCTGAAAGAGTACGGAGTCAATGGATGTCTCCTACAAGCAATAAAAACAATATATGCTGGCAGCAAAGCGAGTATGTCCTTTTCGACGAAGAAGGTGTGGATCTCGGGACAGTGAGGGTACGTGGGTTAGCGTTCGCAGATGATAAGATTGTTATGGCAGAGTCATTCAAAGACTTGCAAAGAATGTTGAGCAAACTGAATACAAGCATGAAGAACATGGGCTTCAAAATTAAAGTGAATAAAATCAAAATTATGGTGTTTGATAGAAAGTATAGCAAAAAGGGCAATACTTAATTCTATATTTAGACAAACTGTGCTGTACGGTATCGAGACCTGGACCTACCAAGAAAAATATAAGAGTAAAATTAACGCGATTAACATGAAACTCCTGCGCATGACTGATGGACAAAGTGAGTAATAAGATAATCCTCAAAGAATGTGATGTAGAGGAGACACTAGTTGACATATGTAAAAGAAATTCGTTAAGATGGTTTGGGCATGTGGAGAGAATGAAAGATGAACGACTGACGAAACAAGTGTATCAAGGTAAAGTAAATGGCAGTGTGCCCAGAGGCAGACCGCGGAAAGTATGGTTACAATGTGTGAGTGAGACCCTAATTCGTGAAGGAAGCTAGAGAGGTATGCCAGGACAGAAAATTGTGGCGACAAATAGTTTATAAGAATTGCATGAAGAAGAGTGTCAGTGAAGTGAATAGCGCCTGAAACAAAAGACCTTGGACACTAATGAGCCCGAGTGGGAAGCTTCACATGATGAATTTGTGAGGCTCTTCACGGGGGGGGGGGGGGTGATCGCTAGAAAGATTAATCAGCAACCTGGGTCGGAGCAGTGCTGCTGCACGAACATGTTATTTAAATAAATAACACGAACATTTTAGATCAATCTAAAAAATCTATACCTCCTTCCCAAAACTACTATTTAGAACCGAGCTAGTCATGCCTACTCCGAAAGGGAAATGGAAATTTTCGTTCCCTAAGTTTATAAAATTTTAGTAAACTTGGGGGTGGGGGGTCGGACTAAATTTCACTGTGTCTTACAAGGGGGGGGGTATTCATTGATTATTGTTTCGTAAACTTATGATTATAACATTAGGTTTCGATAGTTATATTATTACTAGGTACTACTAATTTTATTAGCTAAATCACATAAAAATCGTTGACCCCCCCCCCCCCCTATCCCAATCAAAAAGACTTCACGTAATTTATGCAATGTCCCTAAATACACATGAAATGAAAGAAGAAAGTCTCTCACTTTATCTCTCGAAAAATTGTCAAGGGAAATTAATAAACATGATTAATCACTGGATTCCAGTTGGGAAGAGAGAATTAACCACAAGCATTTTTTTTATTCCCCTGGTAATGAAAAATGTCCAGATGTCATTGACTGAATAATATATGCGTTCAGAAATGATTTCCTATAATATTAATAAATGTCAGAAGCTGAAAGTGTGCACGCATGAAGTCGTTGGTTTGGAGATTTGCAGATTTGAAGAGATATGTATATATTCGCGAAGGAAACGGCTCGCATGATAGTGTATTCCTGGTGGCTGGTGCAGTACGCTCTCGTAATATGTAACGCACTTTAGAGTAATGCTACGTCAAAGCCAGTGCCACCGAAAATATGAGCCGACTGCCGAGCGCCTCGCTAATGCTCCCTCATTTATTATGCTTACATTATTTCGGGATTATTAGTCTTCTCCACCTCTTCCAAAAACTTTCTGTAATGTTTTGACTCTGACAAGTTGCGAGCTACTGTTTCTGGGAATAAACATTGATTTGTTTTCAAACGGCAATTCATTCAACGACCATTATGAATATCGTTCGTTACACTATCCAGATTCCAGTGGTATAATGAACGATACGATGTTGTGACAAGACCTGGATTAACCATACGACCAGTGTCGAATTTATTAACTGAATTCGCTACACAGATACTAAAGTAACTGAAATTTACGAAATTAGGTTGCTAAACACGAAATTCAGTAAGTTTTATAGTAAATTTACTAAATTCTTATCAACATTCAGAAACGGTATCTGAAAATTACAAATAGTTTCCCAAAATTCCTGAATGGTAACAAAAATATACATTATCGTGACCGAAAGAAGTGCGCAGTTAGCAACAGCGCACTACTCGCTTCTCAATCGCGTTCGAAGCGGACAAAGCATGGTGGTTGTGGTCATGGGCGGCAATGCACTGCAAAAGGTTGTGTTGAATTATAGCGATGCAGTAAACCTATTTTTTCCGATATTGAATGATTTTGAGCGTAAAAAGAATTTGAAATTTGCACGAGAAGAAAAAACTGAAAAAAGTGTCGAAATCTCAACCAAGAAAGCGAATTTCCAACAACACAATTGGATTTTCGAACGAAAAAGAAGACTAAAAAAATATTTGAATTTTCAACAAAATATTTAAACTTTCAACAAAATAGTTGAATTTTTTAACAAATAATTGAATTTTCAAGCTACGAAGATGAATTTTCAACCAAGAAGATTAATTTTCTACCAAAAGACGAATTTTCCACAAAATACATGATTTTGCAAACAAATGGTTGATTTTTCAACTTAAAATTTAACCAGAAAATGGAACAGTTAAATTTGAAGTTAAAAACAAATTTTCCACAAAGAAAGAATTTACGTCTGATTGAATTCATCGAAAAAAGACGAATTTTTAACAAAATAGTTGAATCCTCAACCGAATAGATGAATTTTCAACAAAAAAGATTTATTTTCTACCCATATAGACGAACTTTCAACAAAAAAGGTAAGCTTTGAAGCTAAAAAGTATAATTTTGTAGAAAACAGTTCACTTTCGACCCAGAAAAGAAGAATTGTCCACATGAAATTTAATTTTTAATAAAGAAAGATGATTTTTCAACGAAATAGTTGAATTTTCAACTGAAGAAGATAAATTTTCAACCAAAACTGGAACAGTTTAATTTTCAGTTGAAAAGACTAATTTTCTATAAAAAAATCGAATTATCAATCCGTTTAATTCAACGAGAAAAGACGAATTTTTAACAAAATAGTTGAATCCTCAACCAAATAGATGAATTTTCAACAAAAAAGATTAATTTTCTACAAAAATGGACGAATTTTCCACAAAATACATAAACTTTCTACCAAATCGTTAAATGTTAAACTAATAAAGAAAAAATTATCAACAAAAAATAAAATATCTACATTTTTAAATGAATGAATAAATTTAAAAAAAAAACGAATTTCCAACAGTAGAGTTACATTTTCGAATAAATAGTTCAATTTTCAACCCAATAGTTTAATTTATTACCAAAGTAGTTTAATTTTTAACCAAGAATATGAATTTTCAACAAAAAAGTTAACTTTTAACCAATTTGAATTCTGAACTAATACCGATCAATTTTCAACAAAAAAATTCATTTTTTACAAAGTAGTTTAACTTTGAACCAAGTAGTTTATTTTTCAACAAAAAAAAGTTAATTCCTAACAAAGCATGTAATAGCTAATATTAAATAATTGTATAAAATTGAGTATATTTTAAGTCAAAAACAATTGAATTCAACCAAAAAAGATCAAATTTTCAATGAAATAGTTGAATCCTCAACCAAAACAGATTAATTTTTAACTAAGCAGTTGCATTTCCAACAAAAAAGGATGAATTTTCAACCAAATTGTTGGATTTGCAACGAAAGAAGATCAGTTTTTAAGCAAAAAAGGAATATTTAAACTTCCACTTGAAAAAATTAATTTTCAACGAAAATAAAATTAATTTTTAAGAAAATAGTTCCATTTTCAACCAAAGACATGAATTTCTTACTAATAAGATGAATCTTCAACCAAAAAAAGGAATTTTCAACAAAGCAGTTTAACTTTCAACCAAGTAGAGAAATTTTCAAATAAATAAATGAATTTTGCGCCAAGGAGATTGATTTTTTACCAAGAAAGACGAATTTTCAACCAGAAAATATCAATTTCCAACCAAAAATGGAATGATTACATTGTCAATAAATAAAATTAATTCGCAAAAAAAAAAAAAATTAGCCAAATAGTTACATTTTCAACCAAAGAGATAAATTTTCAACTGAAAAGTTGAGTTTTTAACCAAGGAGATTAATTTTCTAAAAACAAAAATGAATTATGAACAAATTATATGGTCTTTCAACAATGAGGTTTCAACCATATAGTTGAATTTTAAACTAAAAAAGAGACCTTTCTATCCATAAATGGAACAGTTAAATTTGCAGTTGAAAAATTAATTTTCAAACAAAAATGAAACGAATTTTCAACAAAATAGTTAAATTTTCAACCAAAGAGATGAGTCCTTAACCAAAAAAAATGGTTTTCGTTTCTAGTAATTCAGTTCAAATTCGAGCGAAGAAACGAGAAAAAGATGATCTGCAAAGTTAATTTGCCGTCTAAGTCCAAGTTATTCTTTAAATTATATCAATGTTCTTAAATGAAAAAAATGTCTGAATTTAATTAGAAGTATTCTCATACTAGTATCAAATAGTTTTAACTCATTCTTTATTGTTCGATTGAAGATTATAGAAAATTACATTTAGATTCCATAATTAAAATTGAAGGGGATCAGCTTCAGTGTCACGTGATATTAAAAAAATTTTTTTTCAATAATCTCAGGAGATTTGATATTGCCTCAAAAATTTGTTGCTGCTTTCAAGATTCAACAAAACTTTTGTTGAACAATCAGAATGTTGGTTTGAGTTGAATTAATAATATTTGTGTTGGTTCCACACAAAATTTGTTAAAAGAACCAAAATTTTGTTGCGACAACAGCAAAAGTTTATTTCTCAGTAATTTCTCCATAATTATATTAATAATTATTATGAATAATAGAATTTGTCCCTTGAACAGATACATCTATCACATTGAAAGAATTCCTAAGTTTTAAACAATGGAAGATATCTTTGAAATGTTGATTTTGTCTCATATTGTAGGAATAATGAAAAAATTTGAATCGCTGGAAATAATATAATCAAAAAATATTTAAAGTGATACAAAGGGTGATATGAAATTACATCACAATTTGATAACGTTTAAAATTCTGTAGGAAACATATGTATGAACAACATTTTTTATAAATTATACATATACACTGTCTTTCTCACCCCCTATCTATGCTACTCCTTTATTTCACTCTGGCTTTTATTTAATCTTAATTTTGATTTTTACAAATTACCAACTATTATTTGATTATTCAGTCCCTCGAAATCCTGAAATGATTTTATCGCTATAAAATGTAGTGATGCATACGTGACATAAATGTCAAGTACTTAAGAATCGATTTCACGACTCTTTGTACGCAGGTCAAATATTTTTTCGAGGGGATATTAATCGTGACTAAAGGGTATAGGATTTCAATTCGTCACGGTTGGCCAAACAAAGAAGGTTTAGTAAAAGGGAGTTTTTAACTGGGTACCACCTTCTTGATTCTTGGCAATGCCATTTCTTATTCCTCTCGCATCGAATTCTCTCGTTTCCGTCTCGCCATTCTTTCATTCATTCTTCGACCAACCCTCGCCTTTTGAGCCTTTTTCACAGACCCCTAATCCCACTTGGCAATTGATCTTATCACCACTCGTTATTGTTTGGTTATCGGCACCCTACATTTTAGAGACCCATAGACCCTGAGGAATGTCCATTCGATCGAAACCGATATTTATTTATGGCGAACTCTCAAGAGGTGCCTCGTCGATTATAAAAATTCCAATGGTGGAATTCTCTTTGGATTGTTTTACTCAACATGAATGTAAATAAAAAATTAGCTAGAGTTGGCGCCATGTGCCTACTAATAAAATTTTCGTAGCTTCTTAAGACGTTAATTTAGTTGTTCAGGCCTCTCCTCTCCTCTCCTCTCCTCTCCTCTCCTCTCCTCTCCTCTCCCCTCTTCTAACACCACTTCAACTCCCACTCTCCACAACTCCATCTCCAACTCCTTCATCTCTTCCCTCCATTTTTAGATGAAAAACTAACTTGTAACAAAAAAACGAATTATCTACAAAACAGTTGAATTTTCAACCAGGAAATATAATTTTTCAAGCAAAAGGTTAATTTTTCAACAAATAGTTAAATTTTAACATAAATGGTTTAATTTTTAACAGAATAGTTGTATTTTATATCCGCAAAATTAATTTATTGTCCAAAAGCACGAATTTTAAACAAAATACAGTAATTTTATACCAAATAGTTGTATTTTACACTTATAACGCACAAATTTGCATCGAAAAAGATAGTTTAATTTTCAGATAAAAAATTAACTTTGAGCAAAAACAAACGAATTATCTACAAATTATTTGAACTTCTAACCAAATAGTTGAATTTTCTACCAAAGTAGTTGAAATTTGAACCCAAACAGACTAATTTTTTTTTAATTAATTTTTTACCAAACAGTTGCATTAACAACCGAATAGTTCAAATTGGAGCAAAGAAAAAAAAATTTACAACAAAGTATTTGAATCTTTAACCAAACAGTAACTTTACTTTTTAAGCAAGGAAGACGAATTTTCTACCACAAAAAATGAATGTTCAGTCAAAAAAAATGAATTTTCAACAAAACAGTTAAATTTTCAACCAAAACGGATGACTTCAACAAAATAGTTGAATTTGTAAAAAAAATAATGAAATTTTTAACAAAATATTTTATATTTCCAACCAAATGGTTAAATTTTTAACGAGATACGTACATTTTATACCAAATAATTGAATTCTCAATATATAAAGGATAAATTTGCAATCAAAAAAAGAATAGTTAAATTTTCAGATGAAAATTAATTTATAACAAAAAAAACTAATTATCTACAAAACAGTTGAATTTTGAACTCAAAAATGTTATTTTTCAACAAAAAAGTTAATTTTTTAGCAAATAGTTGAAATTTCAAATAAATAGTTGAATTTTCAACCAAATAGTTGAATTTTCAACCAAATAGTTGAATTTTGTATCAAAAATAGTTGAATTTTTACCCGAAAATATGGATTCGAAAAAAGAAAGTAAATTCATAACCAAATAGTTTGATTTTCTAAAAAAATCTTTAATTTTGAACCAAAAATATAATAGTAGACTATTTACTATTTAGCCCAAAAAAATGAACTTTTAGCCAAAAAAAAATTGGATTTTTTAATTGGGCTCTATTAATTCAGATCGCATTTAAGTTCAAAGAAAAGAAAAAGGGAAACAATTGGAAGTTTTTTCAAAGCAAGGGGAAAAAAGAATAATTCTTTTAAAAAGGGGCCAAGCGGAGAATAGGAGAAAGAGTGAGTGTGAAATATGAAAGTGCCTTTCAAATTTATGAAGTTATAATTGCACTGTACCGTTGCAGGAATCTTTCGCAAAATTCTCAAACTTTGTTTGAATTTTTCATCAGGTAATGTACTAAATGTTATATAATTGTAAGTTCGTAACGTTACTTTTATTGACCCATCCCCTCCACCCTTTTTTACCGGCCATATGTTCGACGCGACCCCCCCCCCTCAAAATTGGCCCCTTGAAGTTTACATAACCTCCGTTCCTTTACATCTTTATTACATCATTTTTACATCGCTTATTACCTAATTCTCTCTCTAACTAATCTAACTTATTCTCTAATTTTATAAATTTTTATTTCCTAATTCTTGACAGTTAATCGTGTTGGAGCGTACAAGCCAGTGTGTGTGTGTCAGTGAGAGAGTGAGTGAGTGTGTGTGTGTGTGTGTGTGTGTGAGAGAGAGAGAGAGAGAGAGAGAGAGAGAGAGAGAGAGAGAGAGAGAGAGAGAGAGAGAGAGAGAGAGAGAGAGAGAGAGAGAGAGAGAGAGAGAGAGAGAGGGGGGGGGAGCGGAAAAGCGCAGTCACATCTTATTCTACCTAATTTTACTTAATCTTACGTTAAAATTTTAGCTTCCCATATGCTTCTATGTAATTTCCGTTTCCTTTTTCTCCTCCTTACTTTCCTACTCACGCTTTCCATTCTCTCTCGCCCACACTCCATCATTCTTCTTTATCTCCTCTAGCTTTTTCTACCTCCTTCATCCATTCTCCCCCTGCAGTCCCTCCACACCTAACATTTCCTCAACATTCTCTTGCCTCCTCTCTTGTCTCCTCTACTAATACACATACTCCCCATTTTCTCTTCTCATCCTTTTTCCAGTACGTTTGGTGTTTTACTTTATTTCCCATTCTCCATCTAGCCATTTTTTTCAACTTTTTTCTCCCCATCCTCTTTCCAGATATTTTGACAATCCTTTTCTTTTTGCCATCTTATACCATTTATTGTATTTTGATTCCTCTATCCCCTATCCTCTACCATCTATCACCTGCTTTTGATAAGAGGATGAATCCGGTAGCCTTAATCATCATCTATTAAGCTAGAAGGTAAAATTTATTTTTGATAGATAATTCCTAAGTCTCTGGGAGTATCATTGAATCAAATAAGAAAAAAAGAAAGGAAGTAAATAGGCATTCGAGAAAGAAGACATAAAGCGTTTTAATTAATTTGAGGGTTGGACGATTTTCATTGAGTTTGTGGTACTCGTTATCCCATTCCCATCTCGAGAATCATCGCCATGATAAGTGATAAGAGAACGATGGTTAGGGAAGAATGGAAGGGGAAAAGGCGGGTAGTCATGAGAAAGGATGAGGAAGGATGAGGAAGAGACATGGAATAAGAAGAGAGTAAGGTTTAGGTAGCTACTCCCGCTTTAGTTGGAATGGGGAGAGCCTCTGTGTTTGTGCTCTCACCGGGGAGCACAAAGAGAAATGGCGTGGTATTTATCAGTGCCTTTTCCTTCTCGCTTTCCCTGTTTCTCCTTCTCTCTCTTACTTTCCTACCCCTGCCCCTTTCTTCCATTCCACTTCCAAATCCATTCGCTGCCTGCCAACCAACCCCCTCTGTAAGCTCTCCGATGCCCTTTTGCGCACCACACATATGGGTACTATATCTTCGCTCTACGGACTTTGACAGCTGTCTAACTCGTGTTTCTACCCCCTCACTCGAATTCATACATCCTTGTGAAATTCTCGGCAGTTCACTTATTTCCAATTATGATATTTGCTCGAGGGTTTTAATATGTTTGCTTTCCCTTCCTTATCTTCAGTACCTTTCATTTTGACATAGTAACAAAACTTTGACATAGTTCATAGTAACAAAACTTTGAAAAAAATGAAGAATTGTTACTGTTTTTCTGAAAACAAAATTTTTTCTACCAGAGTGGCAGAAAAACTTCCATTTCAAAATTCTCTGACTTTTCCTTGATTTCTCCCTCACCAATTTTCCATTTTCCCTGATCATTAATATTCAGATATTAACATTTTAATCTTGTAACCTTCTTAACACAGAATTTCTTATAAACAGAATAAAAAAATTACATTTCAGATTAACACTTTCAAATTAAAAAATGTATTCATTTATTTTGACAAAAAAAAAATTTCAGTCCAAAAGGACGAATTTTCAACAAAACAGTTGAATTCACGACAAGAAAAGTGACTTTTTAACAATATAGTTAAATTTTCAGCAAAATAATTGAATTTTTAACTAAATAGTTAAATTTTCAACCTACAAAAATGAATTCTTAACAGAAAATGTAATAGTTGATATTTCAATCAAAAAATATTAAATTTCTTCTAAGAGAGGTGATTTTTATAACCAAAAAGTACAATTTTCAGCCAAGGAAATTAATTTTCTACCAAAAAAGACGAATTTCCAACCAAAGACACGAATTTTCAAACAAATAATTAAATTTTTAACTAAAAATGATCAACTTTAATCCAAAACAAAAAGAACGAATTTTCAAAGAAAAAGAGTTATATTTTCAGTCCAAGAGATAGAAATTCAATCAAAAAATAAACTGTTAACAAAGTAGTTCAACTTTTACACCAGTAGTTGAATTTTGAATAAAAAAAAGATCAATTTTCAACAAAATAGGTCAGTTAAATAATGCATTTTAAAATAAGTAGTTCTACTTTTAGCCAAGTATAAAAGTTCAATTTTCCACCAAAAAATGAATTTTGAACCAAGAAG
Organism: Andricus curvator; assembly: GCA_932195095.1. Classification (NCBI taxonomy): domain Eukaryota; kingdom Metazoa; phylum Arthropoda; class Insecta; order Hymenoptera; family Cynipidae; genus Andricus; species Andricus curvator. The sequence continues at coordinate 241,570 of CAKNYM010051883.1, read as the reverse complement.
ATTTATTTTCTAAAAAAAAAACAACCGAGTTTCAACCAAAAAGATGAATTTTCTGCTAAAATTATGAATCTTCAACGAAAAATTATTATTTTTAAATAAAGTGGTTCAATCTTCCACTAAGTAGTTCAATTTTCAACCAAAAAACACCAATTTTTAACCAAGAAAAATTTTAGTTGAATTTTCCACAAGAAGTTAAATTTTCAACCTACAAAAATGAATTCTCAACAAAAAATGTAATAGTTGACATTTCAATAAAAAAAGATTAAATTTCTTTTGAAAAAGATGAATTTTATAACCAAAAAGTAAAATTTTCAACCAAGGGAATTAATTTTCTACCAAAAAAGACGAATTTTCAACCAAAGACATGAATTTTGAAACAAATAATAGTTAAATTTTCAACTAAAAAAGATCAACTTTAAACCAAAAAAAAGAACGAATTTTCAAAACGAAGAGTTATATTTTCAATCCAAGAGATAAAACTTCAATCAAAAAATAAACTGCTGACAAAGTAGTTCAACTTTTACCACAATAGTTGAATTTTGAATTAAAAAAAGATCAATTTTCAACAGAATAGGTCAGTTAAATAATGCATTTTAAAATAAGTAGTTCTACTTTTAACCAAGTATAAGTTCAATTTTCCACGAAAAAATGAATTTTGAACCAAGAAGATTTATTTTCTAAAAAAAAAACAACCGAGTTTTAACCAAAAAGATGAATTTTCTGCTAAAATTATGAATCTTCAACGAAAAATTATTACTTTTTAAACAAAGTGGTTCAATCTTCCACTTAGTAGTTCAATTTTCAACGAAAAAAGACAAATTTTTAACCAAGAACAATTTTAGTTGAATTTTCAACAAAAAATTAAATTTTCAACCTACAAAAATGAATTTTCAACAAAAAATGTAATAGTTGACATTTCAATGAAAAAAGATTAAATTTCTTCTGAAAAAGATGAATTTTATAACTAAAAAGTAAAATTTTCAACCAAGGAAATTAATTTTCAACCAAAGACATGAATTTTCAAACAAATAATAGTTAAATTTCCAACTAAAAAAGATCAACTTTAAACCGAAAAAAAGAACGAATTTAAAAAAAAAATAGTTATATTTTCAATCCAAGAGATAAAACTTCAACCAAAAAATAAACTGTTGACAAAGTAGTTTAACTTTTACCCCAATAGCTGAATATTGAATCAAAAAAAGATCAATTTTGAACAAAATAGTTCAATTAAATAATGCATTTTAAAATAGGTAGTTCTACTTTTAACCAAGTATTATTTCAATTTTGCACTAAAAAATGAATTTTTAAACAAAAAGATTAATTTTCTAATGAAATAAAAAAACAATTTTCAACCAAAAAGATCAATTTTCTGATAAAATGATGCATCTTCAACAAAAAATTGTTATTTTTTAACCAAAAAGGTTCAATCTTCCACCAAGAAGTTTAATTTTCAACTAAAAAAGACAAATTTTTAACCAAAAAAGATTTGAGTTGAATTTTCAAGAACAAAATATGAATTTTCAACAAAATATGAATTTTCAACAAAAAGTTAATTTTATGCGATTTTTAACTAAAAATATAGTCATTAGAAAGAAGCACCTGCAAAAAAAAGATAGAAATAGAAATAGAAAGACTTCAAAAGATTCAGGGATTTCAAAAGATTTGGAAAGATTCCTACAGATTTTAACTATTTCAATACATTTTGAAGGAATTTCAAAGAATCTTCCTATAATCACCCTAAGTTCCCCTACTTCCCCTCCCCAAACCACCCCCACGTCACTCTTGGCTTTCTTCCCTACCCCAACTTCTTCCTGCTCTACTATCCCTCTCCCAACTTCACCAACTAATATTCCTCTTTCTTTACTTCCCTTTTCCAGCCCTAATTTCTCCTCCCCTACTCACCAGCACTACACTCTACACTACCAGCCATCCCCTTTCTACCATCCCTCACTTCCAATAATTTCCCCTATTTCCACTTCTACTTTCCATTTCCACTCACTTCTCCTGCTCATCCTCCCTTATTTTCCCTCACCTTCCTACTGAGCCTCCCCTCATGTTCCATCATTTCTCCCACTCCATCACACCGCATTTCCCATTATTTCCGTACCCATCACTTTCCTACTTACCCTCCTCTATTTTTCTTTAATTCTCCTCACTTTCATTCACTTGCCTTTCATTCACTCCTTAATTGCCCCTTACTCCTCCAATCCTTTCGTCCCATCATTTCCCCTATTTCGTCACACCGCATTTTCCATCATTTCCCCACCTTCCCCATCCGTCACTCGCCCTACTTGCCCTACCATCACTTCCCTACTCATCCTCCTCTCATTTTCCCTCACATTCTCGAATTCCTCTCCTCCTTTCCCCGTCCAAACACAATGCACCTCCTCTCATTTCTCCAGCTTTTCTTCTCATCACTTCCTCTACCTTCCCTCCCCTTACTTTCCTTTACTTCTCCTCTTCGGAAAAAAGTACGGATGGACACTTGATTGAAACTATAAGGGTTTCTGCTCGGGGCTACGAAGCTCTAAAAAGAGAAAAAACAAAATAATTATGTAATGTGTATGATGGTATAAAAAGTAATTTCAACAGTCAAAACAGGTTTTAATTGGCATATTAAAAATAACACAGGCCGACAAAAATGACATCATTTTCGTACCCAAAGACCGGACTATGTGACCTCAAAGGCTTTTGGTATCCTAAAACTGAATCCGTTATCCAAATTTTTCCTATACGTCAGGTTTTTGAGATATCCTAACCTGAAAGTGCAAAAATGGCTATTTTTATCCATATTTGGGGCAATATAACACGATCAGCAATTTTTTGTCTGATAACTGCTAACGCCATCGTTTAGTACTCTTTTTTATCTTTCATTTTCATTTTTGATCTTCCTAAAGCGATTTTTTTTCTTCGAAATATGACACACTAACCATTCAGTTTCTCTTTGCCTTGCACTGTTCCACAATGCATTGTGGAACTGAAATGGTTAATGTGTGATATCTCGGTGAAAAAAAATCGGTTCGAGATGATAAAAAATGGAAATGGAAGATAAAAAGGAGTCCTATCCGATGGTTTTAGCAGTTTTTAGACAAAAAATTGCTGATCGTATTATATTGCCTCAAATATGGCTAAAAATAGCTTTTTTTGCACTTTCAGGTTAGGATATCTCAAAAACCTGACGTATAGGAAGAATTTGGATAACGGATTCAGTTTTAGGATACCAAAATCCTCCGGGATCACATAGTCAGGTCTTTGGGTTTAAATTTTGTCGGCCTGTGTAATAGAAAGAGAAAACATACATGAGGGGCTGATAGCAAAAGCGGAGTAGAAAAATCGTCGGAGTAAAAACGAGTTAAGAACGATGCGGGCAAAAACGAGTTAAAAAGAAACAAGAATAACGAAGATTGTATCGTATATTATAATATAACGATATAATAGTACGGTAAATTATATCATAATCTAGCATTGTATTACACTTTTGTGTTATAATATACAATACAATCCTCGTTATTCTTGTTTCTTTTTAACTCATTTTTGCTCGCATTGTTCTTAACTCGTTTTTACTCCGACGACTTTTCTGCTCCGCTTTTGCTATCAGCCCCTCACATAAGGATTCGTTACATTTTCTAGACTCCTTCTCTCTCGAAAAAGCCTTACATAATTAATGTACGCACCCTTTTCTAATTAATAAAATAATTGGAAACAAAGAAATGTCCTAATCCAACTTCCAACTTACGACCTCATCATGACGAAATTACGGAAGCCAATCAAGAATAAGGCGGGAATCTACAAACTATTCCCCCAAAAAAGTCCGTTAATGCCCTACCCAATTAATCACCTCTACCCTTTTCTCAAAATATTTCCTATCAGGTGCGGCTGCCGTGGATTTTGAATCACGCGAGTGATTGGCGTACCTAATGCTTGAGGTCGCGTGTATTCGAAACACTATACCCACTCCGAGTGTATATAGCTCCGGAAGATCGAGCGCGTAGGTAATTAAGGTAGCTTATTAGGGATTTACTTTTTAGCGGTCTGGTGGTAGTCGAGACTAAAGGTACAAATGGCGGTCGATGCCCGGTTTCTCCTTGGATTGGTTTTAAAATTAATGCTTTTCTCCGTTTCGGCTCCTAATGGATTCTGGGAGGGGCCCCGCGAGAACCAATCGCCTCAGGAGCTGCTTGGGCACAGTGAAAGTCTAACACCTACGAACCAATGTCGGCACGTCGAAAAACTTCGCATTCACTCCTTCTCTTACTCATTAGTGGCTCTTTAACTCGTCCTGGAAGAGCTCTCGTAATTGCCCCTATCTTTCCTGGTATCACTCGATCTGGGACCAAAGTCGCCCGCCTAGTTGCAAGGGGCCGATTGTTTATGCAAATGATCCAACGAGTGGTCGCTAAAAAAAGGGTGAAAAATCGCGGGCAGGGTGTGTCCTGGAAAAGAAATTGGAACCCATTTCGAGATGTCCTCTCGAATCGTATATCATGTTATATTTCATCAATACCAGTAGCATGATCATTACGTATAATTACTCCAGCCAGTCGCTTGGAAGATACGAATGCGATGCATTTTGTGGACGTTGGTAATTACTGAGGAGAATGACTTGTCGCGGCTTAACTTAATTGAAGGTATTTGTTTCCTGAGTGCAGGCAAGAAGTGCTTATAAGATTATGTGTATATATATGTAATTTGATAGAATTTTACACTCTAAATTTGAATTTTGAGACAGTCAAGAGTGACTGATCCAATATCAATTTTCACTGATTTAAATAATGCGGATTCGACGACTGATGAATCTGTCAAAAGTGACTTTTCGTATCAGTTAATTTGACTCACTGATTAAAACAGTCCTGTTGAATAATCCTATCGTTTGGAGTTTGCAACTAAGAAAATATTTTTTCAAACCAAAAATGGTGTAGTTAAATTTTTAACTAACGAAATTAATTTTCGACAAGAAGAATCAATTTTCAGCCAAATGGTTCAACCTTCAAACAAGTAGTTGAATTTTACCCAAAAAAGATGGAGTTGCTACCAAAAAAGACGAATTCTCAACGAAATACTTAATTTTTCAACTAAGAAAGATCAATTTCAACTGAAATGATGAATCTTGAAACAAACAAAAAAAGGAATTTTGAACAAAGTAGTTCAACTTTCAACCAAGCAGTAAAATTTTCCAATAAAATAAATTACTTTTGCGCTAAGAAGATTCATTTTCTACGAAAAAGATGAATTTTTCAAAAAAATACATGCTATTTCAACCAAATAGTTGAATTTTCAATTTACCTAAAAAAGTTCAATTTTCTACCAAGGAGATGAATTTTCAAATAAAATGATAAATCTTGAACAAATAAAACACAAAAAAATTAACAAAGCAGTTCAAGTTTCAACCAAGTAGTGGAATTTAAAAAAAATGAATTTTGTTCTAAGAAGATTAATTTTTCACGAAAAAATACGAACTTTCAGCAAAATAAATTATATTAAAAAAATAGTTGAATTTGCAACGGAAAAAGATAAATTTTCAACCAAAAATGGAATAGTTAGACTTTCAGTCAAATAAATAAATTCTGAACCAGGAAAAAACAACTAATTTTCAACAAAATAATTTACTTTTCAAATGAAGAGATGAATTTTCAACTAAAAAAAGAAATTTTGAACAAAGTAGTTCAACTTTCAACCAAGTAGTAAGATTTTCAATAAAAGAAATTACTTTTGCGCCAAGAAGATTCATTTTCTACCAAAAAAGATAAATTTTTCAATAAAATACATGATATTTCAACCAAATGGTTGAATTTTCAATTTAAAAAAAATCTATTTTTAACCAACGAGATTAATTTTCAATTCAAAAAACGCAAATTTTACAACAAAATAGTTCAATTTCCACCTAAAAAAGATCAATTTTCTACCAAGAAGATGAATTTTCAACTAAAATGATAAATCTTGAACCAAAAAAAAAAATTTTAACAAATCAGTTCAATTTTCAACCAAGTAGTTGCATTTAAGAAAAATCAATTTTGCTCTAAGAAGATTAATTTTTTACCAAAAAATACGAACTTTCAACAAAATAAATTGTATTTCAAAGAAATAGTTGAATTTTCTACAAAAAAATATCAATTTACAACAAAAAATGGAATAGTTCAACTTTCAGTTTAAAAAAATTAATTTCCAACCAGAAAAAACAACTAATTTTCAACAAAATAGTTTAATTTTCATACAAAAGGATGAATTTTTAACTAAAAAAAAGAATTTTGAACAAAGTATTTCAAATTTCAACCAAGTAATAAAATTTTCAATAAAAGAAATTACTTTTGCGACAAGAAGATTCATTTTCTAACAAAAAAGATGAATTTTTCAATAAAATACATGATATTTGAATCAAATAGTTGAATTCTCAATTTTTAAAAATCTATTTTCAACCAACAACATTAATTGTCAATAAAAAAACGCAAATTTTTTCAACAAAATAGTTAAATTTTCATCTAAAAAAGATCAATTTTCTACCAAGGAGATGAATTTTCAACTAAAATGATAAATCTTGAATAAAAAAAAATTAAACAAAGCAGTTCAACTTTCAACCAAGTAGTTGAATTGAAATGAAATGAATTTTGCTCTAAGAAGATTAATTTTTTACCAAGAAATATGAACTTTCAACAAAATAAATCATATTTCAAAGAAATAGTTGAATTTGAAACGAAAAAGATCAATTTTCAACCACAAATGGAATAGTGACACTTTCAGTTAAAAAACATAATTTTCAACAAAAAAAAAAAACAACTAATTTTCAACAAAATAGTTTAATTTTCATACAAATAGATGGATTTTCAACTAAAAAAAAAAGACGTTTGAACAAAATAGTTCAACTTCCAACCAAGATAGTACAATTTTCAATAAAAGAAATTACTTTCGCGCCAAGAAGATTCATTTTTTACCAAAAAAGATCAATTTTTCAATAAAATACATGATATTTCAACCAAATAGTTGAATTTTCAATTTAAAAAAATCTATTTTCAACCAACAAGATTAAGTTTCAATAAAAAAACGCGAATTTTTCCGCAAAATAGTTCAATTTTCACCTAAAAAAAGATTAATTTTCTACCAAGGAGATGAATTTTCAACTAAAATGATAAATCTTGAACAAACAAAAAATTTTAACAAAGCAGTTCAACTTTCAAACAAGTAGTTGTATTTAAGAAAAATGAATTTTGCTCTAAGAAGATTATTTTTTTACCAAAAAATACGAACTTTCAACGAAATAAATTATATTTCAAAAAAATAGTTGAACTTGCAAAGAGAAAAGATCAATTTTCAACAAAAAATGGAATAGTTAAAATTTCAGTTAAAAAAAATTAATTTTCAACCAGAAAAAAAAACAACTAATTTTCAACAAAAAGTTTAATTTTCATACAAAGAGATGAATTTTCAAATAAAAAAATGAATTTTGAACAAAGTAGTTCAACTTTCAACCAAGTAGTAAAATTTTCAATAAAAGAAATTACTTTTTCGCCAAGAAGATTCATTTTCTACCAAAAAAGCTGAATTTTTCAATAAAGTACATGATATTTGAATCAAATAGTTGAATTCTCAATTTTTAAAAATCTATTTTCAACCAACAACATTAATTTTCAATAAAAAAACGCAAATTTTTCAACAAAATAGTTAAATTTTCACCTAAAGAAGATCAATTTTCTACCAAGGAGATGAATTTTCAACTAGAATGAAAAATTTTGAACCAAAAAAAAAAAAAAAAATTAACAAAGCAGTTTAACTTTCAACCAAGTAGTTGAATTTAAAAAAAATTAATTTGGCTCTAAGAAGATTCAGTTTTTACCAAAAAATGCGAACTTTCAACAAAATAAATTATATTTCAAAGAAATAGTTGAATTTGTAACGAGAAAAGATCAATTTTCAACCAAAAATGTAATAGTTAAACTTTCAGTTAAAAAAATTAGTTTTCAACCAGAAAAAAAACAACTCATTTTCAACAAAATAGTTTAATTTTCTACCAAGGAGATTGATTTGCAACTAAAATGATCAATCTTGAACCAACAAAATAAAAGATTTAACAAAGCACCAAAATGAAGAATCTTTTTAATATAAACGATTAATAGAACCCTGCACGCAAGGATAATTACAATAAATTTCCTATTAAAAAAGGCGATTTTGTATGTCTTTTAAAAGTTTTAATTTTTTTCACACCTTTTTTCATATCTCATTGTTTTTCATATTTCGCATAGTGTGGCTGGCGAATGGAAACAAAAACGACACGACTCATCAAAAAATTACTGATGACTTTGTAGCTCTTTTTTAGATGAGCATTCTGTACATACATTTTTTTCATAGCTTGTGTCGTTTATCCAAAAATTTAATTTTTTAATTTTTAATCTTATTTTTCACGATTATAGCAAAAACTACGCATCCTAACAAAAAATGATGAATAACACATTTGTAAGTCTTTTTTGGGTAAACAATTTTTGTCACATTGCTTTTTCCGTAGCTTGTGTTTTTTGCCTAAAAATTTAATATTTTTTTATTTTTAATTTTGTTTTTCACAAATAAAACAAAATCTACGCGTACTATCAAAAAGTAATTATTAACAAATTTGTAGATCTTTCTTGGGTGCACAATTTTTGTCTTGTCATCTTTTGTTTGACCGCAAAATGGAAATTTTGATTTTTCATTATTTTTTGTACAATCAAAATTAGAATTTTTAATTTTTCAAAAAGTCGTAAAAATTAATTGTTCGACTTTTCGAGTACTACGAATAACTGTTTATAGAAATTTATAATCTTGAAAAAAAGTTTCCAACAATTTTGAAAATGTTATAACTTTTTGAATTTTTATCTAAGTCTTTCGAAAGTAATCGTGCCTACCGGATACAGACAGACAGACATTTTTATTTCGTAAAAATCGTTTTTTCTGACTCAGGGGGGTCTCAAAATGTGGAGATTTGATGAAAACCGGCTAAGTCAAAATTTACATAAAACTAATACCTTCTCATTTTAGGACGAGAATGTAAAAAAGAATATTTCACATAGTAGTTCAACTTTTAACCAGGTACATAGTAAAATTTTAATTTAAAAAAAAATAATTTTGCGCTAAGATGATTAATTTTCTACCAAAAAAGATAGTTAAATTTTCAATTGAAAAAAATTTGTAAGCAAAAATGGAATACTTTAACTTTCAGTTAAAGAAAGCAATTTTCAAAAAAACAATGGATTTTGAACAAAATCGTTCAATTTTCAACCCGAGATTAATTTTGACCCAAAATGATGAATCTTCAACAAAAAGAGAATTTTCAACAAACTAGTTTAACTTTCAACCAAGTAGTAAAATATTCAATTCAAAATTTCAAATTTTCAACACGAAAATCTGTTTTGGTTCAAAAATTATAATTTTTGAACGAAAACAGATTTCAATTTTTAATTCTGAACATTAGATATTCAACCAAAAATATTATGAATTTAAATGGAAAACAGTTGAATTCAAACAGAAAAGATTATCCATCAAATTTCTTTAGAAAAATTTTTTACCGATAAAGACAAATTTTCAATGAAATACATAAAACTTGACCAAATAGAGTAGAATGGGGTCAAATAGGTATGGGGGTACAATAGGTATATGGCATTATCTTTGCTATGTTATTGCAGAGGTTGCTCGTGTTGCGTGAATTAGATACATGGTAGAGAACATCGTTGACGACTGTCATTTCGGCTGTCACCGTCGATCAGCTGTATTAGTTACGGCGTCGTTTATTTTTTCGCGTGTTGTTCTGCGAAAACGCATTGTCTTTCGTCCTCAGTAGAGTACATTTAATCAATGTAAAAAATTGTCAAGTGAGTTTTTTCTTACGTAAAAATTATTGCTGAACACGAGTTTTGTGTTGGTTTTTCGATATTTTTGGTTTAAAAAAAAATACAGACATCAACATGAAACATACGCTTGGGGGCACGATAGGTCAGCCGTTTGGGGACACTATAGGTCACTACTATAATGTAAATTTGAATTATTCAGACAGGAAAATGGTGCGTAATTTTGTGCGAAAAACGCCAAAACGAAGTGAAAAATTCGTTAATTAATTGTATGTATACCATTAAGCCATTTCACTTTCAGGGTAGGCGTGACACTACCCGATTTGGGTAGTGTTTCTAGTTGGATAGTTTCTTGTAGTATATAACTACAAGTGTGGGCTCACCACGCCCATAATATGCCAACAGCACGCAGTATTCTCGAATGGTCACCCATCCAAGTACTAACCGCGCCCAACGCTGCTTAACTTCAGTGATCTGACGAGAACTGGTTTTTTCAGCGTTGTATGGCCGTTGGCCATGACCGTTAATTAATTAATTAATTAAAGCAGCTGCTGAAAAAAACACGTTTTTTAAACATTTCCTTTCGCGTTTTCATGATTTTTCACATCATTTGCCACCTCCTCATTTTCTGACCTGAATGACGTCAATGGGTACCATTTATTATTTGTGTTATTAATTTTTAAATAATCTGCAGTGTTCATACTCTTCAAATAAAAGTTGAACCGCTGATTTTCTAGACGTGTACATTGTTTTATTTAACCTAGAATATAGTGACCTATCGTACCCCCAGATTTTAAAAACATAAAAAAAAAAGTACCTTCGCCTTATTGGATTTAGCTTGAAAAATATTTA
>CAKNYM010051883.1:204988-225912 GCA_932195095.1 Andricus curvator | reverse complement strand
ATATATAATTATATATACATATACATAATATATAAATATTATATATTCTATATAAAATTATGGTGGATTACTTCACTTAATCTAGACGCACGCAAATTTTCTACTAAAATTACTTTTTGACAACATTACCAAATTTTTAGTTGAAGCATTAATTTTCAACTGAAAAAAGCGACTTTTCAACAATATTGTTAAATTTTAAGCCAACCAGATGAAATCTCAACTAAAATGAACCAAAAAAGATCTTAATTTTGAATTTGAAACAGTTTAAGTCCACTGAAAAAGGCGAATTTTCAACAAAATAGTTGAAGCCTGGATCAAAAAGACGCATTTTTAACACAACAGTTAACTTTTCAACCAAAAAAGATACTTTTTAACACATTTTTTTTGATTTCAAACAAAAAAGATTAATTTTTAACCAAAATAGATACATTTTCAACCCACAAACATACATTTTCAACCAAGAAAATTAGGATTCTACCAAAAAATGCGAATGTTCAATAACATTTAGTTACTTCTAAACTAACATATATTTAAACTAAAAATTGTCTTTGCAACCAAGAGGGATACTTTTTAACAAAATTGTTCACGTTTAAATAAAGTAGATTGATTTTCAACCAAACAGTTGAATTTTCAACCTGTAAACATACATTGTTTAAAGAAGATTGATCTTTTCCGGTTGAAAATTCAACTATTTGGTTGCAAATACAAGAATTTTTAACCAAATTGTTAAATTTTTAACCCAAGAAGATGAATCTTCAACAAAAAATGAAAGTTTGATTTTCATGAAAAAAAAAAATTATAAAAAAAAAATTCCTACAAAATAGTTTTTGACCAAAAGGGATGAATTTTCAACCAATCAGAATAATTTTCCACTAAAAAAGACGAATTTTTAACAAAATATATAAATCGAATGTTATTTTAGTCAAGAAAAAAATTGTTCAATTTTCTACAAATTAGAATCATTGTTCACCAAAAGAGCTGAATTCCCAAGAAAAAATGTAATAGTTGATATTTCGATAAAAACAGATTTTAATTTCAAATAAAAAACAGTTGAATCAATACAAAAAGACGAATTTTCAACAAAACAGTGGAATATTGAAAAAAAAATACTTTTTCAAAAAATTGTTCAATCTTCAACATAATAGATTGATTTTCAACCAAGAAGATCAGGTTAATACCGAAAAATACGAATTTTCAACAAAATAAATAAATCAACCAAATATGGTTGAATTTTCAGCTTAAAAAATAATATTTCAAACAAAAAGTAGAATAGTTTTATTTTCAATTAAAAAAATTGATTTTTCACAAAAGAAAACATTTTTTTAACAAAAAAGCTCAATTTCCCATCAATAGATAAACTTTCAACTAAAACGTTGCATCTCCTACCAAAAAATGAATTTTTAACTAAAATTATGAATCTTCACAAAAAAATTACTTTTTCACAAAATTCTTGAATTTTTTACAAAGTTAAATCATTTTTCACCAAAAGAGCTGAATATTAAAAAAAAAATGTAATAGTTGATATTTCAACCAAAACATATTTTAATTTTAAATCAGAAGCCATTGGAGTCAACCAAAACCACGAATTTTCAACAAAATAGTCGTATCCTCAATAAAGAAGAAGAATTGTTCAACTAAACAGTTGACTTTTTGAACGAAAGGATATTTTTTTAACAAAATTGTTTAATTCTCAACAATATAGAATAATTTTTAATCAAATATTTAAATTTTTAGCTAAAAAAGATTAATCTTTACCAAAAAATAGAATAGTTTTATTTTGACTTTGAAAAATTAACTTTCCACAAAAAAAACTATTTTTTAACAATAAAATAATAAAAACGAATTTATAACAAAATAGTTAAATTTTCAACCAATGAGATTAATTTTCAACCAAATAGTTGAATTTTCAGCTAAAAAGATCAATTTTTAACAAAAAATAGAATAGTTTTATTTTCAGTTTAAAAAATTAATGTTTCATAAAAAAAAACAATTTTTCATCAAAATAGTTAAATTTTCAACCAAAAAGATAAATTTTTAACTAAAATGATTCATTTCCAACCAAAAAATGAATTTTTAAGAAAGTAATTCAACTTTCAACTAAGTTTAATTTTCAACGAAAAAGAGTCATTTTCTACAACAAAAATATATAAGTTTAAAAAATAAAGTTTTTACGTCCCCCTCCATAAAAACGAATTTATAACAAAATAATTAAATTTTCAACCAAGGAGATAAATATTCAACTAAAATTATGCATCCTCAAAAAAAAAAGCATTAAAAAACATCTGTCATCGCGCGCACGTTTTTTTCCTCTTGACTTTTTTTCATATCGTGCGTTTTTTGGCTTAAAATGTTCATTTTCGTTTGTTTTTTGGAATTTTGAAAATGCTATAACTCCAGTAATTTTTTTTTATCACGAAAAGTCATTAAAATATTTTGTTCGTCATTTTGCGTACTACTAATAACCGTACATAGAATTTTCAAATCTTCAAAAAAAGTGGTCTCAAAAATTTTCAAAATGTGCTCACTTTTTGGATTTTCATCCAAAATAGCTGGTTAACGAACTCGTTCTCTATTTTTCGGCCATAAAAAAGTGTGCCAAAGCTCAATCAAATCTGATCATTTTTTCGAAAGTTATCGTGGCTACAGACAGACAGACAGGCAGACTACAGACAGACAGACACCTTTGTAAAAATCGTTTTTTCTAGCTCAGGGGGTTTCAAAACGTGGAGATTTGATGAAAAGCGACTATGTCAAATTTTACATAAAACCAATACCTTCTCATTAGAATGAGATTGTAAAAAGTAGTTCCACTTTCAACCAAGAAGATCAATTTTCTACCAAAACAGACTTTGTAATAGAATACATTAATTTTCAACAAAATAGTTGAATTTTCAACTAAAAAGGATAAACTAAAAATTTAAACTGGAATAGTTAAATTTTGAGTTATAGAAATTAATTTTTAATTAAAAAAATGAATTTTCGAAAAAAAATCTAGAACCGAGTGAGTTACGCTTACCCCGAAAGGCATATGGTTCAATTAAAAACATTAACTTTCAAAAATAAAAACGAATTTTCAACTATATGTATAGTTAAATTTTCAACAAAGTAGATAATTTTTCACCATTTGAATGAATTTTCAACCCAAAACTATTACCTATCTATGTATAATTGTTTAAATTGTAATTAAATACATTTATTAAAAAATCGGAAAATTGAATAAAAAAGTGTAAGTAAAGGGTGGTCCAAAAACGGTTTTTTTTAAATCGCTCCCATAAAAATGGTTTCTTTTGATGTCAAAACATCGCTTGAATTTTTGCAGAAAAAAAAATATTCAGTGGTCTTGAAAGGCAATTTTTGAAAAAAAATTGCTTATTTTATTTTAATTGATGTTTTTAATAAATTATTTGACATCAGAATGCACCCATTGTTTCATTGTTGACAAAATACATCACTAACAAGGAAACCTTTCAAGGTGTACCCCTCTGATTCTCTCCCAATTTATATGTGTTGTAGAACATCAAAAACTAAGCAAAACGTGTTTTTTTTAATCTGCGAAAAACAATTTCCAAGGGGTGAAAACAACCCCTAAAGTTCACACCCAAAAATGAGTTTTGTTTTTAATTTTAACGTGAACCAGTCAATTATTTTCTTTCAAATCAATTGCATTCGATTTGACTTTGAATTTCAAATATGTGCAGGGTATTGTGACCATTGCGAGATGCTACCCCTATGTTTAAGGGAGCAAAAACTAATATTTTTTTCAAATTCTTCGTTATAAAAGTGGACAATTTTATTAAATCTGCAAAAAAGCTATACTGTTACAAAGTTAAGAGGAAATTGATGTTGACGTATTTCAGAATTTTCGTGAAAAAAATCGTTAATGGGTAAACTACCCCTCTATTCTATTTATTAAATTATTCACACAAAAAAACAATTTCAGTTTTTTTTTTGAATCCGATAGTGAGACACTTTAGGTACGCACTTAAATATTCTGATAGAAGTGCAAAAAAAGTGAAATTCGCCCTTCTAAGAGGGCAAACTACCCTTACGTTAGTTCCACTTTTAAATTTCATGCAATGGTCATTATTATTTGCAATAAATACTTGAATTGATATACAAAACTAATTAGTGTTGCGTATTATTCTCATCCACCACTCGATAGGTCAAGGGAGTGAAAACAACCCCTGAATGTCACCCCCAAAAAGAATTTTTTAATTTTCAGCTATTTTCAGACACATAATTGAAACCAAATAAGTGCCAATTAATTAGGCGTCATTCAGGAAAGTTATTAATTGAAATTTGGGGGGGGGGCTTTTAGGGTTTTTTTCACCCCTTTTACATATCGAGTAGCAGATGAGAACAATACGCAACACAAATTTTTGTATATCAATTTAAATATTTATTGCAAATAATAATGAGCATAGCATGAAATTTGAAATTGGAACTAACCTAAGGGTAGTTTACCCTCTTAGAAGGGCGAATTCCACTTTTTTTGCACTTCGATCAGAATATTCAAGTGGCGTATCTAAAGTGTCTCACCATCGGATTCCAAAAAAAACTCAAATTGTTTTTTTGTGTGAATAATTTAATGAATAGAATAGAGGGGTAGTTTACCCATTAAAGATTTTTTTCACAAAAATGCTGAAATACATCAACATTAATTTCCTCTTAACTTTATAACAGTATAGTTTTTTCGAAGATTTAATAAAAGTGTCCATTTTTATAACGAAATGTTTGAAAAAAATATTAGTTTTTGCTCCCTTAAACATAGGGGTAGCATCCCCCAATGGTCACAATACCTTGCGCATATTCGGAATCCAAAGGGAAATCAAATGCAATTGATTCGAAAGAAAATAATTGATTGGCTTACGCTAAAATTAAAAAAACTAATTTTTGGGTGTGAACTGTAAGGGTTGTTTTCACCCCTTCGGAATGTTTTTCCGAATATGAAAAAAAGCACGTGTCGCTTAGTTTTTGATGTCCTACAACATATATAAATTTGGAGAAAATCGGAGGGGTACACCTCGAAAGGTTTCCTTGTCAGATTTTTGACAGAATTAATAAAAAGTTTTAAATATATTTTTTTTCAAAGTGGTTACTTTTACTTTAATTGCGGTCTTAATAAAGTATTTTACTTGAGAATAAATCTGTTCCTATATTCTTATTAAAATACATGACCCAGATTTTCGACAGAATTTGAGAAAAACGTTTTTGTTTTTAAATTGCCGACGATAATAGATTATTTTACTTTGGCATACCTATATGCATTCCATCCTTTTGTATTCTAAAGTAAAATAATCTGCTATCAGCGTCAATTAAAATAAAATAAGCAATTTTGACAAAAATAGGCTTGAGAGAACCCTAAATATATATATTTTTTCAATTTTAGCAAAACTCAAGAGATATTTTGACACCAAAAGGAAAAATTTGTAGGGGAGCCATCATTTTGAAAGATAAAAAATATATTTTTTAGACCGCCCTAATAAGTATACGACAATTACGCGAGTTAATTATCAATAATTTGTCTTTCAGTCCTTATAAATATCTAATGGTATAGAAACGATACTTTATATATATAAGTTAATTTAACTTAATTATTATACAAATGAAAAAAACCGGTATTTAATTTAATATTACAATCTTGAAAACAAATTTAAGCAAACTTGAAAAAGTTCCCTCACTTTTATCTAGATTTTGAGTTTTTGAGATTCACTGTATTTATAATAAACTTTCCTTACGTTGGTTACCTGTATGTCGAGCACAGAGAAGAGTATATTTTTTGGGTATTTGACTAACTTAACAAATTTTTACAGTGCAATATAATATTATATTTCGCTTTTGATGCAAGTAAATGTGACAAAAAAGAATAAATCTACCAAATTTTATGATTATTCTAAATGTTTCCTTCAAGTTATTATACATGGAAGCAAAAGTGAACTCTTTTTGGCTAATTGCCTGCATAACGTGTCCCAATAAATCAGCTAGAAAAATTTTAAAATAAAAATAATAGTTCAAGGTAAGAATCAAGAATTTTGTCAAAATTAAAGATCATGGTCCTTTGGTTTTTTACAAAAATTAAAAGTAACGTATCTGTTGAATACATTTTCAAAATAAATTAATGATTCCTCGTACACAGACAAAAATAAGGGTACAAAACATTGCAGGTAAACTGAGGCAAACTTTCCGTGGTGAATCGCAGATATCTCCGGCGGACTCCGCTAGAGGCAGCACGTTACAGACCTAAACATGGAAAGTTTACCTCAGTTTTGAGTAATCAGCTGACTATCATCCTTCTTGAACGACTACCTGCAACTTTTCGTATCCGCAGTTTTTTCTGTGTATATTAAAACACTATTTCATCTATTTATGTTTAAAATTTACCCACCTACTTTATTAACACACTTTAAAAGACTTAACGATCCCAATTGTTTGCAACACATAAATAATTCATGGTCAATCCTTGGACACAACTATAAGCAATAAAAATAAATGAAATCGAACTAAGCCGCCAATGTGTGGATTTATGAGATCAATATCGGAACTGCGAAAGAACCAAGATACATTGAAACAATTGTACCCCGAGCAATCTGCGGTGCGTGACCACCAATCTTGCAACCTTTTTTTTTATCGTTTTCCAATAGGAAAGGTGGCGAGACCTACCTCGTTGCCGAGCGAAGCATACAACTGTAATCTGGACAACAAGTAAGTTGCATTCACTTTGGCTTCATCTGGTCCATTGCGAGGTACAACATCCTGCAAGCGAAGATCTTTTTGTTCCACTGAATGCCATGCATTCATCAAGCACCGCGGGCGCTTGACGTCTCAATTCCCTTAGCCTACGCGCTATTCTAGACGCCCACATATCTATGTAGGTACCTACTAAACATCCGGAATGGTCACGTACCTTTATTATCTGTAATTCTGCACCTCAAATGTAGATCTAGGAAGCGGCATCGCTTTCTTCTTTGAGTATCATCAATAGATTTGAAAGAAAAAGGCTTTTATTTATTCAATTTATGAATCTGAAATCAATAATCTTTAAGACGATAGACACTATAATCTACTTTGGTTTCCAAAATAAATCTGAATTGATTTCTGTTTGTAAATCCAAGTTGGTCACAGAGTTAGAAAATCCAAAGCGATCCTATCAGCAAGTGGGACTTGGTGTACAATCAGTGAAACTCTTTAGATTCTCAAACAGAATAAATTTCAGATTTAGTTTATTATTATCGTACCAATATACAAAAGAAAGGGAGATAAAAGCAACTGCAGTAATTACAGAGGTATCAGCCTTCTAAGTACCGTAAGTAAAATATACTCAAAAATACTTATTCGTAGGGTAATGAAAATTACAGAAGAAAAGATATGGGAAGTCCAAAGTGGATTTATGCCAGGAAGATCATGTGCAGATCAGATATTTAGCCTAAGACAGATCACAGAAAAAAGCTTGAGAGTAGGAAAGAAAGTTTTCTGTGCATTTATTGACCTAGAAAAAGCATTCGACAAGGTAAATAGAAGTAAATTTTGGGAAGTCCTTGAAGAGTACGGAGTAAATGGAGGTCTCCTACAAGCAATAAAAACAATATATACAGGTAGTAAAGCGAGTGTAAGGGTAAATGGGAAACTGAGTGACTGGTTCGATATTATGCAAGGCGTGAAACAAGGATGCGTTATGTCGTCGTGGCTATTTATCATATTCATGGATAAGTGTCTAAGAACTGCACTCTTCGACGAAGAAGGTGTAGATCTCCAAACAGTCAAGGTACGTGGGTTAGCTTTCGCAGATGATAAGATTGTTATGGCAGAATCAGTCGAGGATTTGCAAAGAATGTTGAATAAACTTAATACAAGCATGAAGTACATGGGACTCAAAATTAACGTAAATAAAACAAAAATCATGGTGTTTGAGGGAAAAAGTGAGAAAACAATATGCAACATTGTCATAAATGATGAGAGATTAGAACAAGTTGACCAGTACGTGTACCTAGGTAGGCTATTCACTAGCGACGGAAAAATAGATGGGGAGTTAGATAGACGCATAAATAAGGGTAGACAGGTTATCGGTAGAGTAGGATCCATCCTCACAAATAAAAACATATCAAAAAAAGCTAAAATGGCCATACATAATTCTATATTCGTACCAGCTGTACTATACGGTAGCGAGACATGGACCTGTCAAGAAAAGGACAGGAGTAAAATTAACGCGATCGGCATGAAAACTCTGCGCATAATATGCGGGAAAACACTGATGGACAAAGTCCGAAACGAGACTATCCTCAAAGAATGTGGTACAGGAGAGACACTAGTTGACATATGGGAAAGAAATCAGTTAAGATGGTTCGGACATCTTGAAAGAATGAAAGATGAACGACTGACCAAACAAGTGTATAAAGGTAAAGTAAATGGTAGAATGCCCAGAGGTAGACCGCCGAAAGAATGGTTAGAATCTGTAAATGAGACATTGATCCGTAGAGACATAAGAAGCCATAGAAACACAAGAGCTTGCATGAAAAAATGCATGGACGTGAAGGAAGCTAGAGTAGTATGCCAGGACAGAAAAGTGTGGCGACAAATAGTTTATAAACAGAGTGACAATAGAATGAATGACGCCTGAAACAATGACCTTGGATACTAATGGGCCCAAGTGGGGAACCATACATAACAATTTTGTGAGGCTCTTCACTTGGGGTGATCGCTAGAGAGATTGATCAGCAACCTGGGTCGGAGCAGTGTTGCGGAATAAACGTGTCATTTAAATAAATAACACGAGGATTCCAGATCAATCTAAAATATTTATACCTAATACCCATATACCTATACCTTATACCTATATACCTACATACCTTACACCTATATATCTATTCAACCTATACCTACCTACTCTATACCTATACACTCATATACACACTACTATTCTCCAACCGAGCAAGTCACGCCTACCCCGAAAGGGAAATGGCTTAATGGTATAATAATAATAATCCAGTAGGTGCGGTATTAGATCATCTGAACAGATCCTAGCATCAGTTGGGACTTAGTGCACGATTATAATCTTCTATTTTGGAATCGAAGCAGAATCCCATTCACATTGAGTTTAGAAATCCAAGTAGGTTACAGTGTTTCAACATTCAATCTAAATTGATTTGATTTCTCTTCGGAATTTCAAGCAGGTTGCAGAGTCAGAAAATCCAAACAGATCCTATACCAGCAAGTAGGTCTTAGTGTATGATGAGTGATTCTATGTGGATTTTCAAACAGAATATAATTCAGATTGAGTTGGTTAATACAAGTAGGTTACGGTATTGGATTATCCAGATAGATCCTAACAACAACTAAGACCTGGTGCACAATTATAATCTTCTATTTGAGAATCCAAACAAAATTCAACTCAGATTGAGTTCGGAAATCCAAGTAGGTTACAGTGTTTCAACATTCAATCTAAATTGATTTGATTTCTCTTTGGAAATCCAAGCAGGTTACAGAGTCTGAAAATCTAAACAGATCCTATAACAGCAAGTATAGGACTTAGTGTATGATCAGTGATACTATTTGGATTTTCAAACAGAATAAAATTCAGATTAAGTTTGTTAATACAAGTAGGTGACGGTATTAGATTAATTATCCAAGCATATCCTAAAAACAACTAAGACCTGGTGCACAATTATAATCTTCCATTTGAGAATCCAAACAAAATTCAACTCAGATTGAGTTCGGTAATCCAAGTAGCAGGTTACACTGGTTACAGTGTTCCAAAATCCAAACAGCTATTTGGATTTTGGAACACTGTAGCAAGTAGGTATGTCCTACTTGCTACAGGGATTTGTTTGTATTTTGGAACACTGTAACCTAACTGGATTTTCAAATACAATCTGCATTGATTTCTCTCTGGAAAACCAAGAAGGTTACAGAATGAGAAAATCCAAGAAGATCCTAACAGTAAGTAGGTATCAGTGCACAATCGGTGAAACTATTTGAAATTTCAAACAGAAATCAATTCAGATTGAGTTTCATATTCCAAGTGAATTACACGGTATTGGATCATCCAAACAGATCCTAACAACAACTAGGATTTGATGCTCATCGGTGAAATTCTATGTGGGAATAAAAAAAATTAGTATGGTGTTTGAGAATCCAAGTAGCTTTCAGTGTTAGAACACCCAAACAGGTACAAACAGCACCACGCACAGACAACATTTTGTTGAATCTCTATTTGAAAATATAAACAGAAGCCACTTGGGCTGTAGTTCAGAATTCCAAACAGAATACAACAAAAAACAAGTTAGCATCTGTTCGAAATGCAAAAAGAAAGCCAAGCAGCACTTTAAACTGCTGTACTTTTAACTGCCGCACTTCCAACTGCAGCACTTCAAACTGCTGTGCCTAAAAATGTAGCACTTCCAACAGTATCACTTTAAATTGCTGTACTTGAAACTGCAGCACTTCAAATTGCAGTTCTTTAAACGGCAGTACTTTAAAATACAACAATTTAAACTATAGCACTTTGAACTGATGCATTTTTAACTGCAACACTTCAAATTGCTGCATTTTTAACTCCAGCAATTCAAACTGCTGCACTTTGAACTGCCACTCTTCTAGCTGCTGCACTTCAAAGTGCTGTACTTCGAACTGGATCACTTTGAACTGCTGCACTTCAAACTGCAGGACTTTTCACCGAAAACATGAATCATCAACCAAGAAATTTAATTTTCTACTGAAAAAAGACTAATTTTTAACAAAATACATGAGTTTTTAACGAATTAGTTGAGTTATCAAATATAAAAGTACAATTTTCAGTTAAATTTCGAACTAAATAAATAATTCATCCACCAAAAATTGAATTTGTGAATTTTCAGCTAAAAAAATCACTTTAAAACAGAAAAGAACGAATTTTCAACAAAATAGATAAATTTTCAACCAAAGAAAAGAGCTTTCTGATAAAATGTTGAATCTTCAATTAGAATAGTTAAATTTTCAGTTAGAAAATAAATTTTCAACTAAAATACGAGGATTTTTCAACAAAATACATAAATTTTCAATCAAAGAGATACATTTTTAATTAAAACGATTAATCATAAAACAAAAAAATGACTTGTCAACAAAATTGTGAAATATTTTACTAAGAAATTATTTTTTCACTAAAAGAGATGAATTTTCAGCAAAAAATGTGATAGTTGATATTTTAACCAAAAATATTGTGTTTTAAATTAAAAACAGAAGAATTTAACTAACAAGGACGAATTCTTAACAAGAAATTTGACTTTTAACATAAAAGAATATTTAAAAAAAATTATTTAATTTTAAACAAATGAGATTAGGTTTCAACCAAATAGTTGAGTTTTAAACCAAAAACAGGAATTTTTAACCAAGAACATGAATTTTCTACCACAGAACACGAATTTTCAATAAAATACATGAATTTGCAGCCTAACAGCTGAGTTTTCTACTGAAAAGATAAATTCTCAACAAAAAATGGAATAGTTAAATTTTCACTTAAGAATTATAATTAGAAAATTAATTTTTAACAAAGCAATTACTTTTGCACAAAATTATTGAAGCTTTAAACAAATAAATTGAAATTCTGAACAAAAAATGTAATACTCAAATTTTCAATTTAGAAAATTAATTTTTTACCGAAAAAAAAAAATTTTCAAAAAGTTAAGTTTTCAACAAAAGAGTTGAATTTTTAACAAAAAAATTACTTCGGCACAAAATTGTTGAAGCTTCAAACAAATAAATTCAAATTCTGAACAAAAAATGGAATAATTAAATTTTCAATTTAGAAAATTAATTTTTTACCACAAAAAAGTTCAAAAAAAATTAAGTTTTCAACAAAAGAGTTGAATTTTTAACAAAAAAATTACTGTTGCAAAAAATTGTTGAAGCTTTAAACAAATAAATTAAAGTTCTCAACAAAAAATCGAATAGTTAAATTTTCAATTTAGGAAATTAATTCTTTACCGCAAAAAAAATTTCCAAAAAAAGTTAATTTTTCAACAAAAGAGTTGAATTTTTAACAAAAAAAATTACTTTTGGACAAAATTGTTAAAGCTTTAAAAAAATAAATTAAAATTCTGAACAAAAAATTGAATAGTTAAATTTTCAGTTTAGAAAATTAATTTTTTACCGCAAAAAAAATTTCAAAAAAAAGTTAAGTTTTCAACAAAAAAGTTGAATTTCCAACAAAAAAATTACTTTCGCACAAAATTGTTGAAGTTTTAACCAAATAAGTTAAATTTCAACTAAAAATGATTAGTTTACAATAAAAAATGAAGAACAGTTAAATCTTCAGTTTTTTTATACAAAAATATTTGTTTTTAAGCAAGGTGATTAATTTTCCACTGAAGACGGCAAATTTTTAACAAAACACATGATTTTTCAAACAAACAGTTAACTTTACAACTAAAAAGGATAACTTCGAAACCAAGAATAGAACAGTGGAAATGTCAGTTGAAAAAATTAATTTTCAACGAAAAAAAAAAACGATTTTTTGACAAAATGGTTCAATTATTCAACAAAATAGTTGAATTATCAGAAAAAAATTTAACAAGAAGATTTGTTTTCAAGCAAAAATATCAATTTTCAAGCAAAAGGATTAATTGTCTAGGAAAAAATGAGTTTTAAGCAATATATTTAAATTTTCTACAAATTGAAATAAATTTTTCACCAAATAGTTGAATTTTCAACCAAAAACATGAATTTTCCACCAAGAAGATTAATTTTCTATAAAACAGACGAAATTACAGCTGAATTACTCCAGATTACAAGTTGATTACAAGTGGATTGCACAAGTTTAGAAGTGGATTACTCTAAAATACAAAGATTACTCCGAAGCACTTGAATTACTCCAGATTACAATGGATTACGCCGGATTACTCGGATTCCCTCTGGGCAATTTATTAATGAACGTTCCCCTACGAACGCCGTAATTAGGTTTGAAACTCTTTCTTTATAAACATCAATAAGAAAAGTAGTAAGATATTTAGCAATTAATCAAATCAAAGCAATGTCTTTAATTAGAAGACATTTTTCCAGTGTATCAACACCGCTCTATCTAATTCCTGCCCATCACTCATTCTTACATTCACACAAGAAAACACGATTAGAAAAATAAATCACAAAAGCAATTTTCTAATTTCAACATCTCATTCTTCTGATAAATTCAGCCCACAGCTATCCTAGCAACATAACTTATCAAGCCATCCCTAGTCTTGAGGATCATGTTCACAAGACAAAAAAGGTGGATCGCGTCACATGGGGCTTTCAATCAACGTCTTCAATCCTGGACAGGAAGCCGAATTGAAACGTCCCGAGGCAGGATGGATGTCTGTCACTTATGGTGGTGGTTGGAAGGTCGCCATTTTGAATTCCACCTTGTTGGTCAGTCCTGGGCCGAGTTTGAGGAATCGTAGGCGGAGATGAAGGCTTCACGCGGCGCGCGAGACGAGAAATGGAAGCGACTGGAGGATGGATACCATACCAACCGGCGCAGAACCCAGACATGTACCACCTTACCTTACAAGGTACGGTACACCCTTCCTGCTAAGGATAAGAGAGGCGCGCCCGCGGAGTCATTTCTCATTGAGGAGCTCATTAAGGCCGAATCTGCCGCACACTGATCGTCCGGGATTACACTTTTATGCCGCAGCCACCAACCCTAAAGCTGGAGCTGAAGCCTTTCTTCTTAACTCAAACCCTTGCCACGGTCTTCCCATCTCCCGGAAAATATATATTCTGGAGCAGCGGTTCCCAAACTATTGCCCGCGGCAGGTCACCTTCCGCGGCAGCGGTTTTTTGCACTAGCCGCGGCGGGCGAGGCCAACACCCCGGTGCGAGTAGAAGGCGAGCTTAATGCGAGTAGAAGAATGCATCCGTAATAAAGTAGTTTGGACCCCCCGCCCATGTTACGTAATTTTTTCAAATATTATCAGTAGAAAAATATTCATCAAAAACTTAATTTTTTACATTTTTCAAAAATTATTAGCACATATCTGCAATTACTTAATATTGGTTATGCATTTTTGTTGATTTTTCCATAAGCTAACCGTGATCTAAAATAGCCTAAAGATTATAAAGAACGATTGCGATTATAATAAATGATCATAAAATCTAATGTCAAACGAGATCATACAATATTCCCAGATCTTTGATCAAATTACCTAAGTTTATATATTTCTAACAACAATTTAGTTTTAGATGATCGAAACCTTGTAGAGTAGAACAGGGCGAGGCAGCCAAGACACCACATTTTGACGTGCAGAGCACTTGTTCGAAATGATATCAAAAAGTGTATGGTGTCGTTAGATAGCTTGATTCTTTGGCTACAAAATTGCCTAGTGGAATTTTGACGTAGCTCACCCATGACAGTTTCTACAACCGTTTTCCAGAGACGCTATGTTTTTGCTCAACTGTAAAAACGTGGGGCGAGGCAGCCAACCATTTCAGCAGTTATTAGACGGCACACAAAGTTTTAATACACAGACATATAATAATGTATAAGTTCTTCATTAGGTCCAAGTTGCTATATAAAAATAAAAAACCAAGTAAATGTCTTCTCTAAAAAATGTAATAGAACTCGAAAGAAAAAACAAAACAAAAATTGGAAAAAATCGGAAAAATTAATATGTTATCTTCGTTGCTGTTGTCCGAGGTTTCATAAGGAGTTTATGCCTTTTTCGGGCGGCCTCGTCGAGGTCCGCCACAAGCTATTCGCTTTTTAGCCTTTTCGGCATAATCTGCCGTTTGTTGGCTACCTCGCCCCACATGTGCTTTTTTCCACAAAAATTTCACACAAAAAAATTATTTTTAATATCGAGAAACCAACCATTCCATCGTGTTAAGCACAAAATTCTACTGCGGAAAATACTCACTTAACTTTTTTTACACAACCTATACACGAAGGATAAACAAAGGTAAATCACGAAAATGTTCCTTGTGCTAGTAATTTTTTACAAATGACGCTGCTTTTTACAAACTGCGGCAGTCACGACACTCAACTTTCGGCAAGTACAGCGGATTAACCTAACCAACTTTACATTACAAAGGTGTGCAATTTCAATTAACGCTGTGGGAATAAGAAGAAATTGGCTGCCTCGCCCCACTGGCTGCCTCGCTCTGTTCTACTCTATCAAAGGTTTTGGTTGTTTTTACCTCCCGTTTGATTTGTCATAAAATCTAGAAAAGTCTTGTGTAGAAAATTATCGGGGAACTATTCGGGGCCAGGATAGACCCTCCTGACTGCTAATCTGCCGCTGTGAAGACGAACTATTATGGCGCTAATTAGAAGTTAAACGTTTGTGTATGGTCAAACGCTAGTCTGGTCGAGCTAATCTAGCGCTAATCAGTCCGTCTTGAGGAAATTTATTTTAGATGGTTGACGTTGAAGATTATTTCAAAAACTGTCAGATGACAAGAAAAAAAATTCTTTGTTTTTAATGTACATTTTTCATTTTTCATACTTTTAAACACTCTGCGTCTATCTCTGCCAGCACCCGATTAGGACCCGAAAAGATTGGCTAGAGTATGGGGGAAAAATTCGTTCTTTTTAGAGTTCCTTTTTTATTTTTGATACTTTTAAACACCCGATTTGGGACTGAAAAGATTGACTAGATGATGAGAAAAAATGAATTTTTTTAATATTCATTTTTCGCCTTTGGTACTTTTAAACACCCCGGCTATATTTGGAAATGTGCAAAAAGATATTTGAGTTTGATACTTCGAAAATTCTTCATCATATAGGGCTAGTCAGCACCCGATTAGGGCCCGAAAAGACCTAAAATCTTTATAAACCTTCTGAAATCTCTTCCAATTCTTGAAATCTGTTCTTGGAATATTTGAAAATCTCTTCAAATTTTTTAATTATCTTAATTCTTGTAAATATATTCTTTAAAATTTAATTGGAAGATTATAAAATCCCGTAAATTTTTATAAAATCTGTTGATATTCTTTGAAATCCCTTGAAACATTTGAAGTTCAATTAAATCTGTTGAAATTCAGGAAGATTCATAAAAAAACCTTTTTGAGAGTCTTTAAAATTATTGAAACCCATGGAAATCTGTTAAAATCTCGTGAAATCCGTTGAAATTCCTTAAAAATCCTTTGAAATATTTGGAAATCTTGGAAATTTTCTGGAATTCCTTGGGAACTTTTCAAATATCTTAAAGTCTTCAAAATTCTTAGAGATTAAAACATTTTTTTAAACCTTTGAAAATATCTTAGAATATTTGAAAATATATATCTTCAAATCTAGGGATGTTGAAAAAAATTCTCATGATATATCTTAAAATGCCTTGACATTTTTTAAATCTCTCAAAATTCCTTGGAATCTTTTAAGATACCCTAAAATTTTTCCAGTCTTTTGAAATATTTTGAAATCCCTTAAAATTTGTTGAAGCTCCTAAAAATTGATTGGAATATTTTTGAATATCTTAAAATTTTAAAAATCCTTTGAAATCTCTTAAAATTCTTGAAAACTTCTGAAGTTTCTTGGAACATTTAAAAATCTCTTTAAATCTTTAAAATTCCTCAATTATTGTGGAACAATTTTTTGAAGTCACATGAAAATATTATAAAATCCATTGAAATCCCGAAAAATTTCATAAAATCTTATGATATTCCTCGAAACTTCAGAAGTTCTATGAAATCCTTTGATATCCTGACAATTCATTGAAATACCTTATTGGGAGACATTAAAATCCTTTGAAATTACTGAAATCCTCGAAAATCTAATAAAATTCTGTGAAATCTGTTGAAAATTCTTTAAAATCTTTAAAATATTTGGAAATCTTGAAAATTTTCTGAAATTTCTTGAGAACATTTCAAATATCATGTTTTTAAAAATCATTAAAATCTTAAAATTTTTTTGAAATCTTTAGAAATTCCTTGATATATTTCCAAAACTCTTTAAATCCAGTTGTGAAACTTCCTTGGAATCCTTTAAAATACCCTGAAATATTTTTAATTCTTTGAAATATTTTGAAATCCCTGGAAATTTTTTCAGGCTCCTGAAAATTCCAAGAATTTTTTAAATACACTAAAGTTTGATAAACCTTCTGAAATTCTTGAAATCTATCGACATTTTTTAGCATATTATCAAAAATCTCTTTAAATCTTAGAAATCTCTTAAGTCTTGTAAATGAGTTCTTTGAAATTTCATTAAATTATTATAAAATACTAGTTTCGAGATTCTCGACTCGAGATCTCGAAATTTTTCATTCGAGATTCTCGATCTCCATGAAGTTTTGAGTTCACCTGAGTTCACCGAATAGTTACATTTTCAACTTATAGAGGGTAAATTTGTATATTTTTAACCAAAATGGTTGAATTTTTACTCGAAAAGATGATTTTTTAACACAAAAATTAATTTTGTACCATAAAGTTGAATTTTCGTAAGAATTTTTGAATTTGTTTTGAAACATCTAATTTTTTCCACCGAATTGTTCAGTTTTCTACCAAATTGTTGAATCCTCAATCAAACCAGATTAATTCAGACAAACAGTTGCAGTTTCAATTCAAAAGGATGAATTTTTCATCAAGAAGATTAATTTCCGACCAAAAAAGACGAATTTTTAACAGAATATACAAATTTTCAACTATAAAAGATAAATTTTTAATAAATAATATCAATTTTTAACCAAAAATGGTATAGCTACATTCTTAGTTAAAAAAAATTAATTCTTAACAACAAAAAAACGAATTTTCAACTAAACTGATGAATCTTAAATAAATGAATTTTTAACAGAAGAGTTAATTTATTGCAAAAGATGATTTTGAACCCGAAAGATTAATTTTCTAAAAAATGGAATTTTTTTATATAGAAATTTGATGATTTTCATTTATTTTAATTAATTAATCATATTAATTTAATACCTCAATTAATTAATTATTTAATTTTAATTTGAGTTACAATTTAATAATTTTTTTTCAAGCAAATATAATTTTTAACCAAACGAGATGAATTCCAAACCAAAAATATAATAGTAGACTTTTCATCTAAAAGTAGTTGATTTTTCTTTTCGGGCTTTATTAATTTAGTTCACATTCAAGCGAAAAATCGAGAAAAAGGGGGAAAAGGGGAGGAAGGGGATGTTTCTTAAAAACAGAGAAAAAATAACTGTTTAGAATTTATCATCAGAAAACGTACTAAATGTTATCTATGTTGTACGTTTAGTCTCGACCTTTTATTTGTATTAAATAATGAAGCAAGTCATGGAAATGAAGGTCAGAATAAAAGATTTGATAATTCTTTTTGAAACGTTTCGGTCACTGTTTTGGACCCTCATCAGTCAAAAAAACATTTATTAAGTCTGTAAAAAAAACATACAAATAATGTAGAAAATATTATAAAACAAAATAAAGAATAATTAATGAAAATTTAAATTTTAAGTAAAAGAAAGAGAAGGGTTGTCTCATAAAAGGAGGCCCTCAATTTTTGAATCTATATCAAGAAATAAATATTGATAACAGCGAAGAAAACGGAAGGTCAATAAGTAACACAGAGGAACAAACATACCTGGTACAAGATAAAAATCGAAGATAAAGTCAAAGTAAAAATCCAACAAAAAGCAAAACACATGATTTGAAATAAATAAAACATTAAGAGAAAACAAATAAAAAATATAAATAAATAACGGCGAAAGCGAGGGCAAAAGCCCGACATCGCGCTTGGAGTGTGAAGACGAGTGAGTGAGCAACTGAAGGAAATTACGAGAATTCAAACTAATTCAAATTCAAATTCAAAAAATTCAAATTAATGTTATCTATGTTCATAACGCTAAATGTACTGACACCCCTCCCCTGTTACCAACCGTAGTTTTTAGCGTGACCCCCTCCACCCCCTTAAATTGGTAACGTAAATTATGGATGGTCCCTAACTCTCCCCTGGGATTGAAGATATGAATCGAGTTTCAACTATATATTTTTTTTAATCTTCTCGTCATAATCTAATGAAGATAATGCAGCCAATTATTGAGATACAATTTATTAATATGTTATAAATTTTAATTTTCCTCAAACTGCACCGCAAGAAAGTGCAAAAAAAGTTTGGGAAACGCTGGTATAAAGTATAGACTATAGACTGTTTGAGAAATACTCTGCTTATTTCACCCTTCGCAAGAAGGTCTTAGTCGGGACCCTCACGCGATCGCGAAACCTTTTGGTCTCGAGCGTGTGGGATGATGGATAGGCGTCATCCAAACAACGGCCACTCTGTTACGCGTCGGGATTAAGCCCACGCGACGCTGATCCTTCTATTTTCATGGTTAAGGCGAACAACGTCCTCTCGCAAAAAGTGAGTTTGCGAGCTGATACAATCTCTGCGTCATCTTGCAAGAACAGGAGGTTGATAAGCAATCTTTCAAAAAAATAAATTCAAATTTCAAGATGTAGCTCTTATGATGATGCGATGGATAGCCTTGTCTCTGGCATATTGCAAACATTTCCTAGCAAACACGTTCTGTAGGTCTTTCATATCAAAAAATTAATACAAAAAAAGGGTTTCGTTATTAAGACGTTAAGTCGTTCAAACCACCTCTTCAATACTTTTTCTCCCACCCTTCTCCCAATTGCCCCTCTCCTTTGCTAATTCCCCTCCCCTCAATGCACCCTTCGCAACCTCTCACGTCATGCTTCCAATCCCCTCCCTTCACCCTTCACGACCCCTCACTTCACCCTTCCAATCCGCTCCCTTCCCCAACTGCTTCCTTTTTTACTTGCCCCTCTCCTCACTTCCTCAGCTAACACTCTCCTTCCCTTACGTCCCTTCCCCAAAATCACTTTCTCTCCCCTACTCATCCGCACTACCCTACTAGCCTTGCCTTCACTTCTCTCACTACCCTCCCTGCCTTTCAATTTTTTCTTCTACTTTTCCTCACTTCCCACCTTATTTCCTCTTTAATTTATCTACTTACCCTCTCCTTATTTCCTCTCAATTCCTCTACTTTTCCATTCCCCTATTTCCCATACTTTCCCTCCGCTGATTATTGCTCACTTCCACTCTCATTTCCCATAATTCTCATCCCATAATTTCCCCTACTTCCCCCTTATTTCCCTTACTACCCTACTTTCCCTCCCCTCAATTCATCTCATTTCTTCTGCTCTTCTTCCCTGATTTCCTCTCCGTTTTCCCCTCACTCCCCCTACCAAAAATATACGACAAACGGACACCCGAAAAGTGTTTTATAAAAATTGTTACAATTTGGTGACAGAACTGTTCTAGAACAAAAAGGAAAAAATTTGTTCTTGAGAAATTACAGAATTTGTTCCAAAGTGGCGAATATGAGACAAATTCAGTGAATAATCATTACTTTTCGGTCAAATAACTCGAACTGTTCCAAAATAATTACCGAACTGATAATAAATATGAAAATCCCATGAAATAAAAGTTAAAAATCTTATATTAATTTGTAAAGTCTTTTGAATTTAAAACTTTAAAAACTGAAGCTTAATACACTTTTAATTCAATTTTTTTTTCATTTAAATGCTCCATAATTTAAACCTATAAAATGGAAGCTTTTAACATTTTTTAATTTAACAATTCTCAATTAAATGTCCTGAAACTGCGAAATTGTGAACTTTTATATGATTAATATAATAAAGAATTAAAAATTTCTGGTTGAAAAATATAAATCCACGTCATCATTTTCAATGCTCTAAATTAAAGAATGATTCTACAAATTTCCAATTTCCGAACTTTCAACTTCTATTGCGACGTTATTGGAAACTAACGGCCATACCACGCTGGAAACACCAGTTCCCGTTAGATCACTGAAGTTAAGCAGTGTTGGGCGCGCTTAGTACTTGGATGGGTGACCGTCTGATACTACTGCGTTGCTGTTGGCGGTGGTGGGTGTGGTGAGCCCACACTTGTAGTTATTTACTACAAGAAACTATCCACCTAGAAACACTACCCGAATCGGGTAGTGTCACGCTTA
>CAKNYM010051883.1:157597-184988 GCA_932195095.1 Andricus curvator | reverse complement strand
AGCCATAGGAACACAAGAGCTTGCATGAAAAAATGCATGGACGTGAAAGAAGCTAGAGTAGTATGCCAGGACAGAAAAGTGTGGCGACAAATAGTTTGTAAACAGAGTGACAGTAGAATGAATGACGCCTGAAACAAAGACCTTGGATACTAATGGGCCCAAGTGGGGAACCATACATAACAATTTTGTGAGGCTCTTCACTTGGGGTGATCGCTAGAGAGATTGATCAGCAGCCTGGGTCGGAGCAGTGTTGCGGAGTAAACGTGTCATTTAAATAAATAACACGAGAATTCCAGATCAATCTAAAATATATATACCTAACACTTATATGCCTGTCCACCTCATACCTATATTCCTACCTACCTTATACCTATATACCCACATGCACACTACTATTCTCCAACCGAGCAAGTCACGCCTACCCCGAAAGGGAAATGGCTTAATGGTATAATAATAATAAATAATTTTGAGAAAAATAAACTAGATTTTCACCAAAAAATATTGTCCTAAGTGAAAAGTCTATATGACAATAATTGGTTTGCACGCCTAGCACAACCCCGCACAACGTTTAGATTTTTGAAATTCGCATTTTGAAAAAATTTGGATTCAAAAACCTAAGTAAAAAGTGTATAGGACAATAATTGCTTCGCACGCAATGTCTCAAAAAATGTTTTTTGTGAATTTCGGTTCAAATTTGGACTTTTTTGAAAAATCTTTTACGGCACAATTGAGCACAAACCTAGCACAATTCAGCACAACTTTTTTTTTCTCGAAAAAACAAAATGGCGGTGCTGGCCCTAAAAAGTTTTTTTTGAATTTTGGCTCCAATTTTGATTTTTTTGAAAAATTGTTTACGGTACGATTGAGCACAAACCTAGCAAAATTCAGCACAACGTTTGTTTTTTCGAAAAAACAAAATGGCGGTGATGGCCCGGAAAAGTTTTTTTGAATTTTTGGCTTCAATTTAAATTTTTTTCAAAAAATTTTTGCGGCACGATAGAGCACGAGTCTAGCACAATTCAACACAACTTTTTTTTCTCGAAAAAACAAAATGGCGGTACTGGCCCCAAAAAACTTTTTTTTGATTTCTGACTCGAATTTTGATTTTTTCGAAAAAAAAATTGCAGCACAATTCAGCACAAACTTAGCACAATTCAGCACAACTTTTTTTTCTCGAGAAAACAAAATGGCGGTGCCAACTTCTGGGACATTCCGTCACGCTCTCAAAATGGACCACACGCTCAAGCACCAGTCGAAAACAACTGGTATGCTCATTGCATACTATCCGTACGCCTGTTTAATCATGGTAAAAGTCTCGGTTGCACACTTTCCAAGTTTAACACAAAACTTCACTGCGCAGCGCTGCTCGAGCGTGCGGTCCATTTTGAGAGCATGCCAGAAGCCTACAGAAAGGTTGACTTCTTGCGCGATATTTACTCCGCAAATAATCGGAGGCGACTGTTCGAGAATGCATTTGGTTCCTGACATCCCTCACCACTCATCCTGCCCGTAAATCCCTCTATTGCTCCATCCAGGCTACAGAAGGTCAGTCCTACTATACTTATGGAACTATGAGAGCGATATTTACTCCGCAAATTCTCGGAGGCGACTGTTCCGACTACTTATGGAATAGACCCTGTACAAAATATAACCTCTGTTAATTAAATAAACGTGGAACTTCAATGAAATTAGTTTGAGAAAATAAAATGTGTTAATAACTAAAAGTATTGAGTTTTATAAACAAACAATTTTATTATTAATAAGCCTGAATGTCTTGTTGATTTGATGTTTCAAAAACTTGATTCAATTTTTTTTTCTCATTCGGTGCTGAAAATTTACATTATTGGGTGGAAAATTTCACTTGTTTGTAGAAAATTCATATTTTTGGCTCTAAAATTAACAAGATGGTAGAAAATTCAACAATTTGGTAGAAAAATTAATTATTTGGTCGGAAGTTGAATTTTAGTTGAAAATTTTTGTTTTTAGTTGGAAATTCAACTATCTGGTTAAAAATTTCCTGCTTTTTTTTAAAATTAGTCTTTTTTTGTAGAAAATTAATTTTTTTGGTTAAAAATGCAAATATTTTGTTGAAAATTAATCTGTTTTACTTGAGGGTTCAAGTATTTCATTCAAAATTTAACTTTTTTTGATTTAAAATCAAAATATTAATTTGTTGAAATATGAGCTATTACATTTTGTGTAACATTGGTTGAAATTTCAAGGCCTTGGTTGAAAGTTGAACTAATTTCTTAAAAATCTATTTTTTGGTTAAGGTTCATAATTTTAGTAGGAAATTCATCTTTTTGGTTGGAAATTGAATGACTGATGAAAATTTCTTGTTTGGGTTGAAAATAAATTTTTGTAACTGAAAATTGTACTCTTCGGTTTAAAAACAACTTTTTGGATGAAAACACATATTTTTGGGTTGAAAATTCGTCTTTTTGTCTTTGAAATTTAACAATTTAATATAAAATTCAACCACTTGGTAGAAACTTTAAGTATTTTGTAGAAAATTCATTTTTTATTGAAAATTCATTTTTTTAAATCAAAATTTAACTATTCCATTTTTGGTTGTAAATTCTTCTTCTTTGGTAAAAAATTAATTTTCTTGGTTGCAAGTTGAACTATTTGGTAAAAAATTGATGTATTTTGTTAATAATTCATTTTTTTAGTATAAAATTAATCTTCTTGATTAAAAATTTATCTTTTTAATTACAAATTCAATTATTTCTTGAAACATTCAACTATTTTGTAGAAAGCTCGTTTCTTTATTGACTGAAAAATGTTTTTTTTTCAAGAATGCAACTATTTTCTTGAAAATTCGTGTTTTCTGGTTCAAATAAATTGTTTTTCATTTCAAATAAAAATCTTTTCTAAGTCAAGGTATCAACTATTACATTTTTTGTTAAGAATTAATTTTTTTATTAAAAATTCAACTATTTGGTTGATAGTAGAACTGCTTTGTGAATTCGTAAGAAACTGTAAGATTTTACCAAACCTCACTCACGAACATTTTTTTATGTTATTTTTGAATGACCTCTCTATAAATTCACGAAAAAAATTTAGTTGGCAAAAGTACGTAAGATAGTGAGGAGGTTAGCTTTAAAAACCCTCGGATCCTAACAAAGGAAGTACGCGGTTCAAGATTTCAGTAGAAACATTCATAAAAATAAAAAAAATTGGAACATTCATACAAAAAAAAATGGTTTTGTATTGTTTATTTTCTTAGTGTTAAAAATCACTAAAAAATATATCCTAATAAAATATTATCAAATCCTCTAATTTGTTATTATATCGTTATTATTCATAGAATAACTCAGATTTCTGCAAAAGTTTCATATTTTTATGAATTACAAGTTAGATACATTTTTGAAAAGGTCTTTGAATTTTCAAAAAACTTCTGCTTTTTAATTTTTTGAATATGAAAATATAATAGCACACACACTGAGTTAAACAGAAGATACTATCATCTCTAATTGACTAAATTAATTGGAACAACCCCCATTGTTATCATTTATTTTCTTCGCACCTTTTTCCGCCTCTTTCAAGGGTTCAAAAAAAGTCTCTGAAAACAATGAAGAAGAAATATATGTCTAACAAAGTGAGAATATTACAGCTAACGACTTCCGGCACGCACATCAGATTGAATAATACCTCATATATATAAAAATAAATGCTAATGGGTCTGCCAAATTCAGTAACAAATATTGATTTAAAAAAAAGCAAAAACCAGTAAAGACTTTGCAAAATATGCAAGTCTCGTGTATTTAATAATCCACTGAAGGATTTAAAGCGCTTTCCCATGTATCGTTCCGACTATTAAATTGCGATCATTAGTCTTGCTGCTATTTTCTGGACCCGACTTTATCTCTTACTACCAATATCTCAGAGCCTCCGGATCTAGAGAAAAGGGTGCATTGCAGCTTCCGAGAGGAAGATGTCTCACAATTTTTTTTCTCCAAAGTTCGATTTTTGGAGGGAAGATGCAACCCGAAGGAACCGCTTGCTTCAGAGCAATTGGGTAACATTTTTCGCGAAAGAGGCAACACTGGAAACTCTGTCAATGTCTCCAAGTTTCTTTTGGAGAACCGCTTAGCTGTATTTGGTGCTAGTCTGCGGCGCTCTATCGCTTTTCGGTTTTTGTAGTCGCAGAGTCGAGAGAGATGGTAGTTCCCAAGTGGGGCCGCTTGAGAAATGCCGCTACTTTTATTTTGCGAGTTCCCTACGTTAGCGATTTTTCCATCACTGCGGCAGATATTTCACCGGCAATCTAAGAGTCGCAAATGGAGTCCACAATGAGGCAGAAATGGTTCGTCGCTCTGATGGCCTCGACATTCGTCTTCTCCCCATTCTGTTCCTTTTCATTCTTCCTGCAAGAAGCACAAAACTGGTTGTCACTCTTTTTTAAAAATGGGCTGAGATTTCTTCGAGATTGGATAAATCGTCCGGAAAGTATCCGACCTTGTAGACTACCAGAAGTAAGAGTTAATTCTGGTCAATTAGATGATGTCTTCTTCAAAGTACTCCACTTTGGAAGCCACAAGCTTCTTCCAGCGATCATCCCACTTTCGGAAGAACTCCTTGAAGTTACCTTACGGAATAGCTAGCTGCTTCGTCGCATTCTGTTTTATTTACTCTACGTCCTGAAATCTTTTTCATTTTATTGCACACTCTAATTTTGGAAACAGTCAGAAATCACGGGCAACCAGGTCAGGACTGTATTGGGGCTGCCAAAGCTGCCTGAGACTGTGTTTCACCAGAAATTACTGAATAAGCTGCGATGAATGGACAGGTGCGTTATCGTGGTGAAGGACCCCAGTCGCCAGTTTTCCACAAATCTTGGCTCAAAATTCCCGAAACAATCGTTTTTGGAATCCCGATTCTTCTCCTATCACTCCCACTGTTAAACAACGATTCCCATTAATTACGACTCGCACTTAATCGTTCCACATTTCGCGGTGTTTTGACCGTTGTCGTTTTTTCGTGAATTTATTGAGGGGTGATCCAATAATCACTTCAGATGATTTGGGTAAGGGGGGGGGGGGGTTTGGTAAAATCTTACTGTGTCTTATGAATGAAGAAAGTAGTTTAACTTTTAACGAAGTAGATGAGTCTTCAATCAAAAAAGATAAATTCTCAACAAATGTAATGGTTGATATTTAAACAGGAAAATATTTTTATTTTAAATGAAAAGCAGTTGAATTAAAACAAAATAGACGAATTTTTAACAAACTATTTGAATTCTTAACCAAAAAAGATTTTTTTAGTTAATAAGGAAAAAAATGTTCATCCGAAATTTTTAATTTTCAAGCCAAAAGGTCAAGCTTTCTATAAAATTGTTCAATTTTCAAATAAATAATTAAATTTTTAACTAAATAGATAAATTTCCAGTCAAGATTAATTTTCTACCAAAAAAACTACTTCTCAACAAAATGCATACATTTTTAACGAAATACTTGAACTTTCAACCAAGAAGATTAATTTTCTATAAAAAATGACTAATTTTCAACAAAATACATGAATTTCTAACCAAATAGTGAAAAACTAAGAAGATTAATTTTCTACGAAACAAGAAGAATTTTTAGCCAATTACATAAATATAAGGAAAAAAATGTTTATCCAAAATGTTGAATTTCCAAGCTAAAAAGTCAAACTTTCTACAAAATAGTTGAATTTTCAAATAAATAATTAAATGTTTAACTGAATAGATAAATTTCCAGTCAAGATTAATTTTCTACCAGAAAAAACTACTTCTTAAGAAAATGCATAAGTTTTTAACGAAATACTTGAACTTTCAACCAAGAAGATTAATTTTCTGTAAAAAATGACTAATTTTCGACAAAATACATAAATTTCTAACCAAATAGTGAAAAACTAAGGAGATCAATTTTCTACGAAAAAAGAAGAATTTTTAGCCATTTACACAGTTAACCAAATAGATGAATTTTTCACAAAAAAATGTAATAGTTGATATTTCAACCAAGAAAATATTTTTAATTTATATAAAAAAAACAGTTGTATTGAGCCGAAAAGGACGACTTTTTAACAAAATATTCAAATTTTGAACCAAAAAAGATTTTTCAGTCCATAAAGAAAAAAAACTTTATCCAAAATGTTTGATTTTCAAGCAAGCTAAAAAGACAAGCTTTCTACAAAACAGTTTAATTTTGAACCAAATAATTGAATTTTTAACCTAAAAGATTAATTTTCAACCAAAAAGATCCATTTTAGACCAAAAACTACGACTTTTTAACAAAATATATACAATTTTAACCAAATAGTTGAATTTTCAACCGATAATGTAAATTTTTGAGCCAAGGGATTAATTTTCTACAAAAAAATATATTTCTAACTAAAATGATGAATCTTCAACACAAAAATTGAATTTCTAACGAAGTAGTTCAACTTTCGACCAAATAGTTAATTCTTTTACCAAATTATATATATATTTTTTGATGTTATGGTTTTTACCAGATAAAATTTATTAAATAATTTGATGTTAATTGTTTTCGTCTACTGGTCTCAAATAAATATTTTTCGAATATTGATTTTTAT
The DNA here is from genome assembly GCA_932195095.1 of Andricus curvator. NCBI lineage: Eukaryota > Metazoa > Arthropoda > Insecta > Hymenoptera > Cynipidae > Andricus > Andricus curvator. The sequence continues at coordinate 178,433 of CAKNYM010051883.1, read as the reverse complement.
AAGTGCGATCAAACACATAAGAAATATCTCGAGATTACCAAAAGTACAAATAGGCTCTATAGATCCAAGAAAAGGGAGTGGGAAAAGAATAAAATACTAGCAATAGAAGCGCATAATAAACAAAATAACCCGCGTGAGATGTACAGGGGAATCAATTTTATAAAGAAAGGCTTTCAAAGTAGAACGGAAGTAATGAGGGACGAAAATGGCAATCTAGTAGCCGATGCGACAGAGAGACTGAATTTATGGAAAGATTATTTCGATAAACTATTAAATGTACGCGAAGCCCCCGTTGAAGGTAATCTCGGCGAAATCCACACTGCTGATCTATTAATTAACGATCCTACTGATATAGAAATAGAAATGGCCATAAAGAAGTTGAAAAATAACAAAGCCGCGGGCATCGATGACCTACCGTCAGAACTGATAAAAAATGGAGGCCCTTGCCTCACAAGGCAAACTTGTAAATTGATACGCGCAGTTTGGAAAACAGAACGCATGCCGGAAGAATGGAATACCTCTATCATTATTCCCATCTTGAAAAAAGGCGATAAAACTAACTGTAACAACTATCGGGGAATTTCACTTGTGCCTTCGTGCTACAAGATCCTGTCTAATGTTATCCTAAGTAGACTAACTCCTTTTGCCGAGGAAATCATTGGGGATTACCAGTGTGGATTCCGCCGAAACCGATCTACAAGCGATCAAATGTTTACAATTAGACAACTGTTAGAAAAGAAATGGGAATTCAATGAAGCAGTACATCAGCTATTTATCGATTTAAAAAAAGCTTACGACTCTATTATACGCGCGCGAATGTACTGGATCCTAGAGTTCTTGTGTGTGCCAAAAAAATTGGTTAGACTTATCGAAATTGGCTTAAGCGGCAGTAAGGGTAGAATACGCGTAAACGGTAGTTTATCTGAAGAGTTTTCGATCCGCGATGGCCTGAAACAGGGCGATGCACTTTCGTGCGTCCTTTTTAACTTAGTTTTAGAATACGTGGTTAGGCAAGTGCAGGCGAATCCGACCGGTGCTACCCTCAATGGGGTAATACAAATTCTTGGATATGCGGATGATCTCGACGTACTAGGGGATGATAAAGAAACGGTAGCTAAAAATGCAGAAATCTTGATCGCAAAAGCCAAAGAGATTGGCTTGGAAGTTAGCGAATCGAAGACAAAATATATGACCGTCGTCAGGTCCGGACAAAGTAATCAAGACGGGGATCTAATGGCCGGAAATATGAAATTCGAAAGGGTTAACGAGTTTAAATACCTCGGGTCTATTATAACTAGCGAAAATAAGATTAAAACGGAAATCAATGCGCGGCTACACGCTGGCAATGGGTGCTATTATGCAGCAAACACGCTACTAAAATCGCGATCGCTATCTAGAAACATCAAAGTAAGAATTTACAAAACGATAATAATGCCGGTCGTCATGTACGGGTGTGAAACGTGGGCGCTGACGAAAGGAGAAGAGAATAGGTTTAGAGTTTTCGAGAATAAAGTACTTAGAAAAATCTATGGTCCAAAAAGGGACGAAGAGACCGGCGAGTGGAGAAAACTGCATAATGATGAGCTGCACGCTCTCTACGGGTCAGCAAATATTAATAGAGTAATGAAAGCGCGTAAATTAAGATGGGCGGGGCATGTAGCAAGAATGGGCAATGAAAGAACAGTGGCGCAAGTTTTAAGAGGGAGACCGACTGGTAAGAGACCCCTAGGGCCCTAGGCAGACCGAGAAACAGATGGGAGAAAAATGTAAGGGATGATCTAAAAGAACTAGGACATGATTACTTAAACTGGATGGAGAATGCACAAGACAGAGATGTGTGGCGGTCCCGGGTAGATGAGGCAATGAACTTTCGAGTTCGAACTGCTAATCTATAATAATAATAATAATTGTGAAAAAATTGCTCTCAAGCTCTGCTGGGATCCGAACCCATCTCTTTCAGATTGCCGGTCTGATGCTCTTACCCACTAAGGTACGGAAAAATGAAATTAATTTCTTCACAACCCCTACAGGTTGAATTCCGACGTATTTCCTTATACTTGTAAGATTAATTTTTCAAACATGCAAATGTTTGATATTTTTTGATATTATGGTTTTGACCAGATCTGAAAGACCTGGGTTCGGATCCCAGCGGAGCTTGGAAGCAATTCTTTCACAATATACAAATAAAAATCAATATTCGAAAAATATTGATGTTAGACCAGTAGACAAAAACAATTAACATCAAATTATTTAAAACATTTTATCTGGTAAAAACCATAACATCAAAAAATATAGAACATTCGAATGTTTGAAAAATTAATCTTACAAGTATAAGGAATTACGTCGGAATTCAACTGGTAGGGGTTGTGGAGAAATTAATCTCGTCTCTCCGTAGATTAGTGGGTAAGAGCATCAGAACGGCAATATTTTACCAAATTGTTGAAGTTTCTACCATCTTGTTAAATTTTCGAGCCTAAAAGACGAGTTTTCTACAAAACAGTGAAATTTTCAACACGAAAATGCGAATTTTCAACAAAAAAGTACATTTTCAACACAAAAGGTAATTTTCATAAAGAAAGTTAATCAATGTCATTGTATTTACAGAGGAGGAGAGATAAACCGTAATTTTTTTATTTATTCTTTATTATTTCATCAATTTATGATCATTATATTCAATATTATTACTAATATTACTCGGTACTTCTAATATTAATGGCTAAATCTCAAGTAATACTGTTACAATTATCAATAAAGTAACTTTAATTTTTGAAAATTTAATGTACTATAGGTACTATACATTAGGAATAAGACGACGCTACAAAACAGGTGTTTACAATAAGATCGGTTTAATTTTTTTTTAGTGATTCGCATACTTAAAACTATCTTAAATTACCATATTAATTTTTTCAAAGAAAATAAAAAGAATGGTTGCGTTTAAATAAAACTTAATTAAAGTTGTGTCAGTAACCCATAATTGGGATAAAGACACGAAAAACACAGAAATATAGACTTTTTGGGTAAAGAATATATTTTTGTAATTCATTTCAGAAGTAGTTTGGATTAGGTCCATACCGGGGAAAAAAACAAAAGAAAGTAGTCACTACTAAATTTGGTGGTTGTCACCAATTACAGATATTAAACATTTCTGCCCATGTGATACAATTGTTCACAGTTTTTGTTAAATCTCAATATACTGGAATCAAAAATTTGTCAAATAAATCACAAGGAATTTGAATCTCTCAGTATCTTCATCTTGTTGACGCATCATACTTTTCCTTAGAACATAACTTTGCTTGCAATCAGTTCAATAATGAACACACATGATCCTAATGCAAACCCAACCAAAGGCACAAAAATGATTTCGTATTTCACTTCCGCAAATCCTGCCAGTTGTTCCAGACGAAAATTCAAATATTGTGACTTCAGTGTGTCTCGTTCGTACCATTTCTTGTAGACACCAGCAGCTTGTAGCCTCATTATCAATTGATCAAATCTTTCCACAAAGGGCGAACCAGCTTCTAATTTTAAAGCTTTAACTCCTTTCATTACGTTCTCTTCTACAATGGACATTAAAGGCTGACCTTGTTCACCCCTATATTCCTGCAAAACCTGGATTGCTACTTCTTTCATCATGACACACGAGACATTTGCATGCTTGAGTAAAATATCGATGCAAGTTTCTGTTTGTGAAATAGAGTATTTCTCAACTAAGCTCGGGGCACTTTCCACCTTGTAATTTTTCGTCAATGTGTACGTACCCTTACTGGGATACGAAGCTGTGAGGTTGAGGTTGACCACATCCTGCAGATAATTAACTTTTACCTCTTCTTTTGTCTCCAGAACAATACTTGTCATTGCAATGTAAATCCACGACGAATAAACTATGCTTGATAAAAAAATGATACCAAAGATTAGTCTTTCTTGTGTTCTTCGAGGTTCTTGAGGTACAGGTGTTCCTATTACCAATTGCACAATATACATCACTGGCCAGTAACGAATGTTGAATTTCAGAAAGCGAGAGAGACCCCAAGTTAATGCCAATAAGCAGATGATTAAGATTGGTGCAATCAGAAAATCCACTGTAATTGTGAAGGATGTGCTTTCCTTCTGTAAAATTGGTACCACTGCACAAAGCTCAACAATTCCCGTGACTGTACTGCTTTCAAAAATACTTGTCTCCTTGGGTCCCACTATCATATGTTCCACTGCAATTAACTGAATTTCGTTATGGATTAGTTGATAGAATACACCAGTTCCATTTTTGTTGTTATAATCCAATCGTCCTACTGTTTTTTGATACGCCGCGTCGTTGATAAGTGAGAAATTCAATTTTCTAGAAAACACTTCAGGAAGTTTGGCAGCAATTCCTGTAATATTTACACCAAGCTCTCCTTTGCGAGCAGCTGAGACTTTGAGGAAAGGCGAATAGTCATAAACACCCATTTTTATTTGATGTCCGTTTAAGTTGCGAACCTTTGATGGAAACAACTTTGTTTTGGAAGAAAACACTCTTTTCGAGTAGGTTCCCTTGAATGGATTCCAGAAATGCAATGTACGGATCTCAAGTCGATTTTTAATCAAATGAAGCTCCTTTGAAGTTTGATGCTCGAGGATCTCAAGGATACTGATGTCCAGGAAGTGCTTTAACCAGGCTTTTTGTAATATTTTTTCGTAATTATAAGCCATTTGTGACAAGTGCAAAATCAGACATTTGGGTCTATTTCGTGCGCCAGATACTCGATTCACAACACTTATAAGGCTGTTCATGTTTGAGCTGATGGATGAACAATCTTCATTGATGTGAGATGTTTTTGTAAGAATAAAGAGTGTCGTCCGGCGGGGATTCTGAAGTACAGGTAAGTGCTTTAAAAGATGAACATTTGATCGATTGAGATTCTCCAAATTCGCTGACCAATGAGGTGTCCTTTGTCCAATCGCGAGAATTACATCGTCAATCCTACTTTGAAATCTTGAATCGCGAATTCCTAATATCAACACCTGATATGGCTGTATCTTTTGTTGGATATACTTTGATAAATCATCAGCCCAGTATAAATTATTTGTATATCCGATGCGAACACAAATAATCAGGAGCGTGTGAAAGAGATACACTTTCGACATTGTCACACAATGAGTGAAAAAGATTTTTCTATTCCATCCATATATCTAAAAAATCTTTAGTTTTTGCATAAACTAGACGTATTTTTAGCATAATTTATAAATGCATGGTATAATTTAGTGCAATTTTCTTATTTAGAAGATCGTTTTACCGCGATTGTGAAATATAAATATTCTTGGAACTACTTTCTAGTCACAGGAATAGTAATGTAAGAAAAAATCAATGTCAAAGTATATAAAATGGTATATCTGATAGCATTGTAAATTTCTTGGAACATATGCTTTGCTGAATTACATTAAATATCAGTTTCCAACTAGAAAAATAACGTATTTTCAAGAATATAGTTAAATTTTCTACAAAGTTAAATTAATATTCCACTAAACAGTTGCATTTTTATCCAAAAACATGAATTTTCAAGCAAAAATATTAATTTTCTACATGCCACGATTTAGTACAATTTTCTTCATGTAAAATAACATTTAACCACGATAGTGAAATATCAATATTCTTGAAACTACTTTCTAGTCACAGGATTAGTAATGTGAGAAAAAATCAATGTTTAAGTATATAAAATGGTATATCTGATAAGATTGTAAATTTCTTGGAATATATGCTTTGCTGAAATACTTAAAATATTAGTTTCCAACCAGAAAAATAACGAATTTTCAAGAATATAGTTAAATTTTTTATAAAGTTAAATAAATATTCCACTAAACAGTTGCATTTTTAACCAGAAACATGATTTTGCAACCAACAAATTTTCTGCAGAAAAGACAAATTTTCAACTAATTACATAAATTTTCAACCAAATAGTTCAATTTTTAAACTAGAAATATCAATTTCCAACCTAACACGGAATATTTTAATTTTAAATCAATCAAATCAATTTTCAATGAAAAAATAAGTTTCTACAGAACACTTGAATTTTTAACCTGAAAAGAAAAAGGTTTCAAAAAAAAGTTAATGTCGAACCAAGTAGTTAACTTTTCAGTTAAAATAATTAATTTATGAACCAAAAAAGACATTTTCTACAATGTAGTTCAATTATCAACCAAAGAGATCAATTTTCTACTAAAATGATGAATTTTCAACAACAACAAAATGATTCTGTAAGAAAGTAGTTCAACTTTCAACTAAGGCGTTGAATTTCTAACCAAAGAGTTCAATTTTCAACCGAGAAACATGAATTTTCAACGAAAAATGTAATACTTGATATTTAAACAAGAAATATTTCAATTTCAAATCAAAACCAGTTAAAACTTACCAAGAAAGACGAATTTTCAACAAAATATTTGAATCCTCAACTAAAACAGATTAATTTTCTACCAAGCAGTTGGGTTTTTAACCAAAAAATTAATTTTTTACCAAAAAAAACAGGAATTTTAAATTGAATTTTTAATAAAGTAGCTCAACTATCGACCAAGTAGTTCATTTTGATCCCAAATTGTTGAATTTTCTACCACCCTATTAAATTTCCGAGCCGCAGTTACTAATTTTCTACAAAACAGTTGAATTTTCAACGTAAAAATGTGAATTTTCAACAAAAAAGGTAATAATCAACCGAAACGATTCAATTTTTAAGTAGACAATTGCATTTTCAACAAAAAAAAAAACATATTTCTACAAAAAGAGATGCATTTTCAAACCAAAAAAGAAGGCCCTGAAGAAATTATTTGAAATCGTACGTTTGCCAAAGTAAACACTTACTGTTATTAACAAATTTTTGATGTGTAAACATCTTAGACCTCGATACCGGGAGTCGCGCCTGAGTCCAGTGAAACCACGACTCGAAAGTGTAACGCAGGCCTCCGACACAAGCGTCGTGTCGCGTGTCAGAAACACTGAAGGATCTCGCTCTCTCCCCCCTTTCAAGTTTTAATTTTGACTACCCACCCCCCTTTCAAACCATTGTTATTGTGCTTGGAAAGTGACCCAAAAACTGCAAAATTGCATTTTTCTATTAAATTCGTACTAAAAACGGTATTCTTTGGATTCTTTTGACAAGAATTATTTTTAATTGATAAGGGACAAGTTTCCAAATAGTATTTTGTCATTATTTAAACCATTTTCATTTGTTTAAACAATCTTTCTACCTCAAATTGTAACAAGTTATTATTCTCTGGAATTCATATCTCGAAAATAATAATTTTCCACGACTTACAGAGAAAAATATATTTTTTAAACAAATAATAATTGTTTAAAAAATTGTAAATCATTTACAAACAGGAGAAAAATATCCTATGTCTAATTTGAAAAAAAGAAACAATTTTCAATATTTTTCTTATAATTTTTTAGTACTTACATGTGTAATAATAATGAATTTTTCATAATGAAATTTCAATTTTTATTATTCTTCTTCATGAAATGTAATTAGCCTAATTATGAATGTAGATGCGTAATATAAGTGCGACACAATGTGTTCTTGCAGAGAACTCATATCGGTCCGCATCGGTATTTTATAAACAAAGCTTGACTAAGCAGACCTGGAAGAGACTGCGTTTTAAGATCTAAAATAGTTTGAACAATCAATCAAGAAATTTGTAAATGTTCAAAATTATATCATTTTTAAACAATTTTAGGTTGAAACACTACAATTAAAGGATTTTACATTGTTATTAAAATATTAAAATTCAAAAATGTCACTTATAAATTAAAAATTAAAAAAAAACGAAACAATGCAAATTTTTAAGTTTAAGTTCAGCACTCTGAATTTTTAATGATTCGAGTATTATTTTATTTAAAATAATTCAATTTCAATTTGTTTATTTTTGAATATTTGATTTACAATTTCTTATTTTAAATAAACAGTCAAATATTGTTAAATATTGAAACAAAAATTTTTTAATTGAAAATTTTCAATCTTTATACTTAAAAAATGGAGTATTTTAGAATGCAATAATATTTGAATAGAATTTGAAATTGAATAAAAACATTTAATTATGAATATATTAATTAATTTTTTTTTGAAAATTGAAAAAATATTTTGACGTTTGAATCGGATGCATACATTTCATTAATTACTAAGGCTTTCGAATTGAAATAGTTCAATTTTTAACGTAAAGATCTATAAATTATTCAATTATGAACAGATTCAGAATCGTCATATAAAATCAATTTTATTATTATTCTATTGTTAAGAGTCGAACTATAGTTCAATTTTAAAATTAAATAATTAATTCATATTTACAGTTTATCAACTTAACATTTTTCTTGTTTTCTTTTTTTGTCAAAGTTAACTCGTGCCCCCGAGCCTTTGAAATTAACATGGGGGTTCAAATGGGAAGAGCTTGATTTTCAAAAAAATGGAAAAAAGAGCTACTTGTTATAAACTTTTTGTGAATTAAAGTATTAAAATTATTCTTTGAACATCCGATAAAATGTTCAGAGAATAATTTCCACCCAGCAAGTTTTAATTTGGACTCCCCACCCCCCTTTCAAGCCATTGTTATTGTGCTTGGAAAGTGACCCAAAAACTGCAAAATAGCAGTTTTCTATTAAATTCATACTAAAAACGGTATTCTTTGGATTTTTTTAACAAGAATTATTTTTAATTGATGAGGCGCGAGTTTCCAAGTATTTTGTAAATAATTTTCAATTATTCAAACAATTATTATTTGTTTCAGTATTATATTTTTATTGAAATCGTGGAAAATTATTGTTTTCGGGATATAAGTGATAGATTTTTTGTATGGTAAGAATGCTTTGTTTTTTACATGATTGGTCATTATTTAAACAATTTCCATTTGTTCAAACAATCTTTCGCCCTTAAATTGTAACAAGTTATTATTCTCTGGAATTTATATCTCGAAAATAATAATTTTCCACGTCTTACAGAGAAAAATAAATTTTTCAAACGAATAATAATTGTTTAAACAATTTTAAAATATTTAAAAAATATTTGGAAACTCTTCATTTATGGATTAAAAATAATTCATGTTGAATAAAAAAAGAAATACCGTTTGTAGTATGAATTCATTAGAAAACTGCTACTTTGCATTTTTTCGGTTTCTTTTTCATTCTGTTTTGAGAATTCCCGCCAAGTATTTAAAGTTTAGCAGGAGAAAATTATGCTGTGTCTAATTTGAAAAAAAGAAACAATTTTCAATATTTTTCTTATAATTTTTTAATACTTAGATGTGTAATAATAATGATGAGTGTCATAATAATGAATTTTCCATAATGAAATTTCAATTTTTATTATTCTTCTTCATGAAGAGAAAATTTGAAAGATTTCAATTTCAGTTAACGTTTACCGAAGATGTTTACACATAAATCTGTCTTGGGTCGTAGTTTAGGACGCACGTGATGTTTTTTTTTTTTTCTAAAACTAATTCAATTAAACTATCACATCTATTTAATTGAGACACTTTATCTTTTATATGCATTTTCGTATCCTAAGTTTATAAAATCTTTGGAAATTCAGAAAAACACCTGATGTAATTTGTGAAGAACACCATATTTGTTTATTCATTCATTATTTCGTTAATTTATTATTATTACATCTAATATTAATAGTAGTATTACAAGGTACTACTTATATTATTATATAAATCAGAAGTAATACTGTTACTATTATCAATAAACTATACTAGATACCAAAAAAATGTTGAGGAGCTAAATTGTTAATCTGCAAAGATCTACAAATTTATTGGAGAGCATTTCATTTTATAGGACGTGTATTTTTTTTAATCGTGAAAAATATTAATTAAAATTTGCTGATCAAACTTGGAATTTTTTTGTTTCAGGATAGCTGCAGCTATCATGATCAGTGCTAGTCCTGGACCAGACCAGGCCTTCCAATGTAGATGTTCTAGATTCTAGATAAAGTCAGGCCTGGGCCAGATAAGATTAGAATAATTATCATTCATCCTTTCTGTTTTCGGTAGGAAACATTTTTTCTGATTGAAAAAAAGGTAAAAACCCCCTCTGTATTTCTGAAAAGGTAGTTGAGGTTCCGTGAAACCGATTCGCAACTCCATGAAGTAAAGGGCAGTATCAGTAGCATGCGTCATTACGGGAATTGCCACAATTACAAGACCATCAGTGCCAGTGGATTCCAGACTTCTTGCCCTAAAAATCGAGAGAAGGAGAAGCTCAACAGAAGCAAAATGGGGAAAAATAAAGTTTCCTTTTCTGTAAAAAGTATATTTTTTTACAGAGCAGTAGTGGTACTAAACGCGAGTATTTCGTGCATCAAGACCGGTTGATGCGATTTTAATCACACTCCATTCACTTTATCTCAGCCATTGCTCCCAACCCTGACCGACCAGTTCGTCAACGATAGGTTTCACGTCCAACCCTCTGAACCACGTCTCGTCGACGAAAAGCCAATTAATTTCCTCCTGAATCTATACACCGCCCTTATGCCTTCCCCTCATCAGAAGGAACCTATACGAAAATTTAACGACATTTATATAATTCATTGCGAGTTCCTTCGAATTAGATCAAGTTTTCATGCGTGAACGAAACGAGGTTAATGAAATGGGAATGGTTTCTTGTTTTGGCCATTTTTGTCGATTAGTAATCTAATTAAATTTTAATAGTCACGCCTAAAATTATATTTTTGAAACTATCTTTGGAGTCTACTTTGGTAGAAGGCTTAGTTATTATTGGGTGAAATTGATCAAAGGAGGCTAATGACTATGAAATGGAAGTTTTCGAATTAATAGTCGTGGATACGTATTTGGGAAAATTGTTTTTCAACTGTCTTTCATAGAATTATGAATGTAATTGATGAATAAATATTTGATCATGTATATATGAAGGAGTCGATAAATTAGGTGTTGTTTTGTTTAAATTCTAATTAGAAATAAATTGATCTTCGGATAATTAATTAGAGCAGTTTTTTCTGAAATTTTGAACCGCATCCCCCCCTTTGTTATGGTTCGTGAGTGCCCCCCCCCCGGAGTTACGTAATGGTTGCTTAACAAAATAGTTGAATTTCCAACCAAAACAGATTCATTTTCAACCAAAGGCAGGTAAACAAGTTATATATAGTTTATATGTAGTGGACAAAACACTGATATTTTAAATTTGTTTATACAGAAAAATTCAGAAAACAAATGGAAAATATCATTGTCTTGTCCACTATATATAAACTATGTATAACCTTTTCATTTCAGAAAAGATGCATTCTTAACAAAAAAAGAATAAATTTCTATAAAAATAGATGAATTTTCAAATCGAAATGACAAATTTTCAACATGAGTTGAAATTTCAACAAAAAAAAAAGATTTTTCTGTCAATAAAGAAAAGTTATTGTATCCAAAATGTAGAATTTCTAAGATAAAGAGACGAGCCTTGTACAAAACCGTTGAATTTTTAACAAAGAAGAATAATTGTTTACCAAAAAAGACGGATTATCAACAAATTACATCAATTTTTAACCAAACGGTTGAATTTTCAAACATGAAAAGATCAACTTTAAATCAAAACTGGAATAGTTGAATTTTTATTGAAAAGAAAGAATTTCTATTTTAAAAAAAGGTTAAAAATCAAATTTTTAACCCAAAAAACTGAATTTTTAACAAAAAATGAAATAGTTCACATTTCAACCAAAAATGGTTCTAATTTTGAAATAAGAAAACAGGTGAATTTAACTAATAAAGATGAATTTTTAACGAAAGACTTAAATCATTTACTCAAAAAGATTAATTTTCAACCAAATAGTTGCACTGTTAACCAACAAATTTGATTTTTTACCAAGAAACAGGAAAATATAAATTTTTGATAAAAAAGTTAATTTTCAACCAAATAACTAAATTTTTAGTAAAAAAGTTTATTTTTAACCTGAAAAGAAGAATTTTCAACAAAAAATTCAATAGCTAAACCTTCAAACAAAAAGATGAATTTTCAATCAAGAAGAATAATTTCCTTCCTAAACCGACCCATTTCCAACAAAATGGTTGAATCCTCAGCCAAAAAATATTTGAATTTAAAGCAAACATGTGCAGTTTTAATAAAAAAACGAATAAAAAAGATGAATTTTAATACCAAAAAGACGAATTTTTAACAAAATTGTTGAATTTGCCACCTAAGAAAGATTTTTTAACCCAGAATGAAAAAAATGTTAGGAAAATTATAATTTGAAGGAAAAAAAACATTTTCAATACCAAATAAAAATTGTAAATGACTATTTGTTTTTTTTTTGTTTATTTGATTTAAGCTTACATATAACATATGAATGTAATTTCCCTAGGTTTCTCGAGGAAATTCAAACAGATTTTAAAAATATTTTTATATGTCTTCAAAATTCCTAAATATCTTTAAAACTGATTCGAATTATTCATAAAATTGTTTAAAAATCTTCCGAATTTATTTTTGAAAATTTTGTGAATCTTTTGTAATGTTTCATAATCTTTTTAAATATTCTCTTAAAATTAATTTTTGAAAATAAAGAATCACTTTAAATATTCCCAGTTCTTTCCAAATCTCTCAAAAAAACTTCAAAATTTAAAAAAATCTATATTTTGTTTCAAGTTTTTTGAAATTTTTGAAACACTTGAAGAATAGAAACTATAATTTTTTTAAATTTTCCTAAGATTTTTTGTAGCTTCTAGAATATATTATAACGTGTGTTTTCCAGATGAAGATTATTATTATGTTACCACTAAGCCATTTTCCCTTTCGAAGTAAGCGTGACTCTCTCGGTGAGGAAGGAAGTAATGTGGGGGAGGGTATAGATTTTTAGATTGATCTATAATTCCCGTGTTATTTATTTAAATAACACGTTCGTTCCGCAACACTGCTCCGACCCAGGTTGCTGATCAATCTCTCTAGCGATCACCCCAAGTGAAGAGCCTCACAAAGTCATCATGTGAAATAACCCACTCGGGCCCATTAGTAGTATCAGTAAATGATATATTTTTTCTTCTGATAATGGGCCCTGCTCTACTGATAATCTTCCTACCCTTATTTATACGCTTATCCAACTCTGCATCTACCTTTCCGTCACTAGTGAATAGGCTACCAATATATACGTACTTATCAACTTGTTTTATCCTCTCATCATTGAGGACCATGTTGCACATTGTTTTCTTGCACTTTTCTTCTAACACCATGTGTTATTTATTGTTTTATTGTTTTATTTACGTTAATTTTGAGGCCCATGTTCTTCATGCTTGTATTCAGTTTGCTCAACATTCTTTGCAAGTCTTCGATTGACTCTGCCATAACAAGCTTATCATATGCGAAATCTAACCCACGTACCCTCACTGGCCCGAGATCCACACTTTCTTCGTCGATGAGGGCCATTCTTTTTTAAGTTCTCAATTATATCCCTGACTTCAGAGGCACAGACTTTCTCAATTGGGTTTTTTAGCGTATCGTGTTCCATGTTCTATTTCGCAGTTATGGTCCCCTATATCTTCATCTCCCAATAATTCCCTAAAAGAGTCTCTCAAAGCGTCTGGTATCCCGACTGTATCATATAGCATTTCACCTTTGCTATTTCTCATGCTGACAAACTCTGTACTTTTACTTCCCTTCATAGATTTACATAACAGTTTCTTGCTTCCTTTAAAATCGTTTTGCATTTTTTTTTCTTTTGTTTTGATTTTATTTTCACTTTCCTTGACTAGTCGTTTAACTTTCCTCTTTTTGTGTCTGTAATCAGTTTCAAGTCTATTTCTCTCCTCATCGCTAAGGTCTGTGATGGTCAACTTTCTGTCATAAGCTTTTCTCTTTTCTCGGGCGACTGCTTGGATTTCAGCACTTCACCATGCATCACCAGACATTCTTCCTACAACTGCAGTACCACACACTACAGTCGCACTCTTAACATTGACATCCCGGATCATAGTCGATGCGCCCTCTATATCTTTATTGTTTATTTGCGCCTTCCAAGTTGCCTCATCTATACGTTCGTTTACTCTATTTTGAAAATCTATTCGCACTTCCAGTGTATGTAGATTCTCAATCTTGATTCGCGTTTGTTTCGTTTTTTAAATTGGAAAAAAACATAACATACATAAAAAAATATTGAGATGAAAAAGATTGCAAAAAATCAAATACCCTAACGCCACATTTCAGAATGTAAACTTCAAGCCAACAAAGATCAGTATCTGATGATTCATATTTATTATTTATGGTTTCTAATAACACAAAAATCTTGTTTGTTTCTGATGATAATATTTATTGCGAAAATGTAGAGCAGAACAATTTTCTAGTGTAAAAAAGTGTACTATATTGTATCAAATCGATAACTATTTCCGTATTCTAAAATGTAACCATGCCTACAGCAAAAATCAATATCTGCTTCTGTATTCCACTATTTTGTAGGTAAGTCAGCCCTTTATAGGTTGAAAATTCAGCTTCTTGGTTAAAAGTTGAACTACTTTATTAAAAATCAATTTTTTTTTTGGTTGGAGAATCGTAATTTTAGTTGAGAATTCAACTACTTGATAGAAAATACAATTTTTTTTGTTGAACATTGTTATTTTCGAGTTGAAAATTCAATTGTTTTGTGCGGAATTCGTCCTTTTTGTTCGAAAATTCAACAAGTTTGGTAGAAAATTTTTCTAGTGGAAAATTAAACTCTTTTCTAGAAAATTCGCTTTTCTAAGTTGAATTTTTTTTCAATTAAAATATAACTATTCCATTTCTGGTTAAAAAGTGATGTTTTGCAGAATGAAAATTCAACTATTTAGTTGAACTTTCGTATATTTTGAAAATAAAATAAAAAATAAATTAAATTTTGAAAATCAATTCTTTTGATTAAAAATGATACTTTTTAGTCGAAAATTATGCTGTTTAGTTAAGGATTTAAGTACTTTGTTGATAATTGGTCTCCTTGGTTGAATTCAATTGTTTTTCATTAAAAATACAACATTTTTCTTCGAAATATCAACTATTATATTTTTTTTTTAATTCATCTTTTATGGTTGAAAATTTAACTCCTTTGTGAAGAGTCGCACTGCTTTCTGAAACATTCATAATTTTAGTAAAAAGTTCAACTCCTCGGGTAAAAATTGAACTACTTTGTTGAAAATTTTCTTTTTTTGCGGTAAGAATAAATTTTTTCAACTGAAAATTTAAGTATACCGTTAAAAATAATATTTTTTTGTTGAAATTTCACATTTTCGTGTTTAAAATTCAACTGCTTTGTATAGAAAATCCGTCTTTTTGTCTTGAAAATTCAACAATTTGGTAGAAAATTCAAGTATGTGATAGAAAATTCAACTGTGTCGTAGAAGATTTTTTTTTTTTAATTGAAAATTAATTATTTTAAAGGGGAATTTAACTATAGCATTTTTGATTGAAAATTGATTTTTTTAGTTTATAAATGCAACTATTTGGTTATAAATTTATGTCGTTTGTTAAAAATTCGACATTTTTGGTAGAAAATCAATCTCCTTGGTTGAAACTTCAACTATTCGGTTAAGAATTAGATTTTTTGGTTAAAAACTAATTTTTCAACCTTAAATTTAACTATTCAAATGAAAATAAACTTTTTTGTTGAAACTTCAACTGTTTTTGTACAGAAAATTCGTCCTTATGTATTAAAAATTCTACAGTTTGGTGAAAAACGTAACTGCTTTGTAGTACTTTGTACAAGATTCGTTTATTTTATATTGAAATTAATTTGTTTTCAAAATTAAAATTTAGCTGTTAAAAAATTCAACTATTCTGTTGAAAATTTAGGTAATTTATTGAAAATGCTTTTTCTCTGGCAAAAATTAATTTTCTTTGTTGCAAATTAAACTATTTGGTTAAAAATGTATGTATTCTGTTGTTAATACATTTTTTAAGTATAAAATTAATCTCCTTGGTTGAAAATTGATCTTTTCAACTAGATATTCAATCATTCGATAGAACATTCAACTGTTTTGTAGAAAGCTCGTCTTTATGGCTTGCAATTTCAATATTTTTCAATGAAATTTTGTTTCATTATTGACTAAAAAATCTTTTTTGGTCAAGAATTAAATTATTTCATCATGGTTGAAAAATCAACGGTTTGGTTAGAAATTTACGTATTTTGTTAAAAAATCGCCTTTTTGGTAAAAAAATAATCTCCCTTGTTGGAAATTCAACTATTTGGTTAAAAATTTGTGTATGTTTTTGTTAAAATTTATCTCTTTTAGCAGAAAATTAATCTTCTTGGTTGAAAATTTATGTTTTTGATTAAAAGTGTAATTATTTGTTTGACGCGCCACCTTTTTTGTAAGAATATCGTCTTTCCAGCTTGACAATTTTACTATTTGGTTTAAAATTGATGTCTTTTGTTGAGAATTCGTCTTCTACAGTAGAAAATCAATCTTCTTCATTATTTTAAATCCATCGTTTTGGCTAAAAATTCAATTATTTGTTGGAAAATTTCAGTGCTTTTCCAATCCAGATAATTAGGGATTTCAAATTTGTCAAAGAAATTATGAGGCTTACTTTATGTACCTGGTATTTAAAAATTTGGTTTCTTAAATATCAGTGGGGGGGGGGGGGGGGGGCGACCGCCTCAATCACTCCTCGCCACGACAAGTGTATGACTGCCAGTTTTTCTGTCATTTTTTTCTTCGCTTTCCAGGAATCCTGAAAAGGGTTACAGTCGTTACGGTCACAGCTCGTTGCGGCTCATCATTCACACCGAAGGGTCTGATTTTTTTCTACTTGAATTCACAATACATTAAATTTTTTCATTTCAGAATGTAATTCACCCGTGAAGGATTAGGGACGAGTCGAAGTACAAGTTCGACGAAAATTTATGAGGGCCTGTTTGACCAAGTCTCGTGACTGCCATTGGCAGTTTTTGCAGTTAATGACTGCCATTGGCAGTCTTTGCAGTCAATAACTGCCTTCTGGAGAGCCCTGGGTCTAGGCTCTAGAGTTCCCCTTCAACAACTCTGGAAAAATTGATAAAAAGCAGCAGAGTCTGTCGGGAGTTTCGAATAGTGGAAAGACATAAATATGCATGTATCCGTGAGCCCATGGCCCGTGTGTCGTTGATTGTTATATCTCCATCTGACCGGAGGTGGTGGTCCGGTAATACATTCAAAGTTGAACGCCGTAGGACTGCGGAGACAGAAGGGGGTTGAAACCGGTTGAGCGCGGGGGTGAGAGGCTGGGGCGCAGGGAGGTTTCTCGTGTTTCATTTCCTGAGCTCCTATATAACTTTGTGCTCAACTCGACACCAGATTAATAACGGCCCCACCTATTCTATTCTGTCCCACCCTGAACAACTTCGCGTTGTTGTGTGCACAGCACTGTACATCGCCATGGCTGATCTCGCTCTCTCTTTTCCTCTCTCGCTCTCCCTTGAGTCACAGCAATGCAATGTTCATATCGCCTCGATGGAAGCGCGACACGCTGAAAATTCTCAACGTGTTCCGATCCATCCAACACGTTTCGGTCACGCTCCGCCGAACCGAGTGTTGAAAACTACGCAGGGCTGACCGATGCGACCTGTACGCCAATTCGGAGTTGTCATGTTTCAACCCGGCAGTGAGCTGTCAAATGCCCCATGAACAGACCGCGATTCGTGTTGGAGAAGTTCAAGATACCAATTGATTCATAAATTCTCTTTCTCTTGAGAAATAAGAAGGTCTGATGAAACATTTCTTAATTCTTAGTGTTGCATAGCGATACGAGATGCTCGGCCTAGCGGACCTTGTGAACGCTAGGGCATATTTCCATCCTTTTTTTAATTTACTACAATTTCACATAGAAGTCAACAGTGTTTTTATCTTTTTAAACGTTAATATTCATTTTTATTTATTCACGTGTTAAGAAATTGATAATTAAAAGCTGTGTGCTCACTAGTAGTCAGCCAGTGGCTGCCTTGGCTGACAGTGTCAGCCACGAAGACTAGGTCAACCTCAGTCCTTATACTTCCCTCTACCCACCGATTGACCGTAACGTAGGGCTCACCACTTTCAGCAAAAGTGTTGGCTGCCACGACAAGTGCTTGGCTGACAGAAAGTTTTTTTTGTAATTTTTTTCTGCGGCTTCCAGGAACCCTGCAAAGGGTTACGGTCGTTAAGGTTACGGCACGTTGCGGCTCATCGTTCACATCGAAGGGTCTGATTTTTTTCTACTCAAATTCACCATGCATTTTATTTCAAATTTTAATTTACCGCTAATGACTAGGGACCAGTCGAAGGACAAGTTCGACGATCATTTATTGGGGACTGATTGACCTACTCTTTTGGCTGCCACTGGCAGCCAAGTCAGTCAATGGCTCTATTCTGGTGAGCCCTGTGGTAACGTAACGACCCTAGCCTAACATTTCGTACAGCTTGTAGGATTCTTTGAAACCAAAGAAAAAAATAACATAAAAACTTTCTGGCAGCCACGAACTTGTTGTGTCAGCCAACACTTGTCAAACGTGGCGAGCCCTGCCGTACACAGCTTTAAAATTGTAATTTTTTTAAACATAAATAATAAAGTTTACAAATGAGTGAATATAATTGTATGGAAAGATAAAAACAGTGTCAAGTTTTATTCGAAATTGTGAATAAATGTAAAAAAGGATAAAAATATACCCTAGCGGGCCCAGGGAACTATACGTTCACGATGTCCGCTAGGGCGGCAGTCTTGAAATCTGTTGAGATCCTTAGAAATTCCTGCAAAACTCGCCAATGTTTTTAAATCCCTTAAAATCCCTTAAAATCCGTAGAAATACCTTGAATCATAATAATTTCTTTTAAAATCCTACGAATCCCTCAAAAATAGTGAAAGCCCTTGACACCTCTGAAATCTTTGAAATCCATAGAAGTATATAGAAATCCTTAATATCTCTAGCAGTCCCTTGAAAATTTTATTTTATTTCATTTATTCCCTAATCTTCTCTGAAAATCTGTTGGAATCCCTTCGAATCCTTTGAATGTCATTGATATCCTGGACACCTTTTTTAAAATTTTTGAAATCTATACAAATTCCTTATAATCGCATCAAATCTTTTCATTTGTTGTAAAATGCTATGAAAGTTTCTAAGAACGGATAAAACTTGTTGAAACCCTTTAAAAATTTGGAAATCTCGTTAAATTCCTTGTATGTATACCATTAAGCCATATATACCATTAATACCATTGTAATTAAAAAAAACTTACACTCTTTAAATTCCTTTGATATCCTTTGAAAATAAATTCTCTTGAATCTTGCGAAATCCCTAGCAATCCGATAAATGTCAAGTGAAATCCGGTGAAACAATCCGTTAATATTTTTCCAACCTTCTTAAAAAATTATGAAATCTTCGAAATTGTTTGATATCACGTAAATTTCCCTAAAATCGGATAAAAGCCCCTGAAATCCCTTAAAATATTTTAAAATACTTTAAAATCTTTGAAATCCTTTGAAAGCTTTGAAGTCCGTTGAAATCCCCTAAAATGTATTGAAAACCCTTAAATTCTGTTTAAACCCTCTGAAATTCCTGGAAATTTTTTTAAATCCTGTACAAGATCTTGAATTCTTTATTATATTTTTTAATTACTTCAAAAATGTTCAAATCTTTGAAATCCTCTGAGATCTCATAAAATCTCATTATATTCATATAAGTCCCTAGATAGTCCCTTAAACTATTATTCCATTCCATTGAATCCCTCAAATTCTCTAGAAATTCTTTTGAATTCCCTAAAATCCCTTGAAATCATTTTATGTCTTTGATGCCCTTTTAAAAAGCATTGAAATTCGTTAAATACGTTAAAAATTTCTTGAAATTTTCGAAATCTTTCAAACCTTTCTGAAATCTTACAAACTCATTTAAAATTTGTTAATCTCTTGAAATGTTCTATAACCCTACGAAATTCTTCGAAATCGCATGAAATTCCTCAGAATATTTTAAGATATACTATATTAATGAAAAAATGTAAATACCTCAAATCTTGTCAAATCTCTAGAAATCTTTTGAAAACCTGTACAAATTTTGAAATATTTCTTATATTTTAAAATTCTTTCGAAAATGTTCAAATCTTTGGAATCCTCTTAGATCACATAAAATCCCATGAAATCCGTGAAAAAAAACCCTTGAAATCCCTAGCAGTACCTTGAAATTTTATTATATTTCATTTACTTGGCCAACGGCCAAGCCACGCTGAAAAAACCAGTTCTCGTAAGATCACTGAAGTTAAGCAGCGTTGGGCGCGGTTAGTACTTGGATGGGTGACCATTCGAGAATACTGTGTGCTGTTGGCTTATTATGGGTGTGGTGAGCCCAAACTTGTAGTTATTTATAACTACAAAAAAACTATCCACCTAGAAACACTACCCGAATCGGGTAGTGTCACGCCTACCCTGAAAAGGAAATGGCTTAATGGTATACTCCCCAAGGTTCTCCAGAAATTTTTTGGAATTTCCTAAAATCCTCTAATATCTTTGAAAACCTTTTTAAATCCCTCGAAAGTTTTTAAATCGCTTGAAATTCCTTAGAATCTTGTGAAATACCCTAAATTCTTTTAAATCCTTTGAAATCCATTGATTCTTTTTAAATCTTTAAAGTCCTTGGAGACACTATAAAATTGCTTAGGTCTGCTACAATCCCTACAAACCCTTGAAATCTTGTAAATTATCTTGAAACTTGTGATATCTTTTAAAATGTCTTCAAAAATTTCAATTACTTTGAAATCCTCTGAAATCAGATGAAACTCCTTGAAATTTCTTAAGATCCCTTGAAATCCCTGAAGACAGTTAAAATTCATTAAAACTCTTTGGAATCTGTTGAAATCTTGTGAAAATTTTTGAAATGCAAGTCAAAAAATCCGCCCGCTTCGCGGGCACATTCTCATAGCGCGC
>CAKNYM010051883.1:103317-137597 GCA_932195095.1 Andricus curvator | reverse complement strand
AGCAAGGTTGTACTATGCTGACAGAGCACATTCATTTTTTTCCGTGTTTAAATATCTTCAGTTTAAAAATATTTACATATTATGATTATTATTATTATTTATTCGTAAAAATTAGCTTTCAGAAACAGACTGGGACTCAGCATCCGACCAGATTTCCAATTTCTTTTAGAGAGTTCAAAAGATTTGAAATATTTCCAGGGATTGGAAAGGATTTTAACATTTTTCAAGCAAATTCATAGAATTTGCAAGGATTTAAATTATTTCAAGGAATTTTCCAAGCTTTTAAATATTTTAAGGAAATTTAAAAGATTTTACGACAGTCCAAGGATTGCCCAAAGTTTATCAAGGGATTTAATGTTATTTCAATTATTTGAAAGGCTTTTCAGAGATTAAAGCAGAATTTATGGGATTTCAAAGAATTTCATAAACTTCATAAGGAATTTGAAAAGTTTCATAGGATTTAAAAGGTTTTAGGGTATTCTTAATGATTCCACGGAACTTCATAGAATTTTAAAGATTTCAAAGAATTTTTATGGGATGATCTTAAGTGATTTGTAACGGATTCCAATAAATATAAAAGGTTCTAAATATCTTATAATATTTATATAAAGTTCAAAGAATTTCACAAAAATGAAGGGGTTTCGTAGGATTTCAAACATTTGAAAATAATTTCAAACATTTTGGTTAATACGCGGTTTTAAAAAGTGTCCTTAAATTTCGAAAGATTTGAAAGGTTTTCATAGGATTCTTAACATTCTGGATATTAAAAAAGACTCAAAGGGGTTTTAGAGGATTTACAAAATTTTAAAGGATTTCCAATGGACTTAAAAAAAATTTCGAGAATTTTAAAGGCTCTCAATAAAATATTTTTTATCAATTTCCTAGGATCTCAAAGAATTTCGATGGACTTCAAACATTTCAAGATATTTCAAGGAATATTATCAGATTCCCTACAATTTTATTTGAAGAATTTATTCACAAGAATTGAGACATTTCATAGGATTTCAAAAATTTGAGAAGATTTTCAAAAATTTGGAATAGATTAAAAAAAATGTAAAGGTTTTGAAGGGATGTTAAAGATTTTATGGTATTTTGAAAGATTCCCAGGAATTTCCGACCGCGAATTTTATGGGACCTTTAAGGTTTTCGGATATTCTAAAAGATTCCAAAGGATTTCAACGCATTAAATCAGATTTTTAAAAATTTAAATGATTTTGAGGGATTTAAAAAACTCTCAAGGTATTTCAATAAATTTTCCAGAATTTCAGGAAATATCATCAGATATCCAAGATTTAAAGGGTTTTTAATTTTCTTTTAAATTTAAGCACTACAATTTTGTAATCTAATGAAAACATAAACTGAATTCAAAAAAATTAGTCACATTCCTAACTGAGCATTAAAAAATTTAAAAACTTCGAAAAAAAATATTTGTAAATTTAAGCTTTTGAGGCTAAACAACTAAAATAGGAAAATTGTGAAGGAAACTTAAAACATTCTGGGGAAGGGTGATCGTCTCGAAATTGATAAATCCAACGTCTTTTTTTACATTCTCATTCTAATGAGAAGGTATTGGTTTTATGTAAAATTTGACATAGTCGGTTTTCATCAAATCTCCACGTTTTGAGACCTCCTGAGTCACAAAAAACGATTTTTACCAAGGTGTCTGTCTGTCTGTAGTCTGTCTGTCTCTCTGTAGCCACGATAACTTTCGAAAAAATGATCAGATTTGATTAAGCTTTGGCACACTTTTTTATGGCCTGAAAAGAAAGAACGAGTTCGTTAACCAGCTATTTTGAATAAAAATTCAAAAAGTGAGCACATTTTGAAAATTTTTGAGACCACTTTTTTTGAAGATTTGAAAATTCTATGTACGGTTATTAGTAGTACGCAAAATGACGAACAAAATATCCTAATGACTTTCCGTGATAAAAAAAAATTCCTGGAGTTATAGGATTTTCAAAATTCCAAAAAACAAACGAAAATGAACATTTTAGGCCGAAAAACGCACGATATGAAAAAAAGTCAAGAGGAGAAAAACGTTGCTTTTTGAACACCCTATAATATTTTCATAACAGTTTTTTGAATTTTTCGAAAAATAAAAAATTTAAATTTTGATCGGACAAAAAAATAATGAAAAATCAAAAATTCCATTTTGCTGTCAAACTATGCAAGAAACGAGAAAAGATCATTCCACCAAAATTGTGCACCTAAAAAAGATCTACAGTTTCTAATGACTCACTTTTTGATATGACGCGTAGTTTTTGTTTTATTCGTAAAAAACAGCATTGAAAATAGAAAAATCAAATTTGTAGACGAATAACAGGAGCTACGAAAAAATGACATAAACAAAATTGGTTCATCCAAGAAGGACGTAAAAATTTGTTGTGAATCATGTTTCGATAGGATGCGTAGTTCTTGTTTTATTCGTGAAAATAACATTGACAGTAAAAAAAATCAAATTTTTGAAAAAACAATGCAAGGTACGAAAACTGATAAATGAACAAAAATTGTGTATTAAAAAAAGGTTTACAAACATGTAATAAATTTTTGTTGTAAGAATATATTCAAAATGAAAAAAATTAACTTTTTTGAAAAACGGCACAAGCTAAAATAAAATTTTAACTGATAAAATTTGTCGCCTAAATTATATAATTATTTTTCATTTGAAATCAAATACAAATTTAGTAATTTGTATATGAAGAACATATAACACGAAGCACAAAGTGCGCGATCAGTGTATTTACCAAATCGCGCGTCGTAAGTGCGCTCAAACTTTTTTGTTTCTATCATACGCTGCACAGAACCGAGCGTGGAACGCAAGGTTCAAATGATTTTCAAATCAAATATCGAGCGCGAAGCGCGAGTGTCTGGATGAGAATGTGTTCCTTAAGGTCGATAAAACCTTGAGTAAATAAAGTTCCTTTTCAGTCTAAAATAAAAACAAATTTAACAATAACTTAATATGTAGAGGTTTTGATAATTTCATAAGATTTGCAAACAAACTTTTTCTTTTCATCGAAGTCGAACACGTAGTTCAGAAATCTAGAGTAGCCGAGCGTAAAGCGCGATGTAAATACGCCCGAGCGCGTAGCGCGAGGTGAATATATAATCGAGCGCGAAGCGCGAGATCCAACAGTCGCGCGCCCTTAGGCGCGCTCCAACTTGCGAGCGAAGCGAGCCGCGCACCAAGCGCGCGATGAGAATGTGCCCGCAAAGCGGGCAGATTTTTTTAAATTTATTTTTAAAATTGTTTTCAAATGTCTGGAGAATCTATTCAATTTTTAATAATTTTGCCGTCAGTCATTTTATTCTATATATAGTCAGAATTGTATTGTAATAACTAAGCCCTTATGAGAATAAATTATCAGTTTTTGGGTCCTCTGAGAAGAATAATATGAAAAGATTATAGGATTTAGATATGTAATCTATAGCCTTTCTAATAATTTAAAAATATTTTCAATTAACTGTAAAGGAATTTTATAATTTAGTACAGATACACATTTTATTCTAAAGAGTATGTGGGGCATAATTTCTGAAGTGTACCCACCTCGGAAATGAAAGTTGTCCGATCGGGCTAAAAATTGGCCCAATTGTAGTCCTATTAGATAGTACTCCTCACACCAAAAATTAATTCATTTTGATAATTATTTACCAAAGTGGAGGGGGTACAATTTTTGGGTTTTCTAAGCAAAGCCTTAGTTTCAAACGTTTGCAACTTTTGTCCTATTGCCTTAAACAAAATTTCACTTTAAATATTTTTGATAGATTTTTCCACAAACTTTCTGGTGGTGATAACGATTTTTGAAAAAAGTCAAAATTTGACCCGAATTTTTGAAAATTAAAAATAAATTTGACTTTTTTTCAAATACGGGCACTTTTTTTTTCTTCAAAATATTTTTAAAAGAAAGCTGAGATTTTTTCCTATAAGACCCCCAATTTTCAGAGTGGCAAATTAATTCGTCTTTGAGTAATAGAACGATACGTAAACAAGATGCCGTGATAGGGCGGGTGGCGCGCGATTTCCCCTAGTGCGCTCACGCCGAGTTGTTTTCTTTGCAGGCCTCTTTTGCGGTTTCAGTTTTTTGCCATTCGAGAAGATGTCGTATTTGTCAGAGGACGAAAACTTCTTGAGTTGAAGTTTTCCATTTTGAGTGGGAATGAAAGCGTGATACTGTAATGTACCTGGTATCGTGACAGCTTTGTCAAATCTGGCTTTCAGTAATTCGGTGGCTAAGGCATGATTTTCTTTGCTGCTGCAAGAAATTTCGGTTTCCTTACAGTTACCCTTTGCCCACTGAAACAAAGCATGGGGAGTGAGTATGTGATGTTTCGGAGAACATTGTAAGCTTGAACGTGCTGCTTGTCTCTTTATATTCGCTCCTATACCATCACATGCACCCTTACCATGAGATGTACCATGGAAGTGCCATTCAGCTTGGATACCAAAATCTTCTTCATGGGCTTGGAGATTAACAAAGCTACTCTTATTTTTAAAATATTGCCCTGCACCATCAGTGAAATAGTAGATTTTCTTTGGCCTGAAATGAGTTTTCAAGTAATCTACTATTATCTTTTGATACTCGTGAACAGCCACCGTGACATGAGCTAAGTTATCAGATATGATTGCGATACTTACGTGCTTGCGCTCTCCATCTTTTTTATAATAAATCACCACAGTGAATATTGTAGCTTGGTCGTTATTCCAGTGGAATGATTGCGCTGCATTCCGAATTATGAAGGCGTAATTCTCAGCGAAATCGAAGCAAATCAAAAACTCCCCGGGCAATAAATTTTCCTTCAGGTTTTTGAAAAAAAGATGATTGCTCCTTTGAAATAAAGTGATGAGTTTTTAATTTCAACAGCCTTTCACAGAAATCATCTAGGAATTCATCAGTATCCATTACCAGAGTTTTCAGACTACATCGGTCGGTCTGTAACCAAATTTCAAATCTCACTTCATTGATACAATGTTCATCAAAAGCTTTTGTGATGTTATCTTTCAAGTTCGCAGTACCTGGACAGTTTTCACAGTCTCCTAAATGGCAGGAGCTTGAAGAGTTAGGGCATACAATAACATCCAGACAGTCGTGATAATTTGTGAGCACCATTTCAGTATCCTCTTTTAAATGTTGAATATTTATTTCATTCAACATCAACTTGACATTCTCATGATGCACGCAAACGCACACATTATGAGTGCCACTGCTTCCTGCTAGAACACAATGGCGAGGTCTGAGTTTTGTGAATTTGGAAATACTGATCTTCAGGCCTACGTGTTCTGACGTAAATTGAGCATATAACTCGTTGAGATTACACAGTAGTAACCTTTTCTGAACATGTGAACGAGTTCCATCATCATTCTTGATCGGCACAAAGTCTTTCATCCCTGGCATCATTCGACTTATGTCATCGCGTTCATAAAAGGTTTTCACTAGAGTTTCAGTTTCAGGAGGCAATGCTCTTCCTCTTTTTGGATTCGGAAGCGTAAGAATTCCATGCTCTGAAACACCTGCATCAGTTTTCTTCGTCCCCAAGATTTTGGCTCAAGCGAAAGAAGTTGAAATTGGTCTTGAAGATCTTTAGAGGCATTGAATTTTTCGATGATTTGACCAAGTACTTCAACACCAGCTTTATGATATTTGTTTTCACACTGCAGCTTGGTGTCCAAGACATCTAAGTCTTCTTCGCTGTCACATAGCTGATCTTCATCATCGTCAGAAATCATTTCATGATCCTCAGTATCTACCTTATCTCTACCAGAAGGCTCTGCAACATCTCCAGAGTTCAAGGATGATATTCCCGCTGAGTTGATGAGTTGGTATCTACATGAACTGCAAATTCGAGCTCCTTCTGGTAGTGTAGGCAATTTCAAACGCAAGTCCTGGGAAACACAACGGAGTTTAAGCTTAGTTGATTTATGCCTCACTTTTTGAAAAGGATTAATACATCTACTCTTCCAAATTTTAATCACTTTTTCAGAGGGCATCGTGCAAAAAGTATTTTTTTCAAATTGAAAAAGAGATTTTTAGATAAGAATGACCAAAGTCACGATATTTCCAAAAAAACAATTATGGGAATAATAGATAAAGGAGAATAAGAATGAGAAAATGAAGAATAAAATAAATTTACGCACAAACCTGCTTCGATAAACTCGATTTCAGATCAAATCTGCGAGTAAAATACGAATATTAAATTCCAGTTTCTTATACTGTTAAAAATTATCTTCTTTTGTGAGAATCACAACCATCTAGTGGCAGAAGTAGGAAGTGAAAAATGCGCGGGTAAATTCAAAAGATATATATTCTCACTTCTAATTTTTAAAGCATATTCCCAATTAATTTTACACTGACCGTAATGCAGGCCCTGTTAATTCACCCTGAAAATGCAGAGAGCAGTTATTCTACTAGCATATAATATTACTTAACTTGAAAAACTGGCACTAAAGCGTTCACAAAGATCCTCGGCGTGAGCGCACTAGGGGAAATGGCGCGCCACCCGCCCTATCACGGCATCTTGTTTACGTATCGTTCTATTACCCGAAGACGAATTAATTTGCCACTCTGAAAACTGGGGGTCTTATAGGAAAAAATTTAGCTTTCTTTTAAAAATATTTTGAAGACAAAAAAGTGCCCGTATTTGAAAAAGTCAAATTTATTTTTGATTTTCAAAAATTCGGGTCAAATTTTGACTTTTTTCAAAAATCGTTATCACCACCAGAAAGTTTGTGAAAAAATATATCGAAAATATTTTAGGTGAAATTTTGTTTAAGGCAATAGGACAAAATTTACAAACGTTTGAAACTAAGGCTTTGCTTGAAAACCCCAAAAATTGTACCCCCTCCACTTTGGTAAATAATTATCAAAATGAATTAATTTTTGGTGTAAGGAGTACTATCTAATAGGACTACAATTGGGCCAATTTTTAGCCCGATCGGACAACTTTCATTTTCGAGGTGGGTACACTTCAGAAATTATGCCCCATGTTTGGGTGTGGATCGTAGTTATATCTTCTTTAGTATTTCATGAAAGTAGTTATGACATTTTTTTATTGGCAAATGTCAATTCTCACATTGACAAGACAAGGTCGATTTGACTACTTTTCAACTAAGTGCGTTAGTTCTCTAAAGTTTAAGTGTAATTTTTTCAGTCGAATTAATAATCCGATTTACATATAGTTAAGAAAAGTAATAAATGTAGTGTCTTCGCTAATATTTGAGGTTCAATAATACTTAAGAAGATCAATATCTGAATTTCAAACTTTAATCATACATTTTCATAAACTGAGATAAACTTTTTCTTGGTTCAGATAATTTTTTGCTTAATTTAAGTTCATATCTGAATTTAAGTACATTTCTAAATTTAAGGTGTAATATCTTAAGTATTTTTTTACTGTGTTTGTTCTCGATTCAACTATACGTAGAATAGTAATTTGAACTACTGAAGTCGGGGCCAGAAGTCACCTGTTCCCAGAAAGCAGTCGAATTTAGCAATAATCTAAACAAATTCACAGATATCCTTTCCAAATTCTTTAATGCAATGCATTTTTCAAAATTCTGAAATATTCAATAATTTCCTTTTTACGAGGATTTATTTACAAATACTTTATCTTATGAAGGCAACAAGATAGAAAGCATTTCAGTGGCTCCAAATGTGCAGTTTTTGTGATGAAAGTGCAGTGCAGTAATTAAATTTATGATAAAACCATTTTTATGCAAGAAATATAATTTTGAATATTTTGGTACGTGGGCCGGCACAGCAGGACAAGTGGTAGAAAAAAGTACCCTTTCGATGGCAATAGTAACGGAGTCGTAACAATGATTTTATCATAAATTTAATTTATTTTTCAATAAAAGAGACCGAAAACCCCTGTTTTCTGGGATGTATGGCCCTCTGACTATTGACAACAATTTTTTAGGATAAGAGTGATTATATTGTTGAATTCGGAAGACTTTAAGCTTTCAGATGCTTTTTATTAAACAATTTAGAGATTTTTTTGAGTGAGTCGCAATTAAAATAAGTGAGAGGCCTCGACTTTTGGCCCCGACATTATGTTTTAAATAAAGTAACAATGGTATTAACTAATGAGCAACAATATGGTGACTTTAATCAAATAATTAGTTGAATGTACTAATTTCCAGTTAACTACATGACTTGGGTAAGAAAATAAACGAGAACTTTTGAACAATGCCAACATATTTCAACAAGAAATCGATATATGTGAAGTTATATCGTGTCTTTATTTTCTTTCAGCATGTCATGTTCAAGGTTGAAAGGAAAAAATCGAAACTCGGATGTTAAGGTAATAAGCGGGCAAAAGTTCTAAACTGAAAAAAAGGAAAATGGGTCTCGCAGCTCGCATGTCTGAGCGCGCCTAGGGCGCGCACCTGTTGCATAACGCGCTTCGCGCTCGATAATGTATTTACCTCGCGCTACGCGCTCCAACATTATACATCCCCCACATTTTTGCATAAGACTTTTCAAATTAAAGGTCAAACCATCGACAACGAAAATTCAGTGATTGTGAATTCTCTTTTGTTAAAGCTCCTTCGGATTTAACGAACACATTCTCATCACGTGTCTCGTGAGAAAAAAAAAAGGTTATAAGAAAATTTTCAGGTTAAATTTGAAAACAATTTTGTTATTTAACATTCTATTGTACTTTGTGTCTTTATGTCCAAAAATATTATTTGTTTATTTGTAATGACATTTTTTAGGATTAAAACAAAAACAACGCATCTTATCAAAAAATGATTATAAGAAATTTGTAGCATTTTTAGGCTGAATAACTTTGGTCTAATCATCTTTTCTCGTATCTTGCAATGTTGGACCGCCAAATGGAATAATTCAGGTTTTTTTTCAAAAGATGAATTTTAAGTTTCGAAGATGTCTCAAAATATTTGAGTTTTTAATTTTTAAAGAATTTTTTAAGATTTCGGAAAAAAAAATTCAAACACTTCACAAAATTTATCAAACATTTTCTCAGTTCTGTGAAAGTTCTAAAAGTCATAAATGTCTTTTGAAATAACTCGAACTTTCATAAAATTTTGTAAAATCCTGTAAAGTAGAAAAGCTATCTTGAAAATGTTCGAGGTATTTTTTCAGCATATTATAACCTTGAAAACAAATAAATACTTTGAAAATAAATAGATATTCGAAATTTGTATTTTGTATTGAAAATTATTTTTCCCTTTAAATTATAATTTGGCAATTTCATTATTTGAGTTCAAAAATTATTCCTTTGGCCATATGGATGGTCACGAATTTTTTGGAAATTCGTCTTCTTTGGCAGAAAATTAATCTCCTAGATTGAAAATTCTTGTTTTCAGTTAAAAATTAATCTGTTTTGGTCGAAGATTCAACTATTTTGTTAAAAATTGCACTCTTATGGATGAATGCACCCTCTTTTTATTCAAAAATAAAATATTCTTTATTAAAATATCATCAAGTACTACATGTTTCGTGGAGAGTGCATTATTTTAGTCAAAATTTTATCTCTTCAGTAGAAAATGTAACTATTTCGATGAAAATTCGTTTTTTTGGTAGAAATTTCATATTTTAGGACTGAAAAATTAAACACATTTGTAGAAAATTCGTCTCTTTGGAAAACATTTAATCTTTTTAGTTTAAAAATTACTCTTTCCATTTCCTTGCTGTTCCTTAGGATGAAAAAGTTGGTTCTAATAGAAATTCCAGTTTTTTCTGTGCTCAGCACCCCAGCACAATATTGCAGCCCCTGTTGGCGTGACATCTAGGGCACAGTTGCACCTCTGCGAAGTTTCAACTGAAAGTAAAAAAAGTTTCATTATTCAATAGCAGTATTTAAAATAATTATTTGTCACTATCTTAAATTGTGATATTCTTATTTTAATTTTGCAAGAGTGTCTCTATTCTAGTAAAATTATTTGTATATTTTGCCTGGTATTTTGCAAAAGAATACATTGAGGAAATATCGATCAAACATTAAAAATCAGTCAAATCGACATAAATGTTTTTGGTGAGATTAAAAATTTCTGGACTTGCTGCAAAAACCGGAATTCTGCTACAAGATTCACCACACAGGGCAAGGTGGTTTATGGCAGGGCGTCATAGTGATGCATGTCGATCATTTTTGGACAAAATCGAGATTTGCTTAAAACATAGTTAGATGGAACTAAAATGTAATGAAGATCAAAAATTTGCAATGAAAAAAGGCGATCGAGACGAGACGCTAATTTCGACTGAGTGATCGTTCGTCTCGATGTGATGAGTATGGTGTTCAAGGTTTTAATTTATTCTGACGAGATTTTTGAAAATTTAAAAAATGATTGACATGCATCACTAGGGCGTCATCAAGAAAGCGTCAACAGCTCCAACGAGAAGAGCCGCGGAAAGAAAAGCTACCAAGGTGATAATCGCAAACCTCGATTTAATCGAGAACTAATGATCTCTTCTGTTTAAGTCGCGTCTTATATACAGAATCTCCCACCGATGGTTATGCTTAAAAAGTCGGATATTTACGATTCAACATGGATAATTTCTATCAGAAAAAAGACATGACTATTAAACGTGAAACATGTATATATATATACCATTAAGCCATTTCCCTTTCAGGCTAGGCGTGACACTACCCGATTCGAGTAGTGTTTCTAGGTGGATAGTTTTCTTGTAGTTATAAATAACTACAAGTTTGGGCTCACCACACAATGTATGTCATATTTTCTACATGGAGGGAGTCTAGCCAATAAACGTGGTACACATATCCAACACGAAACTAAAAAAAATAAAAATTAGAACGAGAAATGGACATTATTATTATTAGTTCTGGGTTGAGACCGTAACAGCCCCTGAAGCTGTTGGATGATATCTCTGACTCACTGATGCAATAATTGCCTTGAGTTTTAGACGTTTCCCTGCAACCGCAGGGCAGTGACAAAGGATATGAGTAGCTGTCTCATTATCCTTTCCGCACAGACGACAGAGGGGATTTTCTGCAAGCCCTATCTTATATCTGTGATATCCTAGGTTCCCATGTCCTATATACATTTATTATGTTAGAACTTCGATTTCGCTCCTGCCGAGCTTGAGTATTTCCCTTGTTCGGTTGGAGTTAAGCTTTGAGCCCAAGAGTGTTTTGGCCTGTCTGCAACCAGAGACCAAATCCCACTCATTCTGATGTTCCTCAGTCAGCCAACTGTTAATTTCTTCAGTGACTGACCTGCTGGAAATACCTACAACTGGCTCGGGTCCAGTAAAATTTCTTCCTGCTGCTAGCTTGGCTAGCCTATCTGATATCTCATTGCCCTTGATACCGCTGTGTTCAGGGATACATAGCAGAGTGACTCGGTTTTCAGTCGCTAACATATTTAGTGCCTCGAAGCATTCCCATCCTAATAGCGACGTGGTCGTTGTTCCATTCAAGGCCAATATAGCAGCCCTGCTGTCTGAACAGATACGGATGTTCCTTTTATTGTCATACTCTTTTGCCTTGTAGGCGCACTGGAGTATGGACATAATCGCAGATTGTAGAACTGTGGCGTAGGACTCCATCTCGATTGTGAAGCCCATTCCATTCGTTCTACGATATACGCCGGCTCCTGCATTCTCCTTGTTTCTGGAGCCATCTGTAAACCAGTTGTCCTCATCACTGGGCAGGTGTGCGTCGCCGTTAACCCATTCCTCCTTCGTGGATAGGCTGACTTGATTCTTCTTTTCGAAGAGGTGGCGAGTGACCCTTTTGTCCCTGGACATGTTCAGGGTCGGCCTTGTTGCGATGTCGACTGGGATCTTCACTGCTGTCGAGATCCTTCTGTCATTTACCGAATTTAGCCTACAGGCCGCCTTCGCAGCTACGGTCTTGATGGTAAGATTTAGGGGCTCTAAACCTGTTAGTGCCCCCAGTGCCATCCTGGATCTCGACTTCGAGGCTCCAGTGACGCCTCTCAGGATCAGTCCCCTGATCTTTTCCAGTCGAGACTTCACAGCGGACAGCTGGACCCTGCTCCACCAGACCACCGCCGCATAGGTTAGCCTGGGTCGCAAGATCGCTGTGTAGGTCCACATAAGTGTCTCCGGTTTCAAGCCCCAGCTTTTCCCTATGGCTCTCCTACAGAACCATAGAGTCAGTACTAGCTTCTTGCACTTGATTTCCAGGTGCTCGTTCCATAACAGCTTCTTATCCAGAATGACCTAGATATTCAGCTCGTTCTTCGATTTCCAGTTGTTGTCCTCTAAGTTTCAATGTACTCATGGTTCCCCACTTGTGCCTTCTGGTAAAAACAACCGCGTCTGTCTTCCTCGGATTAACCAATAATCCAGTTTTCTTGCACCATGAATCCACTATCATCAGTGCTTGCTGCATTACCCCGGAAAGCACATGCAGATGCTGGCCGCGCAGGATAACCAGTATATCGTCCGCACAGCTTATGACGTGGTGGCCCTGATTCGAGAGTAGATGAAGCAGTTCATCCACTACTAGGCACCACAGCAAGGGCTATAGAACTCCTCCCTGCAGATATCTCGAGTCAATGATTCCACACAGAGTAACATCGTCCTTAGTCGTAGTTAGATTCCTGTTGGCCAACATGTGGCACGTCCATTCCACGACTGCAATAGGCACACCACGTGTAATCATGGCCGCCCTGATCACCTCTCCAGAGGTGTTATTAAAGGCTCCTTAGATGTCCATAAAGGTTCTAATCGCGAGGCCTTTCTCCTTCAGTTGACCTTCAATTAGGTTTACTGCTCCGCTTAGGGCCGTCTCCGTAGAGTGACCAGCCCTGCAGGCGTGTTGCTCCTTGTGAAATGGCCTACTTGACAAGTAGGAAAGATGTTAGGCTGATGGGACAGAAATCCTTGGGTGAGGTATAACCGATCCTACCTGCTTTCGGAATAAAGACTACTCTCGTACCCCTCCATGCCGTCGGGACATATCCCAACGTCAGACTAGCCCTAGCAAGTCTCACTAGCGGCCCTATGATGATCTCTCCAGCCCTCTGTAAGAGGACTTGATATATGCCATCTGCGCCAGGAAACTTGTAAGGACTGAAAGACTTCAGGGCCCACCTGACCTTGGCGGGGGTGACAATCTCGTTGGCTAGCCGCCGTTTCGGGCCCAGTTGGGCCGCAGGCGACTTTGTTCGCCTCTGAGGTGTCGTCCCCTTTTCTCCAAACCTTGAAAATCCCGGGAAATGTGCCTTGATCAGGTGAGCCAAGGTATCCCCGTCCGATTCTGAGTACCCCCCGCCGGGCAGTTTCAGAGTGCTGAGAATAGCGTTCCGATTTCGAGAAAGCAGCCTATCCAGTCTAGCCGCTTCAGCTCCCTTCTTGATGTCTGTGTAAAAGTTGGTTCAGCTCTCTTGCTTTTCCTTACGTATTGCACCCCTGTATTCGTCCCTCATCGTTGTGAATGACGTCCATAGTTCCTTCATTTTGCCAGTACTGGTACGTCTGAACCTCTGTCTGATTTCCCTGCGAAGCTCTTCGAGTTTCCCATGCCATCAGTGTGTCTCCCCGGCCTTTCAGACTCTTGTAGGTCGACAATTACTTTCATCAATAGCTTTGATGGCCTCCGTTGAAGTTTTGGCTGCCATCTTCAGGGTATCCACGTCTCAAATAGACCTGGAAAACTCTGTCCGTTCTTCTTGGATTTCTGACCCATTTAGGGCCAGCGCAACGGATTCCAACACGAACTATATCTGTGTGTGATCTGAGAGAGTGGATTCATCTGAAACTCTCCACATCTTGATGTTATCCCTAAAACTATTGTTACAGAGAGTGACTTCAATTATAATTTCAGTAGGTCATTACGTCTTGAGTTGATGTCCGTGCTGCCCGATAAAGTATAGCGGGAATTAGCATCGCATCCCAGCAGAAGAGGAATACCCCTTACCTTGCAATATTCCACCAGTGTACGTATCTCCACTGGTGGATTGGTATCGCTGTCATAAGGAAAATAAGCCGATCTCAGAACTAGCCTTCCTATTCCTTTGAGATTTGTGGCTATCACCATCAGGTCTCTCGGACACAGGTCAAGCAGCGGGACAGCGTTAACTCCCTTCGTCAGCATGCAGGCCCTTGGTTAGGCCGCCTTGGGGTCCCTGTAACAAAAAAGACCAGCCCCCCCTAATCCTCTTATGGTATCTCGAACTAACCATGGTTCTTGAATTAGTGAGATACCTGTGTGCCTCGCAGCCATGCCCCTCTGCAAAACTGAAGAGGCGCCTTTGCTGTGATGCAAGTTAATCTGGGTGATGTTTAGACCAGGAGCAGTCATTTAGGTCTGCTTCCGATCTTAGGGTGTCTCAACAGGCTTCACCTATCCCTGACCGGCAACCCTAAAGTTGACCTGTCCAAAGTAATAGAAGGGCCTGTTGTTGAGGGCCGCAAGAGCCCTCGCCTGGGACTCAGGAATCTGCACAACTAGGAGATGTCTAGAGCCTCCTACTGTGTCCTCTTCCTAAGGCCTATCGTGCCTGAGGATTTGCCAGGACGCTGTCTTAAGTGAGCAGTTGAACTCCTCCAACCGACGGAGCACCTCAGACGGGTCTTCCAGTTCACCTGGGAACCACGCCGTAGCCCTCACCATCTTCTGAAGCATTTCAACCCCACCCACCTTGAGAGATGCGCCTTCCCACGGCTAGGTCAGCTGCCACAAATACGAAGACACCTCCTCTGCAGAAAGAGGTCACGAATCTTGGCCATTGATCTGGGGAGACTCTTTCGAGCGCCCTTCAGGTAGCCTCCTTGAAGATCTCTTACTGCTCCGTAGTGAGCAACGAGTGCGGGTAGTTGGTGTCGGTCACCACCATCGTCAGGGGGTTAGTCCTCTGAGCGGCCGTCAGTCCAGCTCCCGACGACTCTTCGTCGGCTGCTGGGCCGCCTTGTGCCTCTTCTGAGTCTTAGCCATCCCCGGTGGGGTGTTATCTGAGCTCCTCCCTCTCTTTTGGGCCTCAGTGCTGGATGTCGGCCCTGTAGCTGCCGACGTTCCAGCTTTAGTTAGTTTTATGTAAAATTTGACTTCGTCGGTTTTCATCACAACTCCACGTTTTGAAAGCCCCTGAGTCCGAAAAAACGATTTTCACGAAGATGTCTGTATGTCTCTACCCTGTGGGCGCGATAACTTTCGAAAGACGAATCGGATTGGATTGTGCTTTTGCGAACTTTTTTAAGACCTAAAAAGAAAGGACGAGTTTGTCAGCCAGCCATTTTTGACCAACAGTTATGTTTTTATGCACCAAAAAAGCTTTTTTTAGCATCGAAAATTCCATTTTTCAGCAAAACTATTTGATATACGAAAAAAATGTTGGATAGCATAATTCTTCGTCTCAAAAAGATCTACAAATTTTCTGATGACCATTCTTTTATAAGGCGCACACTTTTTTTTTAAATTGATTTGTATGAAAATTTAAAATAATTTAACATTTTGAAAAATGAATTTTAAGGGAATATTTAAAAGAAATAAAAAGGTCTCAAAAATTTCCAAAAATGATCTGGAACATTTTACGGGAATTTTGTCAATTTGGAATTTCGAAAATTTAAAATAATTTAACATTTTGAAAACTGAATTTTCGGGGAATATTTTAAAAGAATAAAAAGGTCTCAGAAGATTAAAAAATTTCCAAAAAATAATCTGGAACATTTGACGGGAATTAGGACATTTTTCTTAAGATTCTTGGAACAATTTAAAATGATTTTTTATTTTCAAAAATGAATTCTAAAACAAAGTTGATGTTTCAAAAAATTAAAAGTAATTTCCTACAACTTTAGAAATGAAAGAGATTTTGAAGCAAAATTTTTCAATTATTCAAGATTATCAAATTTTAGAAAAAATCAAGTAAGTTTAAGAGATATTTAGAAGTTCTTAAAAGATTTCGGAAAATTTGAAATGAAATGTCAAGCTTTGAAGATTTCAAACAAAAATTCAGAAGTATTTCAAGAATTATAAAAAGTTTCAAGAGAAAAAAATATTTAAGAACTTGTTTTTGAAGAATTCAGAACATCTACCGAAGTCGTGAGTTTGATAATTCAGTGAACAATAAAACTATATACTTCTAGAAAATGCATTCGCACTAAAAAATATTTCATAATATTTTCTGGCGTTATTGAAAATTCAACAATTCAAGTACAAAGTGTAGAAGCAAGTTTATGATCTCTTTAACAGACTTTTTATTTAGAGCAAAATATGAATTTTTTTGAGTATTGAGGAAGGGTTCAAGACAATAACAAATTTTTCTTAAGATATATGGAAAATTTTGAAATGATTTTTTATTTTGAAAAATTAATTCTGAAAGAAATTTGAAACAGATTTCAAGTTTTTTTATAATTATTTTTAAAATTTTGAGAAAGGAATGTAAAAGACTATAAAGCAAAAATTTTTGATTTTACAAGATTATAAAATTTTCTAAAAGAATTGAGTAAGTTTAAGAGATATTTAAACATTTTTAAAAGATTTCAAAAAAAGTTGAACCAAATGTAGATTGTTGAATATTTCAAAAAATTAATGGTAATGCATTAAAAAGCTAGATATTTACGACTCAGCAGACAATATTTATCAGAAATAAACATGACTATTAAACGTGAAACACGTAAGTCAATGTATGTCATATTTCTTACGGAAACTGACAAAAATCAGAAAAAGAAGGAAAAATGTACATTAGGTACACGAGGATAGTTTTTTTCAATATAATAAAAATGTTGGATTTTTCTTGAATTCCATAATATTCTTAAGTTTTACAAATATTAACAATTTTTATTAAAAATGCTGTCAAAAAGAATTTAATTGAACTACATATTTGTTATTTTTTACGCACTAATACATATATTTTTCTGTATATTTTATATCATATAATATAAAATTGAGGAATTTATTTGATTAATTCAAACTCAAAATATTATAGGTACAAGATATATTTTATTAAAATTTCGGCAAAAATGGCTGTAAAGTTTCATCAAACATACAAAAATTAAGGCGGGAAAATTCAAAATTATTCAAATATTTTGTTGAATCTATTTGTTGAATCTATTTGGTTGAAAATAAACATTTTTGTTGAAATTTCTTATTTTCGGGTTGGCAATTCGACTATGTTGTAGAAAATTAATCCTTTTGGTTTAAAAATGTATCTCTTTCTATATAAATTAAATCCTTATTAGTTAAAAATGCAACTCTTTAGTTCTCTCTAAATTTGAATCAGTTAAATTTGTTATTAATATCCATTGTTAATTAATTTTTCTCATTAATCTTTTTTAGTAAAAAATTTAACTATTTTTGAAACAATTTGTTTGTTTGTTTGAAAATTTATCTCTCTAGACAGAAATTTAATCGTCTTTAGTTAAAAATGCAACGGTTATGTTCTTTCTAAATTTGAATCAGTAAAATTTTTACTAATATCAATTAGTTACTGAATTCTAGCTACGAAACAGCTCTTTTTTACTGACAAATCAGTAAAACTTACTGATTCATCAGAGAAAATAATTGTTTCATAGCTAGAATGAAGTCACTGATTGAAATGGGTGAAAATTGTAACATATTCGAAATTACAGATTTGAAAGATAATCTGTTCTAGTTCAGGATTCATCTATTTTTTTGAAAATTTGTCTTTTTAATTTAAAAATTCATCTATTTTACTAGAAATTGCATCTTTCTTAGTGCAAAATACAGCTTTTTGGTTCAAAATTCAACAATTTCGTTTAAAAAATTGTTTGGATGAAAATTCAACTATTTTTTGAAAATTTGTCTTCTTCATTTAAAAATTCATCTGTTTTAGTAGAAATTTCATATTTCTTGGATAAAAAAGCAACTGCTTTGTTGAAAATTAATCTTCTATCCTTGAGGATTAAACTAGTTTGTTTGAAAATTTTGGTTGAACCACTTTGTTAGGAATCAATTTTTTTTTTAATATTCATATTTTTAGCTGAAAATTCATCTCTTTGGTTGAAAGTTTAACTATTTTGTTGAAAATTGACCGCTTTAATTGAAAATTCAACAGTATGGGTGAAAGTTTAACTACATTGTTTAAATTTATTGTTTGTATAAAGGTTTATATCTTTGATTTAAAATTTAACTATTTTGTTGAAAATTAATTATTTTTTGTGAAAATTTATATTTTCTGGTTGAAAATTCAATTTTTGTACGGAAAATTCGTCTTTTGGCTTGAAAGTTGAAGAATTGAGATTAAATTTTTTATTCTTACATGACTGAAAAATCATTATTCATTGAAAAATCGTCTTTTTGCATTAAAATACATATTTCAAAATGAAATTTCATATTTTTTGGTTGAAATATCAACTTTTATGGTAGAAAAGTATTTTGTTTCATTTGAAATAAATCAATTGGAAAATTTTAAATGTACATCTGAAATATTTTTCTATTCCGTTCATAGAAGATACTATGTTAAAAATATAACAAGATTAAAGTGCTAGTATTTGAATATAGTCGCCAGAAAAAATGAAAAATTGGTCAAGAAAAAATCAGGGAATTTTTTTTCAGAAAAATCTCAAAAAAATCTACAAAGTTTCTTGAAACCATTTTTTTGATAAGATTCATATTCTGCATTTTAATTTATTTGTTTAAAAATTCAAAATAATTTAACATTTTGATTAATTAGTTTTAAGAGAATATTTGAAAAGGTCTCAAAAGACTTCAAAATTTTCCAAAAATAATCTGGAACCTTTACAGGAACTGAATCATTCAAAACAAAATTTTAGTTTCGCAGGATTATAAAATTTTAGAATAAATCAAGTGATTTTAAGAGATATTCAGAAGTTCTCGAATGATTTCAAAAAATTGTAAACAAAATGTAAAGCTTTGAAAATTTCAAACAAAAAATGAGAAGTCTTTCAAGAATCATAAAAGGTTTCAAGAAAATGAAACATTTATGAACTTGTTTTTGAAAAATCCCAAATTTCTACCGAAGTCGTGAGTTTGATAATTTAGTAAACAATAAAACTATATACCATTAAAAAATGTACGTGTACTAAAAAATATTTCTTAATGTCTTCCGGCGTTATTGAACAGCTGAAAGTTAAAAAAAACTTAACGAACTTTTTTTTTTAATGTTGAATCTATATTGAAGTTGTGAGTTTAAAAATTCAGTAAACAATGAAACTATATTCTAAAAAATGCATTCCCACTCAAAAATATTTTCTAATATTTTCTGGCCTTATTGAAAATTTAACAATTTGAATAAAAAGTTAATGATGAAGTTACCTTTACTTTTTAATCTTTTTTTTAAACTTTTCTTAAAAGTTTTAAATTTTATATCGAACTAAAAATTATTATAATGGTAGTACCTTCTTAAATGTATGATTTCAACTAATTTTAAACAAAATGAACATCCTTGAAGATTTTGAAAAAAAAATTAGAAGTCTTTTCAGGAACATGAAAGCTTTCAAGAGAATAAAAAAATTTGTTTAAGATTCCTAGGGAAATTTTTATTAATTTTTCATTTGGAAAAATGAAATTCAAGAGGGTAATTCAAACAATTTCAGAAGATTCCAAAATCTTTTGAAAAATAATCTTTGAGAGTTGAGAAATTTTTTTTTTAGTTTCGCAGGTTTTTTAAAAAAAAATTTTGGTAAAATTCGAATCACTTTAAATCATATTCAGGATTGAAAAAAAAATCAAGAAGAATATTGAATTCTGAAAGATTTCGAAAAAGTTAAAACAAGATGCAGATTTTTAAAGACTTTAAAACAAGAAACTTTTTATACATTTAGAAAGGTTTCAAGAAAACAGACAATTTTTCTCAAGGTTTAAAAAAATATTAGAAGCTTTTTAAAACTTTTGGAACGTTTCAAGTAAATAAACATTTTTTCTCAGACACCTGA
Source organism: Andricus curvator (assembly GCA_932195095.1). NCBI lineage: Eukaryota > Metazoa > Arthropoda > Insecta > Hymenoptera > Cynipidae > Andricus > Andricus curvator. The sequence goes on along the minus strand of CAKNYM010051883.1, from coordinate 117,795 downwards.
GAAAGTTTTTAATTCTTTTCAATTTGAAAAAAATTATTCCATAACAAAAGTTAAAAGGATTTACAAACATTTCAAAAGACAAATACTGAAAAAAAAATCTGGAAGATTTAATATTTTCTAATATCTTTCAGCGTTTTCAAAAGGTTAAAGTTAAAAAAAAATAAAACTTTATGAACTTGTTTTTAAAGAATTCCTAATTTCTACTAAAGTCGTGAATTTGATAATTCAGTAAACAATAAAACTATATACCTCTAAAAAGTTTACGCATACTCAAAAATATTTCTTAATATTTTCCATTATTGTTGAAAAGTCTAAATTCAAAACAATAAAAACTTCAGGAAATTGGTTTGATGATTCAGTAAATAATTGAACTAAATACCTCTGAAAAATGTATGGACACAAAAAAAAATATTTTAACATTTTCTCGTGTTATTTAAAAGTTGAATGTAGACAAAAATAAAAACTGTATGTACTTTTTTTGAAAAATTTGGAACCCCTACTAAAGTCGTGATTTTTATATTTCAGTAAACAATAAAACTATGTACATTGCACACTTGAAAAATGTAGGCGAACCAAACAAATATTTTTCATTATTTTTCGCCTTTATTAAAAAGTTAACAATTCAAATGAATAAAACTTTATTAACTCGTTAACAAAAAAAAAAACCGAAACTTTACTAAAATCGTTATTTGGATCTGTAATATTTTAAAAATAAAAAATGAAAATATCTATACATTTTTTAGAATTACTTGGCAAAAAACGTTTACGTCACAAACTAATGTTAAGAATATCTAAAAATATGTCAAAGTATGTATTTTAATAACCTCATAAAAATATTTCAAATAAAGTTGACTCTGCTGCGCATAAACACGATATTAACAAAGTAATAAACTTTTTCGTAAATTCTTCCTTACGGAACAAAAGTTAGTAATACTTTGAAAAAAATTTTGTTTGTAGAATTTCAAAAAATTTTAGGGAAACTGAATTATTTCGAATGATATTTAGAAGTTTTGAAAAGATTCGAAAATAATTTAAATCTTGAAGATAAATAGTTATTCGAAATTTTTATTTTGCATTGAAAATTATTTTCACCCTTAAATTATAATTTCATTGGAATTTGCTTTCCTTCTTGATTGAAAAATCTGTTTTGATTAAAAATTCAAGTATTTTGTTGAAAATTCGTCTTTTTCGTGAGAAATTCAACTATTTGGTTAAACGTTGAACTACTTCGTTGAAAGTTCATTTTCAGTTAAAGCTTAATCATTTTATTTTAAAATATATTTCTTTGGTCATATGGATGGTCACGTATATTTTTGAAAAATCTTCTTTTTAGTTTAAATTTCGTATGTAAGGGTTCAAAAATTAAACAGTGTTAGAGAAAATTCGTCTCATTTGGAAAGCTTTTCGTTGAGAATTCATATTTTTTGGTTGAAAGTTTAAGTACTTGGTTGAAAATTCACGTTTTTTGTAAAAAATTTGACTATTTTGGTAAACTGTTCGAAATAATAAAAAAAAACTGTTTTTAAAGAAAGAAGGAAATATGTAAGCATTTTTACTCCATGATGAAATTTATTTCTAAATATTTCTAAAGATTATTGATGAAAGAGGAAATTTTAATTGTAAATGATTCTTCAATATTGTTAAACAATTCTATTCTTAACCAGTAAAACAAATTGTCGGTACCGATGATGTCTCAACATTTTTTAATTTTAATTTTTTGAAGAATTTTTGAAGATTCCGAAAAAAAAATTTTAAGGGTTTTGAGGTGTTTCCAGAGAATAAAAAAATTTCCTGAAGATTCCTGGCCATTACTAAATTATTTTTCATTTTGAAAAACTAATTTGCGAGAATATTGAAAACGATTTTAAAACATTTAAAAATATTTATAAAATTGTAAGAAAAGAATCTGGAAGATTTTAAGGCAATTTTTTTTATTTTTGAATGATTTTTTTAAATTTTAGGAATGATTCGAATCAGTGTAGAAGATGTTTAGAAATTTTAGAAGTTTTGCGAGATTGAAAATATTTCAAAAGTTTGAAAGATTTCCAAAAATTTATCGAATATTTTTAAATTGCTTTAAAACTTCTAAAAGTCATAAATATTCCCTTTAAATTATAATTTGGCAATTTCAGCATTTTAGTTGAAAATTTATTTCTTTAGTCATAAATGGTCACGTATTTTGTTGATAATTCATCTGCTTTGGCAGGAAATCAACCTCCTAGGATGAAAATGAATGTTTTGGCTTGAAAGTGAATCTGTTTTTGTCGAGGATTCAACTATTTTGTTGAAAATTGCCCTCTTGTGGATTAATTTAACCGCTTTTTAATTAAAAGTAAAATATTTGTTATTGAAATATCACCTACTACATATTTAGTTGAGGATGCATCATTTTAGTTAAACCTTTATCTTTTTGGTTGAAAATGTAACTATTTCGTTGAAAATTCGTCTTTTTGTTAGACATTTCAAATTTTTTTGTTTTTAGGAATTGCAATAAGAGATTTGATTGTTGAATTCTTGTTTTATTTGCAGGAATTCTATACATTAACTTGATTATTGGACGTTAAATGGGATTTTGAATTTGATTTTAATCTAATTTAAATTTCTTAAATTTCAATTTAGCTGACTTGGATTGGAGGTCATTTTTACCACCCTTTTTTTGAAATGATGTTTTTTAATCAGATCAAAGTTGCATATGGTCCTGAAGCCTTCATAAAGGTTAAATTATTGTGAGATATCAACCAAAAATTAAGAGGCAGTATCCCTCAGAAAAGGTTTTTGATTGAATGTCGAAGAAATTATGTTTTACCTAAAAAAATATTTTTCTTGGATAACAAATTTCGAGATTTTGCTTTTCACAGTAATTTTTGCAATAGACAATTTGAACCTAATTTAAAATTTTCAAACTCTCAATGCTGAATTTACTGATAAAGGATGTTTCAAATCATGTTAATTTTTTAAAAGTAAAAATTTCCAGAATCAAAAGTGAATTAGAAGTATGTTTGCCACAAGATAAAATCATTGATCTTTTACATTTACAACATCAGATTCTCGTTAATCGAAGAGTTTTAAACGATGATAAAAAACATGAGAACAAACTTTCTATTTTGATTGATCAACAAACTAATATTCAAAAGCAAAATTTAAATTTACACCAGATTTTTAAAAAAGAAGATAAGGATCCTTGGTTTGTAAATTTGGCAAATATTCAAATTCCTGATTCAGTTACAGATATTCTCAGATTAGGTAAAGGTTTTAATAACCATGTGATTAAAAGTAAATCGAAACAAATGCTTGAAATAGTCAAAGATGTTGAATCAATTATACACAAAATTCCAATATTAGATCAACAGGATTTCCGAAATAAGGTTTTACACTTGTCAAGGAGCTAAAAATTGTTTGCACATTAGTAGTATTGATCGTAAAATTTCTGAAGGTTTCAGGATAACAAAAGATTTCCTTAGAACCAATCCTGATATAATTTGCATGAATGCTGATAAAGGCAATATTACTGTTTGTATGAAGAAATCAGATTATATTAGGGATATGGAGGATTTACTTTCCAATCGTGATAACTTTGAATTATTGAATGAAAATCCGTTGAAACAATTAAGAAGAGACGCTTTCAAGATTCTAGACAATTGGAAAAAGAAAGGACTTTTGGGAAAGGATATAAGATGGACTGATATAAATACCGAAGACACAGTTCTTGCAAGATGTTATGGTTTGAGAAAGATTCATAAAGATGGCTATCCTTTGAGAATAGTTATTTCAACTATTAACACTCCCACGAAATTTTTAGAAAAAAACTTTGATTTGATACTTAGTGACTCCATTACAACTTCAAAATACAATATTAAAAATAGCTGGGAATTCAAAAAAATTATTATTCAAAAAACTGTTCCTGATGACCATGTAATCATTTCTTTGGATGTTGTTGCAATGTTTCCAAGTATACCCATTGAATTGGTTAAACAGGCAATTTTAAATAGATGGGATAATATAAAAACACGTACTCGATTAAGTCAAAAAGATTTTATTGAAGGGATAGTTTTCATTATGAACTCAACTTATTTTAAATGCAATGGATCTTTTTATAGGCAAAAATTCGGTACTCCCATAGGTTCAGTCATTTTTCCGATTTTAGCAGAAATAGTTATAGAAGATTTGGAGGTCTTTGCTTTCAAGAAGCTGGATTTTGTTTTGCCTTTTTATTTTCGGTATGTTGATGACACCTTATTATGTGTTCCTTTAGCAAAGTTACAGGCACTTTTTGATGCTTTCAATAGTTTTCATTCAAAACTTCAGTTCACCCATGAAATAGAGAACAATAATAGAATCAGTTTTTTGGATGTAGAAGTAATTAAGGGTCAATATGGTAATATTAATACCAATTGGTACAGGAAAAGTACATATTCAGGTAGAATTTTTAATTTCTTTTCGGCTCATCCTTTTCAAAACAAAATTGCAGTAATCAAAAACTTAGTTGACAGAGCTCTAGGTTTGTCCCACATTTCATTTCACAAAGAGAATTTGAATATTGTTAGGAATATCCTCTTTCTTAATCATTACACACAAAAGTTGATTGAGCAACATATCACAATTATAATTCAACAAATCAAAAACAAACAAAGTAACATTTTATCTACAGATAATCAGAAAGAATTGAGAGAATATAGTTCTTTCAATACTTTTGTTCTTCCTTCCTTTGTTCAAATTTCGAAAACTATTGAATTCATGTTCAGAAAATTTAATATTCATACTATTTTCCGTATGCCATTTAAAATGGATTCAATAATAACTTTTTGTAAAGATCCTTTAGATAAATTGTGAAAAATTTGAAAAAGGTGGTGTTGTTTACAAGATCACTTTGCAAGATCTGTAAGATGACTTATGTGGGACAGACTGGCAGACTTCTTAATACTAGGGTGGAGGAACACAAAAGTGATGTTCGTTTAGGACGTTGTTATAAGAGTGTTCTTGCTAGACATACGAGAGGGTTTGTTGATGTTGACCATGAGTTTGACTGTGATAATGTTGCAATTTTACACCGTGAAAGTAATGAGAGAAAGAGAGAATTCATGGAAATGCTTTATATTGAAAAACAAAATAAGTTGTCTATTAATTTGAAAACTGATTTGGATAAATTAAACAAAAGTTATTCTAGTATGATTAATTACATTTAGCAATAAGTTTTCATGGGTCTTGACTTTCTCTCATTTCTTGTTTGTTTATAACGGATTTGTCTTTTGACCCACATTCAGTTGTCAGGTATCGAGGCGATAGCGTCGTTATTTCGTCGGTGTTCCTACCTGCTCTAATTTTTCTTGCCTTGATAAGGCTGCTGTGTGAGCACCGAAACGTTGGAAAATATTGTGCATGCTTTCATATTGTGAATTGATTACAATGAAAATAAAGAAGAAAAGGAAGGGGATTTGGTTGGCTGCCTTCTCATTTTTCTTTTCTCTTTTTTATTTTTGTGCGCAGAAACAAATTTTTTTGTTTTTAGGAATTGCAATAGGAGCATTTTGTGGTGTTTTTCCAAATTTGATCGTTCAATTCTTGTTTAATTTTCAGGAATTCTATACATAATCTTTTTTATTTAAAAATTAACCTTCCTTATTTGAGGATTCAACTATTTTATTCAAAATCAGTCTATTTTGGATACATTTAACTGTTTTTTATTGCCAAATGAAGTCTTTCTTGTTTGAAACATTTATGACATTTTCCGTTGACAATTCATCTGTTTCGGTTGAAAAATCAAATAATCGGTTGAAAATTAACTTTTTGATTCAAATTTTGATTGAACTTTTCTAAAATCTTTAAAAATCTTTCTGCATTTTTTCAAGAATATTAGAACAAAATAGAGAGAAAGAGTTTCTGGGCGACCGTATCAAATTAAATCATTAAAAGTTCTTGGCGACCTCTCTGGTCTGAATCCAAGTTCCTAGCGACGTTTCGGTTCTGCAATTGAACCGTCCTTAGGTATTGATGTTGTTGTTAGTTTTTACCGTTGTTAAGTCTACTTTGACTAATTTTGATCTGATAGGATTTATACTTGACCTAGACTTAATCACTCGCTTGATCTAGAATCGCATTGCAAACAACCCATAAAAATAGCCTTATGTTCTTTATCATGGGAAGTTGGGAAATGACTGATTTTTGCAGGTATTTTTAATTATTTATTTTCACAAGCATTGAAATCAGAAAGTTACACTGTGGTTAAACAATGAGCACATTAAAACTCTTTGTAAATTGCTGTCCTTAAACAATCATAGAAAAAACTGGGACTCAATAAAGTTGCGGCTTAAATAAAATTTGGTATTTTTTAGAACTGGAACTCCAATAGAAACCTGTATACACTCAAAAGGGTTCCTTTCGAGACTTCAATAAAACGACATAAAGGCGCATTCATAAACAGTTATCGACTGATGACTTCAGACGAAAATTTTCTCGCATATGAATACGCCTTTATTTTTACAAGTTTGCTATTTGTTACATAACCTGCAAATGATATTTATCAGGTAATTAATTCTGATTGCGATAATGTTTTGTACATTAATTCTCTTCATTTAATTATGTCCGTCGGAGTAGTATTGCATGTGTGCATTAACGCGAAAGTTTTGTTATTAATTAGTAAAATGCCGAAGTGGGCGAAGCGAAATATAGGTTCTTTGGAAAAAGTGTTTTAAAATTGGGTCCCTTGAAGTTTCAACTGGATGCCCCGTTGGAACAAATTCATCGTTTTGAGTTACTTTTCAGCAAGAAGGGTTCCTTTTTTTGCAGTTCCTTAGTATCAAAAAGTTGGTTCTAATAGAAATTCAATTTTTTTCTGTGCTAAGCACCCCAGCGCAATATTGCAGTCACTGCTATCGTGACATCTAGAGCACAGTTTCATATCTGCGAAGTTTGATCTGAAAGTAAAAAAAAAGTTTCATTATTCAATATTAGTTTTTTAAATAATTATTTTCCACTATCTTCAACTGTGATATTCTCATTCTAACTTTGCAAGAGTGCCTCTATTCTCGTGACATTATTTTTATATTTTGCCTCGTATTTTGCCAAAGAATACAATAAGGAAATATCGTTAAAACAGTAAAAATCAGTAAAATCAACATAGTCTGTGACATCAAAGTCTGCCAAATATTTAAAAAATGTAATTAACTAAATTGATTAAATTCACAAATTTGAGAAATTGATGAAATGACAAAGATTTTGAGAATTTATTGAAAGGAGAAAACAATGAAAATTTGACGAGGTTATTACCATGAATAAAAATCAAAAAGGAAGCATCTCGTCAAGTTCTTATTTTTCCCCCTTTTAATACATTCTCAATATTGCTGTTATGTGATCAATATAATGTAATGAAACATGTCGAAATCTTTCAGAATTATTTAGCAAACTTTTATTTCACAAACTATATTGAATGCACTGATAATTATTGACTTGGCGGAATTTTTTGCATCATAGATATTTTTATTGAGATTATCATGTAATTTCTGGGCTTACCACAAAGACCGAAATTCTGCTACAAAATTCACCTTCTAGTTACGAAGCCTAGGAAAACAAATCCCCAATGGGCTTTGTAACTTTCTTAACAATCTTTTTAGGATTAAAATCAACTCCAATGACATGAGCCGCGCAAAGAAGAGTTATCAGGGTGATAATTGCGATCCTCATTTTAATCGAGAACTAATTATCTCTTTTGCTTCAGTCGCGTCTTATATACAGAATCTCCCACCGATGGTTATGCATAAAAAGCTGGATATTTACGACCTAATATGGACAATTTTTATCAGCAAAATAAACGGGATACGCATACGCGCATGTACGTGCCTGCTATTTTTTATGTACTACAACGCTGCCGTGATTTGGAAAAACACCGTTAACTGCAAAAAATCGAAAAATAAGTTTTTTATATCGTTGGAATCGTGAAAAAAAGATACGCCTGATTATTAAAACCTTTACTACTTTCTTACTTACTTACTAAACCCTTACTAAAATCATTTTTTGGACTTCTTTTAATGACGCATGGTTTTGACGGAAAATAGAATTTCTGATTTTTTTCATACCGTTATTAATATTAAACAGAAAATATACGTTTTATTGAAAAATGGTCAAGAGTAAATTTGTAGATCTTTTTGAAGTGCATAATTTTTTTCTCATCATTTTTTTCGTATCTTACAACATTTTTTCTGGAAATTGGAATTTTCCGGCTTTCTAAAAGCGTTATCACGATTAAAATAAAAACTCTACGTCTTATCAATAGCCGTCAAAGAAAAGAAACAAACATATCTAAGAAAGTTGAATATTACAGGCCTTAGCGATAAAGAGAGATTTAGACTAGAAAATTATCATAGGGACAAGAACAGAAACGTAAGAGTACTAGTTATAGAAAGCGAGGATAAAATCAAAATGGAAGAAGAGAAGAAAATGGAAAACGGTTTTGAAGAGAATAAGAAATTATTTTACCCGAAAGTGCGCAAGGAAAACAAGAGAGCGAACTGTGCGAGTTAGTAAATGTATGTATCACGATGGTGGAAGTCCCAGTTGACTGGAAAAAGGCGCTCATCGTCTCAATATACAAAGAAAATGGAGATAAAAGCGGATCAAATATTAAGCGTGAGACAAATCATAGGAAAGAGTTTTGTGTGCCTGAAATACTCACATTTGTGACTCTCCGTTTTTTCGGAAAAAGTTTGTTGTTCACCAGCTGTGGTTCTGATCTCGATATAATCTGTTTTCATCGTAAGTACATTCATGTTCTGTGATATCCATCATAACCCCGATTATTAAAAAAATTGTCGACTCAAAATGGTGCGAAATTATGAACGGAGGACGAAAATTGGTTTAACTACGAGTAAAGGCATGAAAGCAGCGATGCAGTTTTATTTGCACTGATGGATACAGCATTCGTCAAGCAGCTAAAGCGCACAACAATCCTTATCCAACTTTTCGCCATTACGTCACGAAAATAAAAGAAGGACATGAAACAAAGTTAACTGTCGATTTCAAAAAACGTCGAATCTTTTCTGAAGAGCAAGCGAAATTGCTCAGTGACTACCTCATCCGTTGCTCACAAATGGGTTCCGGTGTGAGCAGCGTAGAATGCCGAAAAATGGCTTTCAAGCTAGACTTGAAAAACAATATCCGTATGCCACAGTCATGGCAGGCGAACCAAACAGCAGGAAAAGATTGGTTTCTTAGATTTTCAAAAAGGAATCCAATCATAAGCTTTTGGAAACCAGAAAACTGCAGCTTGTCCCGAGCCCCGTCCTTCAAAGTTCACAACGTCAAGATTTTTTCACGACAATATGCAGTTGATTCACCAACAATTTTCTTTAAAAACACCTAAATTAACAGAAAAAAGTGGTTCAAGTATACCCACTCTCCCCTATGGATTCAAAAGTGAGTATGAGAGTAAATGGGCAACTGAGTGACTGGTTCGATATTAGGCAAGGTGTAAGACAAAGATGCGTTATGTCCTCTTGGCTGTTTATTATGTTCAGGGACAAGTGTATCTAGGGATAGTGCAAGGTGCGTGGGTTAGCGTTTGCAGATGATAAGGTTTTAATAGCAGAGTTAATCGGAGGCTTGCAAATGATGTTGAGCAGGCCGGTGAATGAGACCAAAGGTGTGGTGTTTAAATCAGAAACGGGTGAGAAAACAGGATGCAATGGGGGTAAGGAGGCTATCGGCGGGCTAGGATCAATTGTCAGAAGTAAAAATATATCAAATAAAACTATAATGGTGATATATAATTCTATACTGGCACCCACTATGATGTACAGTAGCAAACCCCGGACATACCAAGAAAAGGATAAGAGTAAAATCAACGCGGTTGGCATGCAATACCTGCGCAATGTGTGCGGTAAAACGCTAATGGACAAATTAGTAGTGAGAGATTCCTAAAATAATGTGGTGTAGAGGAGATACTGTTTGACAAGTATACAAAAAATTGTTGAGATGTTTTGGGCATGTTGAAAAAGTAAAAGATGAACGACTAACAAAACAATTATATCGAATAAAGTAAATGGCAGCGTACCCAGAGCGTATAAAGATCTTGCTTGAGGAAATGGATGGATGTCATGGAAGCTAAAGAGGTATGCCAGAAGAGGAATGTGTGTGGCGACCTTGGATACTAATGGGCCCGATGGGAGAGCTTTACATGATGACTTTGTGAAGCTCTTCGCATAGGGTGCTTGCTAGAGAGATTGATCAGTGACCTGGGTCAGACCAGTGTTGCGGAACGAACGTGTTATTGAAATAAACAAAAAGGGAATTCTAGATTAATTCAAAAATCTATACCCCCCCCCTCTACTGTCTCATAGGACAATCCCTTTTTGTCCTTTTTAATATAATCGTGCGACTGCTGTGAACAAAATAAGGTTAGGTACTTCTCTCTCTGGGAGAAAAAAATATGCCAGAAGAGAACATTAATATCCCGCAGAATATGCCGAAAGAAAATACACAAAGTTTATTTGAATATCGTCATAAACATATTTTAAATGGATTTGACTCAATCGCACACACACACACACACACACACACACACACACGATATCAAGAAAGCAATAAAATTATTATGTTTTATTATTTTCTACGGAAAATCAGTGTATGTAATTTATAGGCCATTAATAATAGCAAAAAGTCGACAACAATATATAATATCGAAATTACGAGATTGTTGTATCATCCATTTTTTAGATAAGGATATACTAAAACACGCCGTACAATAGAGTTTTTAAAAATTATGTGAACAAATATTATTTTTGCAAAGGAAAAAATTAATGAAGACACTGAAGCGAAGGAAATAGTGATAGTAACTTTAGTTACTTTTTACAGTAACTCAAAATGTTTACAATACCATTCAAACATCTGAGACCATCCGTTTTCCTTTTCTTGATACAAGTTGAAAGTTCCTTTAATTTTAATAACATAATATTTTTATTGAATATTTTATTTATTCTGTAATAAAGTGAAAATAAAAATTAATTGCCGAAATAATGATATTTTTAAATAGCCTTGAGCTTATTCTGTAAAGCAGAGATTTCTAACGTGAATTCACAAGATCCTACCACCGACTTAACTTCTTTTTTTTTTTAGTTATTCCAAAATTTTCGAATGACTTTGAATTTAAATGTTTCAATTGAGGTTTGAATTACAAAGGAAAGCTTTTATCCATAAAAAAACTGTTTTCAAAGAAAGAAGGAAGTATGTAAGCATTTTTATTCCATGATAAAATTTATTTCTAAATATTTCTGAAGATTATTGGTGGAAGAGGAAATTTTAATCATAAAGGATTTTTCAATATTGTTAAACAATTATATTCTTAACCGTTAAGAAGAATGGTCAATACTGATGATGTCTCTAAATCTTTTAATTTTCAATCTTTGAAGATTTCGAAAAAAAAAATTAAGAATTTTGTGGTGTTTCCAGAGAATACAAAAATTTTCTTACGATTCCTGGCCATTTCTAAATTATTTTTTATTTTGAAAAATTAATTTGAGAGAATTTCAGGAAATTTTTTTATTTCTGAATGATTTTTCAAAATTTTAGGGATGATTCGAATCAGTTTAGAATATATTTAGGATTTTTTACATATTTGTTATTGAAATATCAACTACTACATGTTTCGTTGAGAATGCATCATCTTAGTTAAACCTTAAACTCTTTGGTTGAAAATGTAACTATTTCGTTGAAAATTCGTCTTCTGGGTAGAAATTTCATATTTTAGGAGCAAACATTAAAAATATTTGTGGAAAATTCGTCTCTTTTTGAAAACATTTAATCTTTTTTGTTTAAAAATTAATTTTTCTTGCTTGAGGATTCAACTACTTTGTTGAAAAATTGTTTATTTAAGATGAACTTATTGTTTTTTATTGAGAATTTAAATCTTGCTTGGTTGTTATATCATTACTTTTTTTGTTGAGAATTCATATTTTTTGGTTGAAAAATCACCTATTTGGCTCAAAATTAACATTTTCATTTAAATTTTGATTTGACTTATCTAGAACCTTTGGAAATCTCTCTGCATTTTTTCAAGAATCTTAGAACAAAATATGCTGAAAAAGTTTCTGGGCGACCTGGTTTGAATCTAATTTTCTGGAGATGTTTCAGTTCTGCAATTGAACCTCCCCCTGACATTGACGTTATTGTTAATTGTTACCGTTATTTTTAATTGTTACCGTTGTTGTTGGTGTTAGTCTGATCTGAATTTTTGGCCATGATCAAAAGTAGATACAGCTTCTGGGCGACCGTCTATGTATGAGAGAGTCTACGCAATCCTTTTTTGTAGACCTACTTCAACTAATTTCGATCTGATAAGATTTATACTTGACCTAGACTTGATCTAGAATCGCATCGCAGACAACTCATAAAAATAGACTCATATTCGTTATCATGGGATGTTGTAAATGACTGCTTTTTTCAGGTATTTTCAATTATTTATTGTCTCAAGCATTAAAATCAGAAATTCACACTGTGATTAAACAATGAGCACATTACAAGTCTTTGTGAATCGGGTTCCCTGGGAGTTTCAACTGGAGGCTCCTTTGGAACAAATTAATCGATATGGGTTCCTCTTGAGCAAGAAGGGTTCCTTTTCGTTGCTGTTTCTTCGGATTGAAAAGTTGGTTCTAATCAAAATTCCACTTTTTTCTGTGCTCAGCACCCCAACACAATATTGCAGCTACTGCTAGCGTGACATCTAGTGTACAGCTGCATCTCTGCGAAGTTTGATCTGGAAGTAAAAAAAGTTCCATTATTCAATAGCAGTATTTAAAATAATTATTTGTCACTATCTTGAATTGTGATATTCTTATTTTAATTTTGCAAGAGTGTCTCTATTCTTGTAAAATTCTTTGTATATTTTTCCTGGTATTTTGCAAAAGAATATATTGAGGAAATATCGTTAAAACAGTAAAAATCAGTCAAATCAACATAAATGTTTTTGGTGAGATTAAAAATTTCTGGACTTACCGCAAAGACCGTAATTCTGCTACAAGATTTACCACACAGGGCAAGGTGGTTTAGGGCAGGGCGTCATCAAGAAAGCGTCGACAGCTCCCATGAGAAGAGCCGCGGAAAGAAGAGCTACCAAGGTAATAGTCACAAGCCTCATTTTAATCGAGAACGAATGATCTCTTCAGTTTAAGTCACGTCTTATATACAGAATCTCCCACCGATGGTTATGCTTAAAAATTCGGATATTTACGATTCAACATGGACATCACTATTAAACGTGAAACACGTAAGTCAATGTATGTCATATTTCCTAGATGGAGGGAGGAAAACCAATAAATGGGGTACACCTATCCAACACAAAACTGAAAAACATAAAAATAAAAACGAGAAATGGACATTAAATGCACGTGGATATTTTTCTTCCATATAATACAAAATATTGCATTTTGCTGTCGAAACAAATTTTATTTAACTACAGTGAAACTTCTATAATACGAAATGCTTCGGAACCAAAAGAAATTCGAATTATCGAGAATTCGTATTATCTAAAATAAGAATATAAACGCACATAATACGTTTAAATACGTTTATAATACGTTCCATAGAACATGTTATGAATTTTCCTCAAAGGCGAAACTTTGTCCGATGAAGGCTGTACGAAACTTTTTTTCCAGCTTAACTGACCGTACAAATTTGGATAGGGTAAAAGCATCAGGAAAGGGGGAAATTTTTTTTTTTTTTAATTAAATTAATGCCTGTTGTGAAGAAGTACAATAAGAATGAGAAACTTCTAAGCCAAATTAAGCATCTTTTAATTTCATTGGTAGTTTTACATCCTGATCCTCGGCATCATTCTCGTCATCAGATTTCAAAGATTCTTGTTCCTTTACACTATCCAATATCTCACTGTCTGTAGGTTCTGTCGTAGTTACATATTAAATTTGTGTCCACATCGAAAAAAAATTAAAGTTTACATCAGTAATCCAGTCTCCTTTGTGGATCAGTTCACTCTGCAGAAATACCATCCGCAGAATGTTCATCCTCTTCTTGTGACAAGAGTCCAAGCTTTGTTTAAATCGAAAATGACAGCCAAAAAATTCAAATCAGGTGGAAGCTTTGAGCAATCTTCTTATGATTCCTTGACACATTGGTTGCAATTTTGCAGTGAATTTCAGTGGTAGACTCAAACAAAATTCTGGTTGAACCAACCAGAAATTCGGGTAAATTTATCCAGAATTTCTGGCAAGGTTAACCAGACATCTTTACTAAAATTTGTTTTCTAAAAAGTTTTTCAACAAATTTATTTTGTCAAAAATGTATTTCTTTCAAAAATTTTGTTGTGAACAACAAAATTTTTCATAACATTTTTTCTCAAACAATTTTATTCGAAAATTTTTTTCTTCCAACATTTTTTTCTCTGAACAATTTCCTCACATAATTTTTTTTCAAAACAATTTTTTCAATGACATTTATTTGTATGAAATTGTTTTTCCAAAACAATTTTTTTACAAAATT